>OX352762.1:65362332-65962332 GCA_947095585.1 Nephrocerus scutellatus
GGTTTTTTTGAGATTTCTTTACGAGATCCCGGAATCCTGGGAACCCCAAGTTTTATGTGTATTGGTTAAAAGACATAACCAACGGTGCAAGCAAGAATAAGAGGTGATAATTAATACCTGTCAGGTAGTTAGTTAGAAAATTTGTACAGTAAAACATAAATATAGCATAGTTTTTTTTTGACTTAAGGTCTCTTAAACTGTATTTTTGTAATAAAAATTATCATTATAATTCTTGCAACTGAAAGTAAACAGAGTAAACTTAATTTTTTTGAGATTTGAAAAGCGTTGCGATAATAGAATCACAATAAAAGGTGGTCTTTATTTAATTTTTAATTTAAAAAAAATGTATAACTGCTGTTCTTTAGTTTTATCCGTTTTGTCTGCCATTATAAATATTTCAAATATGTTGAAAAGCATATTTTTGTTTTGTATCGTATTCTAACCGACCGCTGTTTATTACTTGTTCTAGGTTATTGGAGCATGCATAAGCCGTTCCAGTGCAGTCAGTGCAGTGCAGCATTTTGTCGGAAACCCTATTTAGATATCCATATGAGAACACATACTGGCGAAAGGCCTTTTCAATGTGATCTTTGTCTGAAACGTTTCACACAAAAATCTACCTTAAATATACATAGACGGATACATTCGGGTTAGTTCCAAAAAATTTTGTTTTTAATATTAATTAGTGACAACTAATTTAGTTTTTTGTCATGAATATGAGCGTACTATATTTACATTTTTACAGCTGAATTGTATTTCATATCACTATACCAAACGTATAAAAACACTTTGCTTACACGTTAAATAAATATTGTGGTTCAACAAAGAAAAATAATGACTAATTGACCATTAAGTTATCTGCTAATCTTCTTAATCTGGCTTTATACGGAGTGACCCAATCCTGCTGGAACCATCTGCTAGGATTATTCTCATATGTGCATATGAAAGAGAGCAAATGATGCTCATGCATCACCTTAGAGTTCTCAGTAATTATAATGTCTATTTCATACAACAAAGAAAAAAAAATGCATTAGTATTCATTAGTATATTTTTAGTTTATAGAAAAATAAAAAAAATTAATATTTGTTAACCTGTTGTTGCCGTATACCCACCAAAAATTAACAAACGAGCTATTTTTTAATATGACTTTTTTTTAAAGAGAACTGCCTATGCAGTATTAATGTCTTTATTGTTTACAAAAATAATCCTATTTTGTTAGTAGTGTTAATTAGTTGTTTAAAAAATATTTGCAAACGAGAATTTTTTACACGCTCGATTTTCTTTCTTCTTCTTGTTCTCTCATTTAGTACAAGATCGCCCATTTCAGTGCGACCAATGTCCAGCCGCTTTTGCACGTAAGCCATATTTAGATATCCATATGAGGACGCATACCGGAGAACGTCCATTCGAATGTGGTGTATGTCTGAAACGTTTCACACAAAAATCATCGTTAAATATTCACAAAACTGTGCATAATGGTAAGCCTTTTTTAGACCCAGAATAATTTTTAGATTTGCTTAGCAATAGCACTCATACAAAAAAATAAAATATACAGTAGGTATTAGGCCTTTTCAATGCACTCTCTGCCCAGCTGCTTTTGTACGGAAGCCATACTTAGATATTCACCAGCGCACACACACTGGAGAAAGGCCTTTTGAATGTGAAATTTGTTCAAAAAGATTTTCGCAGAGATCGACTCTAAATATCCACAAAAGAATCCATACAGGTTAGTACTTAAAGCCAATTATTTTGAATCGCATTAGAATAATTTAATGTATACATACAAGTGCATTTGTTCAATTGAAAAAAATACCTTTTTTTTACGCTTATGTTACTTTGCTGTTTTTCATTATGTCCAAGCAAGTACAATTATGTACTTATTAATTTATGTTATACCATTTACACTTACCCAATACACAAAACTAGAACTATACTACTAAAACCAACCGGATGAACCTACGCATTGTTTTTTGCCTTTTTGTTTTATAGGTTTGGCTGGGTACACTCGGGAAAGGCCGGGTATTTCATCTAGTTATATATAGTAATAATATACACTGCAGTTCACTAGATTAGAAGCAGGCAATTTTAAGAAGTAAAAATGATATATATATATATATATATATATATATATATGGGGGGAAAAATAAAAACCCATAAAAATTTTAATTTTTCATGTAAATTCTCTAATAACCAAAAGTATACTGAATTCCACTATAAATTCTGAAATATAAAAACAGTGTCGGAAACAGTGTCAGTTCGTAAAGACGGAGGTCGTGCAGTGAACAGGCCGGCAATTCAGGTACATGACGGGGGTCGTGGGGTGGTCAAAGAAGTCTGTGCGAATGACTCAAACCATGTTACTCCCTGTATTGACACTACTCCATCAGTTATCACACCAGTACCAGGTAGTGCAAGTATTACTTTGGAAATGGTGTACAATGAGATCCTAACACTGAAACAAATTCAACAAGAACAAATTGCTACTTTGCAACTAAAAAATAATGAGTGCGAAAAGAACCGGCTGAAATGGAGCTAAAGGTCAATGCCCTTGAGCAGCAACTATTGACGAATTAGATAGAAATCGTTAATATTCCTAACGTCAACAGCAATGCGCTAAGCTGAAACTCAGAAATTGCTCTTAAAGTCTTTCGTGATGGGCTGAACGTGAATATACGGGAAGAGGACATTGACTTCTGCTTTCTGAAAAAATTAATTCAAAATCTCAGCAGTCTGCCAGCCACGGGCACGCGAAGTAAATATAGAGAATTTAAAATTTGAAAGAAAGAGTTGTTTATGTTGAATGCAAGGTGAAGAATTGCAATATTTTAAGGGAATAGGATAACGGTAGTTTTGCGAAACTTTAACTGAATGAGTCAGAATGGCATGCATTTGAAATGGTTCATAGGATTAAAAGCAGTCAAAGTACAATCGTTGTTTTTGAAGAGGTTAATTTTTTTTTATATAAAAAGTTAAGTTTATAGAAAAGAAAGGATTTGAAGTTCGAATAATTGAAAAATGTAGTATTTTCTGACGAAAAAATGGACAATTTAGATTTGTATTATAGCCACATCTTTTCTTCCACAATTTAAGAAAACTCTTTTTAAACCACCATCGAAGCAGAGAAGGGGCCATAATGGTTTGGGCTGCAATATCTTATTATAGTACCATCCCAGCACAAATAATACGGGAAATAACTACGAAGCGGTGGTGGAATCAGAATTTCCAAGAACCCACGATGTAAAAATTGATCGCAAGACTCCCCCACCGACAGAACGGCGATACCATGCCGTAGCAAAGTTAATATAGAGAATTTAAAAATAAGTGAAAGTTTTGCCTTCCAAGCACTCACTCTCCGGGGGAGAGGCCATTTTTTGGAATTTGGAAAATGGTTTTTTCTTGGAAGTCTTGAACAAGGACGTAATTGATCGGTTACAAATTACAACTTATAAGTAAAAAAACAGTAAAAGGAAAGTAATGCTCCGTTTAATTAAATCGAGAAACTCCCTTAAACTGTTCAGAATAAAATTCGCAACCACAAACTTTGATATTGTTTTTCTACTTCATATATCAACTCAGCTGTACATGTGAATACTGAGGTGTGTGGCAACTGAATATCAAATGTACAACAATAATGTGTATTTTAAAACGTTTTTATTAGCTCGCTTTTGTGTATGTCTTCATGTGCGGGTGAAATTTTCTAATTGATTTTAAACTAATTTTTCATTGAGCTAAAAAATTGAAACTTTAAACATAGCTCAAAACTGGATGAACTTGACAAATCACAAAAAAAAACCATAAAAATTCAAATTTTTCATGTAAATTCTCTAATAGGAGATACATATGTGTGCAAAGTTTGAACCGGGTTAATTTGGAAAAAAATAATATTAGAGCCCCCTTCACTTCAAAATTTTTTTAAATTTTTAATTTTTATTTCAAATTAGTATGAGGCCCCACGACCCCAGGGCCCGGCGTCTGTAAAATGTTTACAAGTGTTGTCCATCGAAGATACACACGTGTATAAAATTCGAAGAAAATTGGATTAATTTTTTTAAAATATGTATATGGGGCCCCACGACCCTGGGGCCCGGGGTCTCCAAAATTTTTACAAAAAGTGTTGTCCATCGGAGATAACAGTGTGTATAAAATTTGAAAAAACTCTGTTTTTTTTTTTAAATTCTTTGAGGCCATGACTCTGGGGTCTGGGGTTATTTTTTAAATTTTTTAAAAATGACTTCGATTTTCTTCAAATTTCAAACACATGTGTATCACTGATGGACAAAACTTTTTGTAAATTTGTTGAAGTGGTCAAGCCCTGAGACCCGTGTGGGGTCCATGTAAATTTTTTGAAAATTAGGCCGAATTTATTCAAATTTTAAACACATACCTATCTCCTATTAGAGAATTTACATGAAAAATTTTAATTTTTATGGGTTGTTTTTTATGAATTTGCAAAGCTGCATTACTGTGTTTTTGGCAGTGATAAGCAATATCCAATATACAATAGACATCCCCCTCACAATAAGTGGTTATGAACATTTAAATCCGCTTATAAATTATTTGTTCTATTATACTCGTATGTGATGGGATTGATGATAATGTATGTGTTGAGCTACGGTGCCAGTCGTAGGACTGTCCTCATTTTAGTATTTAGTATAATAAAAAAATTTCTTCAATTATTTCTACATTACTAAGTGTTAATAACATCATCATTGTGATGATTTTCGCTATTCAGATTAATGAGCATTGATAATGAATCAGCAGGAAACGTAAGTTATAGCAGACACAGACAAATTTTATATGGATTTTTCTCTTATTTTTCTAATTTTGTTAGTTTTTAAGCATGGATTTATCTGTAAATCAGCAAAACAGTTGAGCTTTCAGTTTTGGTCAAAACCCTCTATAGACATTCATCAATAACCAGTTCGTGAGCACTTAGCGTGCAGCTCATAAAATTTTAAAAACTTTACTGTAGGTTCAACTTGGCAGCATAATTTACATTAGCCATGAATGTGCATCGCTTTTTAAATTCTCTACGCCTTTTTACTACGCGTACAGATGTGTTTGTTTGTTATTGCAGACAACCAAATCCTGTGATCAATTAAAAAAACAACATAACTACTAGTATGTTACATATAAAGGGGCATATAGAATTTAGAAGCTGCAAGCTACCTTGCTACTTTTTCCGTTTCTTTTTGATTGACTTTTTTTTAATAATTTCTACAATAAAAGTCAATAACATTCAAGTTACATAGCATGAGCTGAACGAAACAAATATGTGCAGTAGTGATACAGTGGTAGTATAGTCTTTGTTGGTTGGTTCTCTGTTCATATCACTTTGACTTTAATAATTTCTACATTACTAATTGAATTGAATTAAGAGGTTTAAACTCGGAAATTATTTTATAACAACATAAAATGGAAAACTATATATACACTTTAATTTATGTTAAATGTACATATATAAAAATTAAATAAAATTAAATAAAAAAATAAAAAATTAAACAGTGCAGTCAGTAAATGTTTGTAAACGTTCTCACGCTCAAAACCCTCGCGGCCGTGTAGACGACACAGCCTAGCATTTTTCAGGGTCACTCAGGGTCACCTTCCTTATTGTACTCCTAGAAGTTCAGAATTTGAACATATTACTATACTAGGCTTATGTAGACCGTCAGATTTCTCAGTTTCGTCACCATTACATTTGGTACCAAAGGGAGATACTAACGATTGGCACCTTTGCGGTGACTACAGGCGACTTAATGCCGTAACCGTTCCAGACCGTTACCTACTACCGCAAATTCATAATTTTAACATGAATATACATGGTTGTACGGTATTCTCAAAAGTCGACTTGGTGAGAGCTTACCATCAAATACCAGTCGCTAGCGATGACGTGTATAAGAAAGCGATAACCGTATCATTTGGCCTCCTTGAATTTGTCAGAATTCCCTATGGATTACGAAACGCAAAGTCATCAATGGACTTGACATACTATATGGATATATCGACGACATCCTAGATGCAAGCAACAATCATCTAGAACATAAAACACACCTTAAAGAACTATTTAAACGTTTGTCAGAATATGGAATAAACATTAAACCATCCAAATGTGAATTTGGAATGGACAGTTTATAGTTCTTTGGTCATGAAATTTCTCAAAATGGCATAAAACCATCTTCCAGAAGTCAGAAATCGGAAGATTTGAATAACCATCTGGCCGATTTGACAATAAACATATCGAACTGGTTGGATCATTACCACCTTCAAACGGTTTTACATTTATACTAACCATAACCGATCGTTTCACAAGATGGCCAGAGGCAATTGCAAATAATAGATATTAAAACATTTACGGTGATACTTTCGTAGACCCGTAGACCAGTATATCTCACGTTTTGGAATTCCATTAGAAATAACGACTGACCAAGGCAGCCAATTTGAGAGTAACCTTTTTCAGGAGTTTAGGAAAACGCTAGGTTCTCACAGAAATCGGACGACAAGTTACGCCAAGCTTCCACGGTTCCATCGCCAGCTGAAAGCCTCTTCATATGCTCGCGAAAATAAAACTAACTGGAGTTTCGAATTACCTTTTATTCTTTTAGGAGTAAGAACATCGATCAAGAGCGACTTAGGATGTACTCCAGCAGATCTCGTCTACGGACAAACTCCAAAGGTCCCGGAGATCTTCTAGTGCATCCAGCGACCGCGTCATCTAAGATTGATTACCCAACTTTACTGATCAGAAAACTTAATAAATGCAGACCATCGTTCCCAAAAATTCACGCATCCATTCACAAAACAACATCTTCATTCCTAAAGACTTAATGAGTTGCAACTTTGTATTTGTCCGCATAGATAAGGTCAGAACTGGATTAACTTCACCATATGAAGACCCACATAAAAAAAAAATTTTTGTAGTAGAAATAAAAGGTAAAAACATTTTCATTTCAATCGACCGACTTAAACCGGCATACCTCACAGAATTAGTTCAGAGAACTAAACACAAGAATGAGAACAATCCTGTAAGGTTTTCTGAATGATCCTACATAATAATTGTTTCTTCGAAAATCAAACTCATATTATGTTGATGCTGGCACTGTGGAGGGAGTATTGTGGTTGCATAAACGTACACTTTTGGATATATGTATTGTGTATATGTTTGGAAATCGACTTACAAAATTAGGTCCTTCTTGCCAATTCCTTTGAAGCAGATCTGGAGTAAAGTGGTAAGAGTACATCTATTCCGCGTGTAATTTTGTTGAAATGTTGATTTGTAGGATATCTAATAGGCTTTTAATACTGTATTTGTCAAAAAAATAATTTATCCAAGAGCATTTCTCGAAATAATCGTGTTGGAAAATACAATTTAAATTTGAAATGACTGAGAAATCCCATCAGTTAAGGCTGCCTCAAACTGTACGTAAAATATTTAAGTTTTACTATGCTTCTCCAGGTCATGGTTGGCGCAGTCGAAATGCTGTAGAAAAATAATAATGAAAATTAGGCAGTTGAGTAGCTGAAGTCGACGAACAGGGGCGCGACCAGAAGTTGTGATAAAAACAAAAAGAAGATCCTCAAAACTGTAATAATACAGAAAGAATATGTTACAAAATTTTTTTTTGATTTTAACGACCTTCATATCTGTATGGCTTAAATAATCAAGTGGGCGCCGTGGCTCAGTGGAAAAGCGCATGGCTACTGAACAGGGGTTCGTGGTTTGAATACCAGTAACACCAACAGTATTTTTCATGGTGTCCCACCTCTCGCGAATGGGTGACAAACGTTCCGAGAGTAATAAACTTGTCACGGAAAGCTTCTCAATTTGCCGTTCGGATCCGGCCTTAAATTGTAGGTCCCCTCATTTGTATCCAAAAATATACATGCACAACACAAATGGTGCGACCGAAAATTCTCTATATTAACTTCAGGAACTTAACCATAACATCCAAGCTGCTGATATATAAGACAATGGTCATACCAGTACTTACATATGAATCCGAGACTTGGTTGCTTAGCAAAAAGCATTTTGACCTCTTAGCCGCGTTCGAGAGAAAAATCGATTCCGGAGACTCTATAATGATGAGATCTCCGAGCGTTACCGCGATGTCGACATCGTGAAGAAAATTAGGCTCAGTAGGCTGCGGTGGGCAGGACACCTACCACGCATGAGCGAAGAGGATCCTGCTCGGAAAGTCCTTTGCGGTAGGATTTATGGAACACGACAGCGTGGCCGGCCAAGTCTACGCTAGAAGGATGGCGTAGACCAATCCTGAAATATAGTAATGAAGAATAATGAATAGTGAAAATCATCGCAAGGATGATTTTATCAACACTTAGTTATGTAGAAATGATTAAAAAAAATCCAGTCCAGTCCTACGACTGACACCTTAGCTCATTACATACATAATCACCAATCATATCACATGCAATAGAACAAATAATTTATAAGCGGATTTAAATGTTCATAACCACGTGGGTGCATATTGCATATTGGATATTGCATATCACTGCCCAAACACAGTAATGCAGCTGTGGTTTTCAATTCATAAAAAATGGGAGTAGTTTTATATTAAACTTGAAAAGAAATGAAGCGATTACCTGTATCACGAAAGCACCGTATCATTGTATGCAATGTTAGTAGAACAAACAGAGCAGACCACCGATAAAAAACGAAAAGCGACTATACTGTCACTACTGCTGCCCATGTTTGATTCAATCTATTCTATTGACAAATATTAATATTGTAATATTAAATTACTATTAAATTAAGTCTTTAATTAAGCAATACGATTAAACAAAAAAATTTATTTAAAATTAATAATAATCTATATTGATTAAATTTAAAAGCACAAGTCGTTTGAGAAATTGCTTAGTTCAAGTTCCTAATTAAGGTTGCATCATAGTCATACATACAGAATTTCAAACGAATCGCTTGAGAAATTGCTTAGTTCCCGAAATTCCAGACACTATTGACCCTATCCACAAATTTCCATAGGAACTATTCTTAAAGTCGCACCTTAGTCCTACATACCGAATTTTATACGAATCGCTTGAGAAATTGCTTGGTCCACAAAATTCCAGACCCTATTAGCCAGATACCAGAATTTCCATAGGAACAATTCTTATAGTCGCATCTTAGTCCTACACCCCGAATTTCATACGAATCGCTTGAGAAATTGCTTGGTCCAAAAAATTCCAGAACCTATTGGCCAGATTCCAGAATTTCCATATGAACAATTCTTATAGTCGCATCTTAGTCCTACATACCGAATTTCATACGAATCGCTTGAGAATTGGCTTAGTTAACAGCGTGAGCACTGCATCACTTAACAGTGTCTCACTTAACATTTTACTTTTTGAACATGCACCCCCTTGTAGTGAGACGTTGTCACATCAAAATTTTAATTTAGTTTTTAAACACCTAATAAATAAACGACGATTTACATTAGTCCCATCTTGCCTCGAGTTTACGATGGGACTAATTAGTTTTCCGGATTGACTGCTTGGCTTGAAGCTTGTGTCCAGTTACAACCCTTTTTCGCCAAATTTATGATGGTACCAACATAAATACTTTCCGAAATTGCCATTTTTACTGCAATTATTACTCGTTCTATCCCGCAACCAATACCTCTTCCGACTTCGACCATTTAAACGTGATCGTGAATTGGAACGTTTCTCCCACCGATCGAATCTAGAGCGCAACTCGTTAATTGACTTGAGTTAAGTCTGTACTGATAAAGGGTCCGCCAAATAACTTTTTTTTTTGAAAATGCTATAAAAAAAAACTACTAAATATTTTTTTAAAATTTCTTTTTTTATTTGAAAGTACAATCCTTCCGGTTAACAATGGAAAATAATTTCATTCAAATGGCTGCCTCGGCTGGCCATGCAGTAGCCTACACGATCGGTCCAATTTTTAAGCACATTATCGATTGTGTGCAGCTGTATTTCAACAATGGCTTCACGAATATTGTCCTTTAAAGCGTCAATTGTCTCTGGCTTGTCGGCGTAACACTTATCTTTTAGGGCACCCCACAAATAATAGTCCAACGGTGTCAAATCGCAGCTCCGAGGTGGCCAAACGACATCAGCTCTGCGGCTGATAATGCGATCTTCAAAAACAGGGCACAAAACATCGAGTGTAGCTTCGGCTGTGTGGCACGTAGCGCCGTCCTGTTGAAACCAAATGTTGCCAATATCCTCCTCTTCAATTTTTGTGAACAAAAATTCGTTCGTTCGCCCGATAACGATCGCCATTGACTGTAACGGCCACTCCTTGCTCATTTTCGAAGAAAAATGGCCCAATTATGCCTCTGGACCAAAATCCACACCAAACAGTGACTCGTTTTGGGTGTACCGGCTTTTCAATGTATGCAAAATTCGTCTCAATGATGTCTCCGAAATGTTCAATTGTTGAGAACGACGGTGAATTGATGTTGATGGCGCTTCAAGCACACTTTCTGCCACAGCATCAATATTCTCGGGTGTACGCACTGTTTTTGGCTTTTCACGCTTTGGTTTATCGATGAGGATGCCAGTTTCTTTCACTTTTTTCACAAGATAACGAACATACGGAGCTGACGGTGCTTCTCTTCTTCCAAAATCCGTACGCAATTTTCGCACACATTCTGCAACATTACCATGATTTTCAAAGTAATGTCGCAATATTTCCCAGCGTTGTTCAAGCGTATACACAACTATATTCGTTCAGCGGAAGGATACAACTAATTATCTGTCAAATCAGACATGAGCTAAGTGTTACCATTCACGAAATAAGCACTAGTTGAAAAAAAAACTTTAGATGGCGGACCCATTATATTATCGGTACTCGTGCAACTGGTGTTAGTCGATCTGGTAGCAGCGTTTATATTTGAAATGAAGGGTTGCATTTTTTGCCATATTTTATCGGCTAACTCGCACAATTCGGGCACAACTTTAGATTCTCGGACCATAATAGTGTTTTAAGCAGTTGTTTGACTGTACCAGATGAACCTGCCATTTGCTCTATGCTACGATAAAACTCGGATTAGGGTAGATTCTATTAACTTTTCGATGCGTTGAGCTTCGGATAAAGTTTTTCGCTTAATTAAACTTTCGCGAAGAGCATGATATTTTCCAGTGGATGGATTTGCAATTATATCCGAAATTGTACTAATAACATCCATTGGTAGACAAGAAATCGTGTTAAGATACTTCTTAGTGTCACTTGTAATTTTTTTAACATCAAACACTGCTTTCATTTGGATGAACCACAATACAGGAATTTGAGCCCAATAAGGTGGATAAGCTACCGATGACTGCTTTGCCGTAATTTCGAATTCTTCCGAATTAGACATTTTATATTACTTTAACTATCAAGAACAATTTTGTATAACTTTAAAATTTTTGTGTTTAATATTGTTGGTAAAAAAACTGACGCTATCTTTATTACTGGTAGTGTAGTTAACTCGAGAAAAAAAATAAATTGGTTTCAAATTCTTATTGTATTTCATATATTAATATGGATACATATATGATTTTATTATATTATATATGTATTATTGGGTGTGTATATAAGTTAATATACGTATTACTCACTCAAAAGCGACTATACTGTCACTACTGCTGCCCATGTTTGATTCAATCTATTCTATTGACAAATATTAATATTGTAATATTAAATTACTATTAAATTAAGTCTTTAATTAAGCAATACGATTAAACAAAAAAATTTATTTAAAATTAATAATAATCTATATTGATTAAATTTAAAAGCACAAGTCGTTTGAGAAATTGCTTAGTTCAAGTTCCTAATTAAGGTTGCAGTTAATATACGTATTACTCACTCATCAATGTACTAATTCTGTTATTTATTCGGTAAATGCGGGATCGTCCCGATCCCGAGCACACCAGGCTAAAACTAAGGAAAAACAAATTTGAAAGATTATAAATGTATATATATATATGTATGTACATGAAATTTTTTTTAAGCATTTATATGGATATATATCTATGTATAGGAAACGTAGATATACAGGGTGTATCCGTTAAGGTGGCAAATACTTAAAGGAGTGATTACTTGGTTAATTTCGTGAAAAAAATCGTATGGGACGGGGGGGGTCTATTTTCAACCCCTGCGGTGTACGTAGCGTTTAAATGCGAAGAGACGTACTTTTGACCTTACATCACTTCACACCCTGTAACTCTTGAACGCTTTCATAAAAAAAAAATTTTCAATTTTAATCCTGTTCCTTTTATTGCAGAAATATTATGAGGTGAAGTTGTAGAAAATTCAATGGGCTTTAATACTGCATTTGTCAAAAAAAATTATCCGAGAGCATTTTTCGAAATAATCGCGTTTGAAAATAAAATTTAAAAAAAACATTTCTTTTTTTTTCTTTGACGACGTTTATATCGGTAATGGTTTTAAGAATTAAAAACAATTTACATTCTTTTGACCTTTAAGATTTTATTTTCTATCAAAGTAGACCAACAGTGACCTTTTAGCTAGAAGCGTTCAAGAGTTACAGGAAGTAAAAAGATGTAAGGTCGAAAGGACGCATCTCTGTTTTAAAACTCTACGTACGCCACAGGGGGTGAAAATAGACCCCCCCATCCAATATAATTTTTTTCACGAAATTAACCAAGGAATCACCTCTTTAAGTATTTTCCACCTTAACGGATACACCCTGTATATATATGTATTTCTATTTATGTACATATATGTATGTTCAGGAAATCTATTAAATATATAAGTTAAGGCAACTTAAATTAACTTTGCAACTATTTGTTACATACGCATACTCGCAGCTGCAACAACAAACTTTGAAATGGAAATAAGTTTATGGCTCTTCATTAAGCATACGCATACGCGCAGCTGTACCTACGACAAACCCTATGGACAATCATAAAATCTGCTAACGACATCCCAACATAAAGAACAGTAATACTTGCATGCACATATAGAATAAGATAGGTATAAAAGAATTAGATTGTTTAAGTTAAAGTTAGTTATTATTTTGAACTGAATAAAGAAGGAGCTCTGCTCCAAAAAATATTTTTTTCCAAAACTTTAGAGGTAAAGTTTTAATTGGCGCCCGAGCAGGGACCAGTGACACAGTTCAACGGTTAACAAAAAAAATTTTAAGAACATTTAAGTAAGTTCAAATAAGCACAATAAGAACATTTAAGTAAGTTCACCAGTGCTAATAAAATTTTTTGAAAGTTCGAGTAAGCATACATTTAAGAACATTTAAGTAAGTTCGCGAGTGCTAAACTTCTCGATCACACGCGTTATTTATCGCAACGCCGTATAAAACATTTAAGTACGTTTTAGCACAAAGTGCCGTCAAGATAAGGAGAAACGTATTTTTCCAAAGCGTGAAACCGTTAACAAAGTGTTGGGGAAAAATTAAATAAAGGGTCCCTTAGTATCCAGAAAAGGAAAAAAGGAGGTGTCAGAAGATACCAGCCGCCCCACCGGAAAAAGAAGAAAAGCAGCTAATAATATAATAATAATTCAACAGCCTTCAATAAAAAATAATCATCATTATCATCAAGTAACGATGCTGATTTATATGTAAGTTATAAGGAAATCAAAATTTTTTTACAAATAAAAATATAAAAAATATAAAGTAAAATAAAAAGAAAAAGTAACTAACAAAAGATATATTAAGAAATTTAAAAAAAAAGTGAAATTAAAACTAAAATATTAAAATTTAGTACATGGGAAATTTTTTTTTGTTGGAAAAAGAACAAGCAACAAAAAAGTAAGAAATCTGAAAGAGATAAATTTAAAATATAAAAATATAGTATAGTATTTATGAAAAAATATCAACCAGCAAAAAAAATAAAATAAGAAGTTAAAAATCTAAAACAAATTTTCTTTGAAATAAAGGCTATACCACTTACCATATAGCTGAAGGTAATACTATAATAATAATAACTATATTGAAATACAATTTTTTTTCTATATTTACTACTTGTTGAAATATAATTCTTTAACTGACTGACAAAATTTTACTAAACGACTGACGAAAATGGTAAACGAAAATTTAATCAGACCACCAGTACTCCAAGCCCCTCAACAACCATTGGTACCACCTGTAAATCCAGCACAAATGGACCAATCTTCTTCACACCAAGCTGCACCGCCCGTCGGTTATCCAGCATTGGAATCTCTCGTTAGAAATATAGTTTCAGTAGTACTCCAAGGTGAAGTAAAGAATTTAATTGAATCTGTTATAAACCCTAATTCAATTAGACAGCAATATGTCGACAAGGGCATAAATCCCGAATATGGAAATAATCTAGATCAGCTAGATAAGGTTCCGGACATTGTCCGCTGCTTGAGAGATTTCTCAGGTCTCAGACCAGAGGAATTTAGTTCATGGAAGAAAGGAGTTGAAAGAGTCCTCAAACTCTATGAATCTCAGAAAGGCTCACCGAAGTATTTTGCTATTCTAAGCGTCATTCGTAATAATTATAGGACATGCAGATGCTGTCCTAGAGTCATATAACACACCGCTTAATTGGGAATGTATTTCACGCTGTTTGGCCCTGCATTATGCAGACAAACGAGATTTAGGAACACTCGAGTATCAACTCACCTCACTCGTTCAAGGAAACAAAACAGTGCAAGATTTTTACCAGCAAGTATACTCCCACTTGTCACTTATCCTTAATAAAATCTCATGCATGGAAATCTCTACCGAATCCATGTCACTACTAACTCAAACCTATCGAGATAAAGCTCTTGATACGTTTATTAGAGGTTTGAAAGGTGATTTACCTAGACTGCTAGGTATTAGAGAACCATTAGATTTGCCACAAGCATTACATTTGTGTCTTAAACTTGAAAATCAGAACTATCGTACTCATCATGCAACATATACTCAGAATCCTATTAGAAAATTTCAAGGACCATCACCATCACTACCACCTCTTAGACCTGTTCCAAATTTTACTCATCAACAATTTTATCCTCAACTCGCACATATTCCATCTCCACAACGACCACAACTAGTGATGTGCCAAACCGAAAATTTCTCAAACCGAGTTAAACCGAGTTGGAATTGAAGCAAACCGAGTTGCAAACCGAGTTGCAAACCGAGTTGGCAAAATTATTTGAACTGTTTTTCTTTATACTTGTTGTTTGGAAAAGTAAAAACAAAGGCATAATCAATATCAATTTTTAATCAATTTAATAAATATTAATTTATTAGATAACAAAAAACAATAAAAACATGTTTCTAGTGTTTTTAATAAACCGGAAGAAGGAAAAGTCATTTGCAAGAAATGTTCTTCGTCATACAAGTATTATGAAAATACGACTACATTGATGGTGCATTTTAAATAAAACACCCAGGTGTTTTCTTAGACATTGATGCAGTTCTAAAAAAATCGCGACTATTGTTTTTTTCAATATTTTTTTTAATTTGTGTATCTTTTGTATTATCAAGAATCTTGACAATAGTTAAATATACTAAATAAAATTAAAAAAATATATTTGGAAAGAAGCAATCATCGCGATTTCCTAGAACTGTTAAGAAACAATATTTGGTCAACTTTTTTTGTAGCTAAACGATTTCTTCGGTCATTACACAATAAACCAGCCTTGGAGAACAACCTTTCTGATTCTAGGTTCTAGGTAAGATGGGGACGCTTCCAAGAGTGGCAACGTAGCGGAAAGAGACAGTTTTAATTTTAGTAAACGGTCAAGCATGTAAAACGTGCTGTTCCATCGAGTCCGCACATCTTGCTTTAATTTCAGTGTATCTAACTTCATTTTTATCTGCATGTCGAGCAGTGCATACGAGGATTTGGCACTATGTTTAAAATGTGATACTATGGATCTACATTTGCACATGCTGCAGATTCTTCGTTGCAAACCGTTTGTTAGCACGAATTCCAGTGTGAGAAATTTGCCGCAAAAACATGCGATTTATTGTTCAGCTAGCATATATGATGCCATGTCACACGCATACACTCACAGGCTCGGTTCAACCAGCAACAGGTTGCTGAGAAAAGAAAAGGGCGAACGAATGGTCAGTCGATAATTTTCCACCACCGGCTTCGGTCGATATCCTCATTCGTTGTGCAGTTCGGTACTCGGCATTCATTAAAAATTTGCCGCCTGTGTTAGAAAAATTTAACATCATTAAAAATTGGTTTCATACTATTCGGCAACTAAACGGACTCCAAATTAAAATCCGTGTGTTGCATAATTTCGACATTTTTTCTTACAATTCCCGAAATTACGGAAGATACAATTTGAACTGTGTAAAAAAATTCACGAATTCCAATAAGTTCATGAAACGAATAGAACAGCAATAGGAATAGGAACAGTGCGCGCCGAAAATAATGGCCACCTTTTTTCGTATTACTAGATTCGACTAGAAAATTTATTTTGTATGAAAATAGTTCGGCACAGTGTACGTCGATAACTTAATTCCACTTGTGCGTACAATTATTTGGAAAGACCAAAATTGTTACTTAATTGAAAAAGACCGAATAGTGTACATTACCTTCGTGAAGCGCTTAAACAACCATGTGCATAAAAAGAAAAATGGCCACACCATATAAAAAAAAGTTAGACAATTTCCGTTGCCAACCCACGATTGTGGTACAGTACCTATTGGTGTCAGCAGTTGATTCGGCTTGAATCGTATTCAATCAAGGCAGTCGATAATAGTGATGTGCCAAACCGAAAATTTCTCAAACCGAGTTAAACCGAGTTGGAATTGAAGCAAACCGAGTTGCAAACCGAGTTGCAAACCGAGTTGGCAAAATTATTTGAACTGTTTTTCTTTATACTTGTTGTTTGGAAAAGTAAAAACAAAGGCATAATCAATATTAATTTTTAATCAATTTAATAAATATTAATTTATTAGATAACAAAAAACAATAAAAACATGTTTCTAGTGTTTTTAATAAACCGGAAGAAGGAAAAGTCATTTGCAAGAAATGTTCTTCGTCATACAAGTATTATGAAAATACGACTACATTGATGGTGCATTTTAAATAAAACACCCAGGTGTTTTCTTAGACATTGATGCAGTTCTAAAAAAATCGCGACTATTGTTTTTTTCAATATTTTTTTTTAATTTGTGTATCTTTTGTATTATCAAGAATCTTGATAATAGTTAAATATACTAAATAAAATTAAAAAAATATATTGGAAAGAAGCAATCATCGCGATTTCCTAGAACTGTTAAGAAACAATATTTGGTCAACTTTTTTTGTAGCTAAACGATTTCTTCGGTCATTACACAATAAACCAGCCTTGGAGAACAACCTTTCTGATGGAACCGATGTAGCGGGTATACATAAGTATTTATGTGCCAGCTTATATAATGATGGAAACAAACTTTTCTTTTCTTCCCAAAATTCAAGCGGATTTTTCTTCCGATCTAAATACGGCAAATCCATATATTGCTTCACCATACTTGCTGCTGAAGAAAAAGGCGTCATAGTAGTTTGTGTTTCCAAAATTTGTTTGTCTAGCACACCCCAGATTTCGTCATCTTCTTCTTCATTGTTAGTTTCGGTGGTTGCTAGTGTTGTTTGAGTGGAGAAACATTAAAAGCATTTTTATTTTAAAATAAAATTCAAAAAAGACAAATTAAAACTCAAATACATACCTGCACTTAAGTTGCTAGAAGAACATTGAACATTGAACTGAACACTTGAAGTTGAAGTACTGGTCAGGTAATCTCTTAGTTCTTCTATGATCCACATTTGCCCATTAGAGGCATGAGATGCAGTACCAAAACCTTTATTTTTGAACCGTGGATCCAAAAAGGTTGACTAAGCTGCTGTTCTGTTGCATTCGTAAACACCAAGACGCTTCTCTATAACACTTAGTAAATTCCGTTGCAAAAGTTTAGCTGACTCAGTACCTAGGTTTTTATTGGCGACTGTCCTTTGCAGTCCTAGCACTAATGGAATTACACACGATAGTGAGGGGTATGACTCTCCGGACAAAATAACGGTAACTTTTTCGAATGGTTGCAAAAGCGTCACAATACCTTCTGTCAAAATCCATTCGTTAAAGTCTAGGTTAGATGGGGACGCTTCCAAGAGTGGCAACGTAGCGGAAAGAGACAGTTTTAATTTTAGTAAACGGTCAAACATGTAAAACGTGCTGTTCCATCGAGTCCGCACATCTTGCTTTAATTTCAGTGTATCTAACTTCATTTTTATCTGCATGTCGAGCAATGCATACGAGGATTTGGCACTATGTTTAAAATGTGATGCTATGGATCTACATTTGCTTAAAAGATGTGGCACTGATAGCTGTTCATCCACGGGATAATTTTCTAAATGTGGCTTTTCAATGCAGTCTTTAACGGCAAGATTCAATGTATGTGCCACACAGAAATGATTGCGCTTGTTTAAAATGTCATTGACTGCTTTTTTCATTGATGCGGCGTTGTCTGTGACAATGCTGACAACTTTAGCACCTATTTGCCATTCTTCCAATAATTTTCGGATTGTGTTAGCTATATTTTCAGCAGTATGATTTTCCTGTAATTCGGAAGTAGAAATAACACATGATTTCATACTTGCTCCTTCTATGTAGTGAGCCGTTATGCTGATAAAACAGTTATTGCTGTCTGACGTCCAAATGTCTGATGTCAAAGCTATATAATCGATGCCCTGTAATTTCTGCCTTAAGAATCTTGACTCAATATTATATCCCTCTTCAAGCATTTCTGCTATTTTTTTTTCTCGAAGGAATAATGTAGTCAGGGTTCAGCGCTTTTGAATATTTTTGAAACCCTTCATTCTCAACTATTTGCAGCGGCTGGAAATCAAGCACTATCAAATCAAGCAAGGCGTTATCTCCGACTTTTTGGCAAATTTTTGATGGTACTGATAACCGCGTTTGTCTGAGTCTCTTAACTTGAGGTTCTTCTAGACTAGATGATTGTGGAGTCACAATATCAGCCACTGCTTGGCTTGTCAAATGCTGAGCATTTATACTTTGGATGTCAGTATTACCCATCCCATCAACAATGTCTAAAAATTCACCTGGGTGTTTTTTTTATGTGCATCATCAATGTACTCGTATTTACAGAATACTTATATGACGAAGAACATTTCTTGCAAATGACTTTTCCTTCTTCCGGTTTATTAAAAACCTCCCACACTAGAGACTTTTTCCTATAGCCCGAACCCGGCATTATTCTCTTTGTAAATAAATAATAAACGTACACGTTGGGATTGGGATAAAAATTATAAAAAACAGCACTGTAATATCTGCCACCGTCACATAAGAAACTGAGATCTGAGACGAAGCAAAATACGAATCAAAAATAGATATCGAAAAAGTTTGCAAATCGGTCTAACTCGGTTTGTATAAAAACCGTTAAATTTCATAACCGATGTTGATCTATACGCTTGACTTGGTTCGATTGTTCGATCATTCGATGAAGCTACAAACGAAACAGCGCATACACTGCCAAAGTCTCATGAAAAACCGAACCGAAAAACAATATATGTACATACTGCTTTCCAACTCGACTTTATATAGGCGTACATTCATATATTAACTTATCCTAACCAACCAAACTACCAAACCGAATCGTGTGTTCAACTCGGTTTCGCCAACTCGGTTTGATATAAATACAACTCGGTCGTGTGTTCAACTCGGTTGCTTAATGCAGTTTGGGCATTACATTTTTTGGTTCGTTCTTTCGGTTTCGTTAACTCGGTTTGATATAAATACAACTCGGTCGTCTGTTCAGCTCGGTTGCTCAATGCAGTTTTGGCAGTACATTTTTTGGTTCGTTCTATCGGTTTCGCCAACTCGTTTTGATGTAAATACAACTCGGTTCAACTCGGTTTGGCAATAACTCGGTTTGAACCGGTTTATGAACTCGAGTTGAAACATCACTAACCACAACAATTTCAACATTACCGACCTTTTGAACGCAATTTCGCAAATAACCAATTTAATCAGAACTATCGGACAGAACATGCTCAGAATAATTTTGCTTTTAACAGAAATCAACAACCAGCTCGACCTATTCAACCTAAACCAGAACCTAGACCTGAACCAATGGATGTAGACCAAAGCATGCGTTCTCGCATGGTAAACTACATGAATCGTCCAAATTTTAATAACTCTCATGGCAAAAGGCCATCCCAAGATTTTGATTTACCTGCAAAACATCCACGGAACTTCCACATTAACGCAGAAAAAATAGATACTGACTATACGAAACCACCAGATGACCAATTATCTTATCAAACGGGCAACGAAGAACATTATAGAACAACAGGACAGACTAGTTCATGAATCTCACGATTCTAATTTTCTTAACGAAATTTCCGACATACATTTTTTAGACTAAGTCCTCCTAAAGCGGACAAATTTTAAAGATTTTAATTGACACCGGATCAAATAAAAATTATATACAACCTTCACTTGTAAAAAACCCGATTCCCAATGAACAATGTTTTTATGCTGTCACCACAAACTCACAAATCTTTTCGGCTTAAAGGACGTACAAATAAAATTCTTTCTTTTACCTACATTAAAATCCTTTCACGGAATCTTAGGAAACGACAGTCTCAAACAACTATCAGCAGTAATACACACCAAAGACAATATAATGACAATAAAGAACGGACATAAAATTCTGATAAAACAATTCGCTTCCGATTCTATTCACGCAACTAATCTACACACAGAACACATGACGAACAAACAAAAAGAACAAATCAGATCTTTAGTAGAAATATTTCCAAATCTTTTCTCTGAACCAGATGAAAAGTTAACCTACACAACAAAGGTAATAGGAGAAATTCGTACCACAACAGATAACCCAATATATTCCAAATTTTATCCTTACCCAATGTCCTTAAAGAATGAGGTAGAAAAACAAGTAGAAAAACTCTTAGAAGACGGAATTATACGACCTTCAAGATCGCCTTTTAATTCTCCAGTATGGATCGTTCCAAAAAAAATCGACGCCAGTAACGAAAAAAAGTATAGAATGGTTATTGACTACAGAAAATTGAATTCGGTCACAATTTCAGATAGATACCCTATTCCAGATATAAACGAAGTCCTTTCACAACTAGGAAAATGCAAATGGTTTACAGTTCTAGATTTAAAAAGCGGATTCCACCAAATCCCACTCAAACCATCCGATATTGAGAAAACTGCATTTTCTGTTAACCAAGGAAAATATGAGTTTACACGTTTACCATTCGGATTAAAGAATGCTCCGTCAATCTTTCAACGAGCTCTAGACGATATCCTACATGCTCATATAGGGAAAAGATGCTACGTCTACATAGACGACATAATAATTTTTAGTCAGAATGAAGATGAACATGCAAAAGACATTTTTGAAATATTTAAAACTCTTAACGAGGCAAACATGAAAATCCAACAAGACAAAAGCGAATTCTTTAAAAACGAAGTAGAATTTTTGGGATTTGTAGTTTCCCACAAAGGTGTTAAAACCAATCCTGAAAAAATTAATGCAATACAAAATTTTCCTGTCCCTAAAACACTCAAAGATCTTAGATCATTTTTAGGTCTTTCAAGTTACTATAGACGTTTTGTCAAAGATTACGCTAAGATTGCAAAACCACTTACAAGTTTTTTAAGAGGAGAAAACGGAAGGTATTCGAAAAACGCTTCAAACAAAAAACCCATTAATCTAAATAAAGAAGCAATAGATGCTTTAAACAAAATTAAAAACATACTCACTTCCAAGGACGTAATTCTAATGTATCCCGATTTCACAAAAAGTTTCGAGCTTACCACAGACGCTTCAAACTACGCAATAGGAGCGGTACTCAGTCAAAACGACAAACCTATAATTTTCATATCTAGAACTTTAAATAAATCCGAAGAGCACTATGCAGCAAATGAAAAAGAAATGCTTGCGATAATATGGGCTCTAAATTCTTTACGTAATTACCTTTATGGTACAGCCAAAGTTAAAATTTATACTGACCACCAACCACTTACCTATCCCTCAGTAACAAGAAAAACAATATGAAAATGAAAAGGTGGAAAGCAATTTTGGAGAGTACAACTACGAACTCTTTTACAAACCCGGTAAGAGTAATGTTGTTGCTGACGCTTTATCGAGACCACCTCAACCTTGGGGATCTGCATTGCGATTGATCGGGAAACTACTGACTGCTCAAAACTTGGTTTGGGCCAGTAGCGTAAAAATCAAGTTCGTGATGTAGTGCTTGCTCTACCTCCTCGTGGTGGTCAACGGGCAACTATGTGTATAAATCCTTATACATGTAGGCTAAAACTGCAAGTGCGATCGGTCTAGCGTTTCTAGTCTAGATAACGTGGGCTAGCACCCTGCGGTACCGAAAAATACCCGCTACTGAAACTGACACAACGCCTCGGATAAGTAATGATCGAATAATGACGACTTTTGGCTATTGTACCCGGACTAAGATTGGTTTCTGGAATGTGAGGACGCTCCTTGACTCTGGGAGTGAAGGACCTCATAATGCCAGATTTCTTCAACTGGAACGTGAGTTTCTTCGATATAATTTAGACATACTGGGAGTGAGTGAAGTAAGATGGTTCGACGCGGGAGAGTACCAATCCCCAACGTGTAACACTGCGCTACTCTACTCTGGCAAACCCTCCGGCAGTACCCGTGAATCTGGAGTGGGTCTGCTGCTAACGCCAACAGCACGTAGAGGCCTAATTTCCTGGCACCCGCATAGTGATAGGATCATATCGGCCAGATTTCGGACTAGAGTACGGCGCGTCACGATCATACAGTGTTACGCCCCAACGAATCCCTCGACTGAGGATGAAAAGGACAACTTCTACAATCAACTCAACGCTGTATTCAACGCAACGCCGAACGGAGATATCGTCATCGTGATGGGGGATTTGAATGCCAAGGTTGGCAACGACAATGAAGGACTCAAGCATGTGATTGGGAAGCACGGCCTCGGCGAACGAAATGACAATGGTGAAAGATTTGTTGATTTCTGCAACACCAACAACCTTGCCATAGGAGGCACCATGTTTGAGCATAAGACTTGCCACAAGGTCAGCTGGGTGTCAACTGACAGGCAATCATTATCCAACCAAATCGACCATGTGGCGATCAGCAGACGTTTTAGGAGCTGTCTGTTAGACGTCCGAAACAGACGAGGAGCCGACATGGGTATGGTACGTGATCATCACCTTATGGTAGCTACGTCCAGTTACGTACTACATAAGTTCATAGAATCCGCAATATCATCCGAATGCCTAGGTATAACATCGACCGGCTAAAGATCCCCTCAGTACGCCAACAATTAAGGGATCATTTATCGCAAGGAGTGGAAGCAATCAGCAGCTCACTGCCGACAATCATCCAGGAACATTGGAAGGCTGTGAAAAATGTTTTCACATCTGGAGCGGAAAGTATTGTTGGTAGAAGCCAGGCAAGGCACAGCACGTGGCTTACCGAAGATACCTGGAGGCGGATTGAAGAACGTAAACTACTTAAAGCTCGTATTGTAGATATCCCAGCAGCAGCGAGCTAGAGTCCATGTATCGAAGAAAAATGAGAGAAGTGCAGCGTAATGTAAGACGGTGACAAGCGTAACTATATTAACAACCTGGCCTCAGAAGCAGAGGAAGCAGCGAGCCGGTGCGATAGCAGAACCGTTTACAGAATCACCAAAAAGCTGACAGGTGGTCACCGCTCTAGCCAACATCCGGTGAAAGGCCTAGATGGTACCGTACTCGTTTCAGGTGAGGCTCAGCTCAAGCGATGGAAGGAGCATTTCTCTACGGTCCTTAACCGTGTATTTGCTAACGATATGCACCTAAATCAAACGGAAATGCCGGAAGTAACAATCTCCCGAATTCGCACCTCAACTCCCAGTAAAGACGAGATCGCTACCGCGATTAACGCACTAAAGAACAACAAGTCGATAGGACTAGATGGTATACCCGCAGAGCTTCTGCGTGCAGCTCCAACGACATCAGCAGAGCTTTTATATCCTCTTGTAGAGAGAGCTTGGGGGGTAGAAAGTTTCCCCGAAGAGTGGAAGAAGGGAATGATTCTCAAGCTCCCTAAAAAAGGTAGTCTTATGGAGTGCGAAAACTGGAGAGGCATTTGCGTTCTCCCTGCAGTTGCAAAAGTAATAGCCAAAGTAGTACTTGAACGTATTAAGGAACATCTGGAAGATACACTCGATGCCGAACAAGCAGGTTTCCGCACTGGACCCTCCTGTGTTGACCACATAAACACCCTGCGGATCATTATTGAACTGTGCGTTGAATTCCGGTCACCACTGCACCTGCTGTTCATCGATTTTGAGAAGGCGTTTGACAGTGTCAACAGACAGTTTATCTGGCTCGCCTTGCGCAGGAGAAGTATACCCGATAAACTAATAGCTATTATTAAAGCAACCTATGATGGCTCTAAATGTCATGCGCTGCATAGAGGAAAGCTGTCAGAGGAATTCGAGATCCTAAGTGGGGTACGACAAGGTTGCATTCTATCGCCGATACTTTTTTTGTTGGTGATTAGCGATGTACTTCGCGCAGCTTTATCTACTGGAAACGGAGGAATTCGTTGGACTCTTACATCTCAACTCAAACATCTGGATTACGCTGACGACGTTTGTTTACTCTCACATAGAATTATGGAGCTGCACCAAATGACAACAAATGTGGAGAGGGAGGCAAATGTTGCGGGTTTGAAGATTAATACTGCCAAAACCAAAATCATCAACCTCGGCACTAACTCAGTTACTCATGTTAACATTGCTGGACAGCCGGTAGAGAGAGTAGAGAGTTTCCAATATCTTGGGAGTATAGTCTCGACCGAAGGTGAACCGAACAGGACATTGCCAACCGAATAGGCAAAGCAAAATCGGTGTTTGGAATGATGTCCATGATATGGCGAAGCAATGCGATCAGCTTAAACACCAAGCTGCGACTGTTCCGCTCAAATGTTGAATCTGTGCTGTTGTATGGGTGCAGCACTTGGAAGGTGACCGCTACTATCACAAAAAGATTACAAACATTTGTAAATAGGTGCCTACGGAACATCTTAAGGGTTTTCTGGCCTAACCGTATCTTTAACGAACATCTTTACCAGAGAACGTGTCAGGAACCAATAGGCACAACCATCCAACGACGGAAGTGGCAGTGGATTGGTCATACACTCCGAAAAGGCAACAGTTCCATAGCAAACTACGCAATGCAATGGAACCCGTTATCTCAGGATGGTAGAAGAACGGGTCGTCCGAGAAATACATGGCGCAGAACAGTTGAGGAGGAGGCACGGCAATTGGGGAAGAGTTGGAGAGAGCTGAAGCTCATTGCCAGGAACCGCACGCGATGGCGCGTAGGCGTAGTAGAGGCCCTAGGACTCATAAGGGGATACAGGACATAAAGAAGAAAAGAAGACCTCAAATCAATCAAATAGATTCCACTGCCGCCACAATCCATAGTGATGATAGTTCTGGACAGAATTGAATTCCCACAGTTAACTGCCCCATTAATGTTTTCCAAAATCAAATAATTCTGTTGATTGGAAATGAAGACAGTTACCAATTTAAGATACCTTTCCATACATACCACAGACACATTTTAATCAAAAGAAATTTTAATAGAGACAATTTAATTACCCTTCTCAAAAGATACCTCAACCCAAGTGTTATAAATGTAATACAAATCAGATACACCCAAAGTCAAGTACAGGACCTTACAAACGAAGAACAGCAAATAGAAGAAATTCTCGATGTACACAAAAGAGCACACCGTAATAGCCGCGAAAATAAAATGCAACTTATTTATTTTCCCAAAACGAACTGTTGGATCGTTAGCCAACAAGATATACACACAAACTCGCACATCGGAAGTTACCTACTACTATGAGAAAATGACATTTGAGAAAATGACATTTGAGAGAATTGTCAGTTCTACTTCATACTTTTTCGTCTATCAATGGAGTCGTCGACTGAGCAGCATCGCAGCAGTTTTAATCTCTACGCATAACGAATTCAACAAATGTTTTTTATACAAATTTGCTTGTGATTTAAGTTCACTAATTGTAAATACTAGAAATTATTGCATATGTTCAGTATATGCATTTCAATAAAGTTTTCTACTCGTGCAAGCATTCGACATAACCGCATTCTCATCAATCCACGTTTTGGTCTTTCGTATTCGCTATTCATTCGCCATTTTGGTGTTTCATATTCGCTATTCATTCAACATCTTTGTTTTTCAGACCAAGCAATCACAATTCATCCAACATTTTGGTCCTTCGAGCCGGATATTCTTTTCGTTTCGCAACAAAATCAAACTCGTGGGTAAGAGACATAATAGTGATCGACCAAGTGCAAGTCTTTTGTGTGAAAGTTTAAGTAAAAGCCAGTTAATTCGCACGCATCAGTGGTGTGGCAATACAAAGAAGAGTAATGGGTTAACGAGTGAGACTCCAGGGGTGACTGAAGAGGTCATACAGGCGCGAATTGACCACGTGGAATCAACCTATCGGGAGTTTTGCGAGGTGCAATACCAGGTCGAGGCTGTGTGCGGTGCGGAGGAAATTGAGGGAGAAACGTGAACAAGCGGAGGATTATTACTTCGCAGCGATTTCCAAACTGAAGACAGTGAGAAGACAAATATCCGCTATTGACAGTCGGCAAGATGAGGTCAAATCATCACCAAATCAACAGTCGATCGATGCACACTTGCCTCGAATCAACGTTCCAATCTTCAACGGTGAGTACACCAGTTGGACCGAATTCGAAAATTTATTTGTTGACCTCATCCACAACAACGAATGGCTGACTAACTCACAGAAACTTCACTACCTAAAAACAAATCTGACTGGAGATGCAGCCTTGTTGCTCAAGTCCGTGAGCATCACGAACGATAACTACGAGGAGGCATGGCGCATTCTCCGAGATCGATACGATCACCGTCGTTTCATTATCGGCAACTTGAATCAGCTGCAGGATTGCGCAAAATTCTCGACGTATCGACCGACACCGTTCGCTGCTTGAAGGTTTTAGGAGTGCCGATTACCACATGGTATATCATATTGATCAACATAATTGCTGACAAACTCGACCCAGAAACCCACCGACAATGGGAGATGTCATTAACCCGAGCGAAATATCCATCATACAAGGAGTTGATCGATTTCCTGAACGCCCGATGGCAATCGCTGGAGATGATTTCCATGACTCGAACCAAATCAAATTCATCACACTCGTATCGAGAAGTTCCGGCATCATCGCATCCATCGCGGACTCGACTGCATCGTAAGCAGGAAACACAATTAGCTCGCTCATTCGTCGTTACTTCTGACGCTCCCAACTCCGCCTCTCAAGTCTGTGCTGGAAATCACAACGTTTTCCAGTGCGAGCAATTCAAACTTCTCACATTCGAAGAAAAGTCAAACCTCGTCCGCGAAAAGAGGTTATGTTTTAACTGCTTGCGGACAGGCCACTCTAGTTCGGTCTGCAGATAAAGTTTTTGCCGGATTTGCAATAGAAGACACCACACGCTTCTGCACATCTCGAATTCGGGCACCAGACCATCCGTCGGATCATCATCACATACTCAGGTCACAGCCAACCATGTCGCATTGCCATTCGCAGATGTGCTGCTCGCCACAGTAATCGTCATCGTATCACACGCCAACCAATACTTCACCGTTCGAGCTCTCTTTGATTCGGGGTCACAGATCATCTTCGTTTCAGAGAGCACCGCAAATCGTATCGGATTATCGAAAAAACCAGCAGCAAACGCAATCAGTGGCATTTGTGCCAATGAGGCGCCCATGTCGCGTTCACTTGTTGAATTCGTATTACAATCCCACACATCAATGGCCACACTTAAAACATTTGGAACTAGCCGATCCCCATTACCATCGTCCCAACCGAATTGATATTTTGCTCGGAGCTGATGTCATTGGAATGCTTCAATAGCATTACCGGTGTCAGCGGTTCACCCTTCGCACAGAGCACCAAACTGGGATACATACTCTTCGGCAAGGTGGAACGCAAGGCAACCAATCAATTGTTGAGTTTGACAACAAAATTGAGAATTACGACACAATCGATAGCGCACTCAGGTCATTTTGGGAGATCGAGGACGTTTGTTCACGTCGAGAACTAACCCACGATGAATCAAAATGTGAACAGCATTACGAATTAACACACTATCGCAATGAAGATGGAAGATACACAGTCTTCCTGCCATTCAACGACAATTCATCACCACTTGGAAGATCACGAGACGGCGCAATCCTCAGACTGCAACATATGGAACGTCGGTTTACTAAGAATTGTCGGTGTAATGCAACGAAAACTACGTGTGGGTTTCGACGCGTCACATAAAACAACGACTGGCGTATCGCTAAATCAGAAGCTTCGTATTGGTCCCAAACTTCAACACAGCATCTTTGAAATACTAACCCGTTTTCGCAACCACAAATTCGTTTTCGTCGCAGATATCAAGCAGATGTACCGACAGATCCTGATAGCACCCGAGCATAGGAACTATCAGCGAATCGTATGACGAAATTCCCCAGAAGAACCAATAAGAGATTTTCGCCTGTGCACCGTCTCTTACGGCACTGCCAGCGCTCCGTACCTGGCAATTCGTACCATCCATCAGCTCGCACGAGACGAACAGGAGAGATTTCCAATCGCAGCCGAAGTCGCTTCGACGACTTGATGACCGGTTCACACGACATTGCGGATTTAATCGAAGTCCAGAGACAAATAGTGGCGTTGCTCCGATGTGGCGGTTTGGAACTGCGGAAGTGGTCCTCGAGCAGCCAACATCTGATCAATGAGATACCGGCCGAATTCCGCGAGCCTCAGGGACGACTTGAGCTAAATTGGGATCAATCAGTGAAAACTCTTGGACTGCATTGGTCTCCCTCGGCCGATTGTTTCGGATTCAACATTAGCTCAGTATCTGACATTCGTGCACCAACCAAACGAACAATATTGTCGCAGTCATCGAAGATCTTCGATCCGCTCGGCTGGGTATCCCCGACCACAATTATCGCAAAAATCATGTTCCAAGAGTTGTGGGTACTCGGCATATCGTGGGACGAAGCGGTCCCACAGTCAATCGCTCAAAGATGGCTTACTTATCGAGGCAGTTTGAGCTCTTTGGAGGCTCTTAGAATCGATCGCTGGATAAATCATTCGAAAGACCACGCCGATATTCAAATTCACGGCTTCAGCGACGCCTCCTCCAAGGCCTACGCAGCTGTGGTGTATACTCGTACGACGTCGACAGATGGATCTGTAAACATCAATATTCTGGCATCCAAAACAAAGGTTGCCCCACTGAAGACCATCAGCTTGCCACGATTGGAGCTTTGTGCCAGCGTACTCCTAGCCAAACTCATGCACACCATCGGCACATCCCTTAACGTGTCACAGTCTCAAATGTTCGCATGGACCGATTCGGAAGTGGTTCTTGGTTGGTTACGCAGTTCTCCTAACCGGTGGAAGACGTTCGTGGCAAACCGGGTTTCGCAAATCCTAGACTATCTTCAGCCCACCAGTTGGAACCATGTCGACACCAAGCAGAACCCCGCTGACTGCGCGTTTCGTGGCGTTGAACCATCATTATTACACAACCATCCATTGTGGTGGACGGGTCCTGTTTGGGTGCGGGAAGATATAAGCAAGTGGCCACTTCAGAAGACTCGCGAGGTTTACACGAACATCGATGAACGCAAAATAAATTCAATGATCGCAACGCATGCAGAAACCGTAACGTGTCGCAACGACATATACCATTTACTCGCTCGATGTTCATCGCTCGGCAAATTACTTCGTGTCACGGCTTTATGAAGACGCCCCATCCAACGTCGACGTATCAGCGCAGCAACGCGACTAGAAGGTTTCATAACCGTATCGGAGCTCAATTGGTCAATCGAGTTCTGGGGCAGGCTGGTTCAATCAATCCATTTCGCTGACGAGATATCACGATGCCATTCAGGGGAACACCTACTCGACAGAAGCCCACTTCGGTCTCTAAACCCTTTCGTAGACGTCGACGGGATCCTACGTGTTGGAGGGCGGCTTAAAAATTCGAATGTGCCATACACAGAGAAGCATCCGAAAATTCTTCCCAAAGATGATCAACTCACCCATTTAATCATTTCACAAGCACATCGCACAACGCTACACGGCGGTCCACAGCTGATGTTGGCTCATTTACGAAAGCACTACTGGATCCAGAGCATCAAAACCTTGGTGCGCTCGCACGTCCACAAATGCGTCGTGTGCTTTCGCCATCGCTCAATCACGAGCCAGCAAATGATGGCGAATCTTCCATCGCATCGTGTTACACCATCGAGGCCGTTTTTGCACAGCGGCGTGGACTATGCGGGTCCGATATCGATCAAACTACATAAGGGCTGCGTTGGTGCATCGACGAACGGTTACATCTGTTTATTCGTCTGTCTATCCACCAAAGCACTGCATTTGGAGCTGGTGTCCGAGCTCACCACCAATGCATTTATCGCATCGTTTAAGAGGTTCACTGCGCGAAGAGGCAAAATCCAAAGCCTATACAGCGATTGTGCAACCAACTTCGTCGGATCCAGTCGTCAACTGGCATTCCTGCATCAACAGAGCACTAAGGCTGTGAGTCCCGAGATAGCTGCACTACTGGCACAAGATGGCACCACCTGGAAGTTTAGCCACATTTTGGCGGATTGTGGGAAGCAGGAGTGAAATCAGTGAAATACCATTTACGACGTGTCATGGGCGACACCTTACTCACATTCGAGGAATTGACCACACTGCTGTGCCAGATCGAATCGTGCTTGAATTCGCGACCATTATGCCCCATGTCGGACGACCCATATGACTGCACGATCCTCACCCCAGGTCATTTTCTGATCGGGGAGGCACCAATCACGACACCCGAACCAGCATTGCTCGAGGTAAAAATCAACCGTCTCAATCGGTTCCAACTAGTTCAAAGGATGTACCAGCATTTCTGGAGAATTTGGTCTACAGAATACCTCGCCCGCCTGCAACAACGCCCAAAGTGGTTGAGAGCCAACGACAACATTGTCATCGGCCAATTGGTGCTCATCAAGGAAGAAACCACGCCACCTTCGAAATGGCTACTCGGCAGAGTCATCTATACGCATCCGGGATCTGACGGACGAGTTCGAGTCGCAACAGTGAGATGTCAGAACGCTGTGTACAAGCGACCAGTGACAAAACTGTGCCTACTGTCCATCCCAGACAACAACAACAATCAGCAACTAAAGTATTAAATAAAAATATAACTGTAATTACAGAATCCGGCAGGACAAATCACAAAAACCACATTAAAAATTAAATTTCTATTTCTAGGTTACTTGTAAAGGGTGTTTTTTTGGGAGGTTTGTTTTTCCGATAGATGTCGTTTTATTTTATGACAGTTGTTTTGACAGCTCAAAGTGGCATTTCTACTCAGTATTGTTTGGCAAATCATTATGAAAAAAAAAAAAAAAAAAAAAAAAAATGACATTTGTGAAAAATAGTCGTGGTAGCCATATGCCAGAAATTGTGTTTAAATGTTAAATGCCAAAAAATTATCTACCAAATAAAAAAAATTTTGGTCATTTCATAATTTTATATGTGTTTTATTCAAAAAAAAAATCGGCAACCTCTTAAAAAAACACGTTATATCTAACGGGTGACGCTACTGAATAGTATTTTGAGGCAGAAATTCTATCTTATTGGAGGACGAACTCTGGTGAGGTCATCATATCAACGCTGTGTAAGGTGCTGCAAGGCAAGGCCATCCACCCAAGAACAATTGATGGCCGACTTACCGATTTCCCGCGTACAATATACACAGCCATTTCAAAAAATTGGAGTTGATTATGCCGGTCCATTCCTGGCATACCTAAGACGAGCTAGAGGGCAACGCACAATCAAGATTTATGTGTGCATTTTTGTGTGTCTTGCCACTAAGGCAGCTCACATTGAGGTGGCAAATGATCTAACTACTGATGAATTTCTGGCAGCATGGAGAAGAATGACAGCACGAAGAGGATTGTGCAGTGACATTTATAGTGACTGTGGCTCGAATTTTTTGGGTGCAAACAAACACCTGTTGGATTGGTATAAAATGTTAACTACTTATAATGACATGATTTTTCATTTTCTTTTAAAGCAAAGAGTAAACTGGCACTTCAACCCCCCACGTTCACCGCATCGTGGTGGTATATGGGAGGCGAGTAGTGGGACAAAATGTCTTAACGGTTAGCGAATTTGTCACACTCACTATTGAAATCGAAGGAATTCTAAATTCCCGCCCGTTGTGTCGTGGTGACGATGTGGATATTCTCACTCCAGGACATTTTTTGATTGGGCGTCCGAATATGGGTTTGCCAAATTCTCACGTGACTACGACGGATGTCAGTAATTTAAAACGGTGGCAGTTAGTAAAGCAGATGGTACATCACTTTTGGGTTAGATGGCACAAGGAGTATCTGGTCACACTACAACATCGATGCAAATGGCAGTCAAAATCAGACAATCTTCAGGTGAATGATATTGTTATCCTAAAGGACGAGAATATGGTAGCTACACGATGGCCACTAGGTCGTATCAAGGAAGTACACACGGACTCGGATGGGTTGGTGCGAACAGTTACGGTACAAACCCAAGCTGCGAAATTTCAACGAGCAATTCAGAAATTGGCAAAACTACCACTGAGTGAATCAGAGGATTCACGAGGCCCGGGATGTTAACGCCGAACAAAAGGTGCATGCAACATGTGTGTGCGTGCATGCAAACAAGCATGTCTCTTGGTGCACATTACCTTTTTTGATGAAAAAATGACAGTCGAATGTTAACTAATGAAATTAATGAACAGACAGGAAAAAACCAGCATAGAAGAAAAACGAGTTTCTCCTGCTCAATCGATCGCTTTTTTGCACATCCTTTGTTCTTTTTGTACAATTACATAAAATTATTTATAAAAGTAATTCCACATTATCTATTATATGAAAGTTAATTAAAATTTGTTGATTGGAATTGAAAGTTAAATCAAATTTGTTGATTGGAATTGAAGATTAAATAAGTTCGTGCATTTTATTTGTAACAAGTTTTATTCAAGGCGCCATTTCAAAGGAATTTCCAGAATTTCAGCATTTGCAAGTACACATAGTACACACATTCCACAACCAATCAAAAACCTATAGAAGTTTTTTTTGGAAGAAGATTCAGTGTTGATCCTGATCAGTGATCGAAAGAGCTAGAAAAGAAAATATTCAAGCAATAGTAGAAAAACAGGCAAAAGACTTAGAAACGCACAATAAAAACAGAAAAATTTCAAAAATATACCAACCAGGTGAAGAAATCTACGTTAAGAGGAACAAAAGGTTAGGCACGAAACTATCCCCAAGATACAACAAAGAAATAGTTAAGGAAAATAAAAATAGTACTGTAATTACAGAATCCGGCAGAACAGTTCACAAAACCCACATTAAAAATTAAATTTACCTATTTCTAGGTTACTTGTACATCTTTGTTTGGCTGAAGTCCAAATTTTTAATTACACCTCATCACATCTAGTTACCATAAATAATGGGTTTGCAAAAATTAAAGAGGGATCATTTAAATTCATTCATTTACTCGAACTGGACAAGTACGAAGATTTTTTAACAAACACAAGACAGCACGTTGAAAAATATTTTAATAAGAATCATACACTATATCCACTTCTTGGACACGAACTCAACCAAACCATTGACTTACTGAACACAATAAAACCTAGGACAGACAGAGAAAAAAGGTCTTTTAATTTTCTGGGTACAGCCTGGAAATTTATAGCAGGAAGTCCTGACTATGACGACATAATGTTAGTTAACAAGACGTTAGACGAACTAATTAGCAATAATAATCAGCAAGTAGTAATTAATAAAGCGTTTAATGAAAAAATTAATATGTTAACAAATGTAACCAATCAAATTATAAATTCCCAGAAAAAAAGCGAATTCATTAATAATGAATTAATAAATAATCAGTATCCAAAATAGAATAAGATTAATAAAAGAAGATTTAATAAATATAAAATATGCCATACAATGGGCAAAGAATAATATAATCAACTCTATTTTGCTAAATAAAAAGGAAATAAATATTGCAATCGAGAAACTCGAGAAAGATAAAATACCTTCTAATAGTATAGCAGAAGCATTAGAGTTTGCCAATGTTAAAGTTTTAAGCAATCACACAAATGTTATGTATATTGTAAAAATTCCTTTAACAAAGAATGAAATATATGAAAACTTTACAATTAAACCAATAAAAAGAGGCAAAAGTATAATAAAAATTGATTACGATGAAATTATAAGATATAAAAATGAAATATATGGCATTAAAAATAAATGCCAAATATACAATTTAATTAGAATTTGTAAGCAAAATCAAATAATAGATTAAAGAGAAAATAAATGTATTCCTAGAATAGTTAAAGGTTTAAATTCATCGTGCATTGCAAGTAACAATCACCATGTATCGCATATTGAAGAAATCTCTTCTGGAGTTATCCTGTTAAACGACTACCATGGAGCAATGACCACAAAATCCACAAACTACACTTTACATGGTACATTTCTAATAAAATTACACAACGAGACCATCTCAACCAACAACATTCAGACTTACAGCAATTTGGAAATTTCACCTATGGAAATAGTCCCAGCTACTTTACAACCAAACCCCGCAGAAGAAAGCAGACTTAATTTACTATCCCTCGAAGTAATAAGCGAACTACATATTAATAATACTAAAACAATAGAATCAATAAAACAAGACACAAGACACACATATTAATAGATTTACAACAATTTTTTTATTAATATTCATCACTACTTTTATAATAATCTATATAAAGGGTGTTTTTTTGGGAGGTTTGTTTTTCCGATAGATGTCGTTTTATTTTATGACAGTTGTTTTGACAGCTCAAAGTGGCATTTCTACTCAGTATTGTTTGGCAAATCATTATGAAAAAAAAAAAAAAATGACATTTGTGAAAAATAGTCGTGGTAGCCATATGCCAGAAATTGTGTTTAAATGTTAAATGCCAAAAAATTATCTACCAAATAAAAAAAAATTTTGGTCATTTCATAATTTTATATGTGTTTTATTCAAAAAAAATAATCGGCAACTTCTTAAAAAAACACGTTATATCTAACGGGTGTTTTTTTAAGAGGTTGCCGATTTTTTTTTTGAATAAAACACATATAAAATTATGAAATGACCAAAATTTTTTTTTATTTGGTAGATAATTTTTTGGCATTTAACATTTAAACACAATTTCTGGCATATGGCTACCACGACTATTTTTCACAAATGTCATTTTTTTTTTTTTTTCATAATGATTTGCCAAACAATACTGAGTAGAAATGCCACTTTGAGCTGTCAAAACAACTGTCATAAAATAAAACGACATCTATCGGAAAAACAAACCTCCCAAAAAAACACCCGTTATATAAAAATCAATTGCTGTGCGTTAGACTGACTAAAACTCGAGAACGGCTGGACCAAATTGGATACTTCCTTCTGCGAGTTTGTTTGTAATTGCTACGGGAATGTTTAAAAGGTTTAAAAGCCCCGCTAGGTGGCGCTGGTATCGTTTTTTTCCGAAAATTCTTATTTATGGAACGTTTTGGCTCAAATTTACACCATATAATATTTAAATAAAAAGAAAGTCGTTGACAAAATTTGGACCCGATAGGTGGCGCTGGGGTGGAAAATGTAGTTTTCCCTGTATATAATCTTCATAGAATATTCGAACAAGTGTACATTTGTTGCCTGTATAAGTGTCGATTCTATAGTTTTCTGGATTGATGAGTTGGTTAGTTATTGGGGTGTAAGTGGGCGTGGCATCAGTGGGAAGGAGGTCAGTGGGCGGGGGTCAGTGGGAAACGCGGGTGTAAGTGGGCGTGGCGTCAGTGGGTGTGAGTTCAGTAGGTGGGCAGTGTGTATGAGGTCAATGGGTGGGTGGTCAGTGGGCGGGAGGTCAGTGGGTGTGAGGTCAGTGGGTGTGAGTTCAGTGGGCGGTGGGTCAGTGTGTATGAGGTCAATGGGTGGGTGGTCAGTGGTCGGGGGTCAGTGGGATGGGGCAGCTGGGAAACGCGGGTGTAAGTGGGCGTGGCGTCAGTGGGCGGGTAGCAAAGCGCCCGGGAACAGCTAGTCACTTATAAATATCAATACAAAAGAACAATTATCCTGGAACAGAAGGAAATAAATTATCAGAAGGAAGAAAAGCCTCATAAAGAAGAAATAAATCCATCGATTGAGATCAATATAGAAACATCAGCATCTGTACCACGCCTACACAACCAACCGTATTTTTAAACACATTACCCTATCAACATCACACCACATTGTTTCTAAACGATTGAGGACAATCGTCTTTTTAAGGAGGGAGGAGTTAAGGCAACTTAAATTAACTTTGCAACTATTTGTTACATACGCATACGCGCAGCTGAGACAACAAACTTTGAAATGGAAATAAGTTCATGGCTCTTCATTAAGCATACGCATACGCGCAGCTGTAATAAAAAACCAAATATTAATTGCGCACACGCGCAGACGAAAACCATAAATCCCAAATCATTAATGGATCGGACATTTAAGTGGCCACCTACGACAAACCCTATGGACAATCATAAAACCTGCTGACGACATCCCAACATAAAGAACAGTAATGCATGCACATATAGAATAAGATAGGTATAAAAGAATTAGATTGTTTATTTGTTATTATTTTGAACCGAATAAAGAAGGAGCTCTGCTCCAAAAAATATTTTTTTACAAAACTTTACAAGAAAAGTTTTAATTTATATGTATATTTATGTATGTACAGGAGAAAATAAATTAAGTATGAATATATACATGTGTAACTAAAAATTATTATAAAATGTTTTTTTTTGTTTTTTTGTAATAAATTGAAGTCTTTTTCAATTTTCTTAGAATAGTTTAATTTATTGTGTTTTAATTAATTTATGTATGTGTGTGTATATTGTATCATAGTCAAAACCTTCTCTATAGAAAGCCCAACTGTTCCGATCGTACACAGATACATGCTTAGATTGAGACCAAACGTATTTGTATTAGTAATCAACTAAAGAGCAAAATCCATATAAAATTTTTCTGTTTCCCACTACCACATCTTACGTTTCTCGCTCTTTGCGACTACTTATTTTTTGTACACTGCATTCACATCCCACAAACACACATGCGTTTGGTGTTGGTTTACAGCATTAGTATGCGTAGAGTTGGGCTTTCTATAGAGAAGGTTTTGATCATAGTTGATATTAGCAAGTGAGCCCGATCTTGATCGTTTGAGAAATTAATGCAAACTGAGAACTCTTTCAGTCAGGCAATATAGCAACCAGGCCTCAATCGTTGTTGTTGCGCTCGCTCCAAAAAATGCAAAACATGTTGTGAGCAGAGCAGAACGAACAACTAAAAGAAAGAAGAAACGCAAAATTAGAAAACAAAAAATAAAAATATAGGGTGATGCATGATTGAAGCATCAACATTCTCCCCGCGATGAAAGCTTCAGCTTTCAAATATTTACTATACATTTTCCAAAGGTAGTGGGCATAATTTGGTGGTTGATCGAGTGTAGATTCCCGTTCAGCTTTTGACTGATACTACTCTCACCTTGTTGTCAGCACCTTGGAAGATTTCTAAGACTCGTGCTAATGGCCATTTGAGTGGTGGTAAATTTTCGTTTTTAATCAAAACCAGATCATTGGGTTTTAGATTAGGCTTGTTAACTTGCCACTTTCTGCGATGTTGCCTTCTGAAGTTCAAATGGCGTGAATTCACCGTGCATTAAATTGGATAAAGACTTTATGTTGTGTCTGTTGACGAAACCAAAAACTCGAAGCAATTTAGTGTAACTATTGTGAAATTTGCGGTTTGTGATTAAGTCTACAGAAGTGTTAATTACCATTGTTACCCTTTTGTTACGTGGTTCAGGTATTGCATTTTTGAGGTTGAGTCCTGTCCGCGGCCATTTATCCATTGAAAGGTGCACAAATTTTGGCCCGTGAAACCAGAATTTGTTATTGATGAGGTCTTTAGGGTAAACTTCCGCAGGATTCATTTCAGTGGGCACATGTTTCCACGTTGCCGCTTGTCCCAGTTGTATTTTGGTAATTCTATTTGCTACAAATGTAGTCCACCGGTATGGTTCCGATGAGATCTATTCTAATACAATGGATGAAACTGTCCAACAAAATATTTCTACTTCGTTAATTGCGAGAAGAGTTACGATTCTCTGCACCAGTTCTGTCAGCAAGAGTGCTGCGCATAATTCCAGTCTTGGCAAAGAAACCTCCTTTAGCGGCGCAACATGTGATTTTGCGCATAACAAATTTGATGATATGTGTCCGTTTGTATCAATGCTTCGCAAATATTGTAAAGTTGTCCTAATTTGTTGGAACAACTTTGCTGTTAATTTTTTGAAGGATAAAGATACCAAGCTCGATATCTGACTAGTTAGGCGTGTTGCCGTGTCAACGTAAACCCAAAAGCCGGAGCTCTCTAGGGAACCTTTAATAAATGAAAACTCGATGATTATTGTTCAACGTTAGGTGTGAAGATGATTTTATTCAGTGAATTTTCCCTTCTTTTATACAAAAATAATTGATCGGTTTTCGACCATGCATCGACTCTGGAATGCCTACTCATCGATATTCATATTTTACATAATATCGCTTTATAAGCATAGTGTATATATGTACGTATGTAATATATGACCGACCGCGTCAAGTGTTGGGTTCGTTCGCCTATGCTGCTGCGTTGACATATTTGTTTCCACAAGCGAACGACCTTCTTATTTCATTACCATTTCCATGCGCCGCTTACTCAGCGCAATGCATGGAGAGGGTAATTAACATTCTAAGCGGCCGGCGCTCGTTTGCCCATGATGCTTAGATTGCATATTTATTTTCATAGGCGAACGACCGCCTGTCATAAATTATGCTATTGGAGATGTTTTATATTTTTTGTTCCCATGCATTTTTGTTTACTTTTGTTTTCATGCACCAAGGCACTAGAGTCGATGTAGGGTCAAAAACGTTGTATGCTTTTAGGCATGTTATTTATGTGGTCGCTGGTGTTATCCCTCACACCACCCTGGGGAAAAAGGAGAAATCATGACATATATTGATTTCTTCTTTTCCGCGCCACTTCTACAATGTAGTGTTTTAATATATTTTTTTTTTTAAATGTTATGTTACCTACAATTTTTTTTTTTTTTGTGTAGGATTATTAAATAACTAATTTCTTAAGTTGAATAAATTTAGTAGTTACGAACTCTCTTTATCATTATATTCATTGGAGTAAATTTAACATTTTTTCCACAACATTTTTTAGGACTTGCAGGTATACCTCGTCGATACTCTGATTGTTTCTTGTTTCCTATGAATGAGTATTAGCTTGGTTTTTATTTACGTTGAATAATTATTACTCAATTTTTATTTACTATGGATAATTACAATTTTGTTGTAAGATTTTTACTTTGATTAGCCAATCTCTTAATTTTAATTAAATTTATGTTTATTATTTATTATAACAATTAACTTACATTATTTTTATTAAAAATTTTTTTTTATAATGGTATTAATAAATGGTTTTGCTTAGTATTCATAATGCTTCTTGATTACTGGGGCATAGAAGTAATTTGATCTTTATTATTGTGGTCTCTAATCCTAGTACTTATTCCTATTCTATCGATTTTTCTTATTCCTAATAATTCCTAATGTTTATGACATTAATTCTAAATATACTTATTTCTATCCTATTCTATGGCATGCGCATGCTCTCTCCCTTCTTTTTTTTTTGGAAAAAAAATTATATTTTAGTCTTAGCTGAATAAAAATTGTTTTAATATATATACATAAAATTTCTTCAATCAGTTTTTATGGACTTTTGTTTTCTTTCCCTCGTATTTGATTACGCAGTTTACTCCTTCATATAACATTTCATATGGCCCTATGTAAATAGGATCCAGTTTTCTTCTATTCTCATTTCTTAACAAAACTAAACTACCTACTTCAAAACTAGTTTGTTTACTTCTAGCCTTCCTATCGTAGTAAGTTTTCCTATCGTTTTTTATGTCTAGAAGTGTATCTCTCGTATCTCTATGAGCGATTTGTAACTTTTCTCTTAAGTCAATTACAAACTGTGGTGTTGTAACAAAATACGTAATATGGTAGCCAAATACACCAGTCACGGTGTATGCATAGCTCCTGAGGTATGCTCCGAGAACCTTATGGGATTTTCTAACGCTCCTATACTTTCGTGATGGTAGGCTGTAGTATGTAATTGTTCTATTTTCAATAATTTGCACATATCCTTAAAAATGTTGTTTATAAATTCTGTTCCTTGATCAGAGGCTACAGTTTTTGGAACTCCATATATAAGGATGAAACATTCTACTAGACCTTTAGCTACTGCTTCCTTATTTCAAATTGGAATAGCCTCCGTGAATTTGGTCAGTTCGTCTTGTAAAGTCAGTACGTACCTATATCCATTCACCGATTCGTATAAAGGACCTACTAAGTCCAAATATATTTTGTCGAGACTTGATTCTGCAGTTGAAGTTATTTCCATTGGCTGTTTCTTGGGTGTAATATGTTTATTCTTCTGACATATTGTACAATGCTTTACGTAGCTATGTCGTTCTGCATTCCTGTCCAGAAGTATTTTTGTTTAATCGTTTTTATCATGCGGTTTATTCCTGCATGTCCACTTGTTGGTAATATATGATAATCGTTGAGCAATATTTTTTTTTTATGAGGATCCGTAATTTCTATACATTTATTTATTATGTGCACCTTTACAATACTTTTCTTAAACATATCTCCTAAGATTTTTTGCAACTCGCGAATATTGTATTCTCGACGGCCGTATTCGAGTTTCTTAGTTTCTTCTTTTGTAATGTATAATTTATTAATTGATAATGGTCCGCGATGCGATGCACGTCTCTCGACAACAAATGATGTCAATCGGGCTGTAGTGCCATCCTTGTCCCTTCTTAGGAGTATACAATTCTTCACTGGGACGTATGCCAAAACTTTGTTGGGTCCCAGGATTATATCTATATCTTTTATTTGATATTTCTCGTCCTCGAAACTGTTACATATTTTTAGCTCAGTTATTTTATTTCCATGCTCTGGTGGCTTGAGTAGCTCAGTAATTATACGATTCTGCTTCTGTTTCCTGTCTGTCCGTTAGATTTTTCTGTATTGACTTCTCTGCTTGTGTTTTAGATCTTGTTACGACACATACGTGTAGTTCTTTAAGTTGGTCAGAATCCCATTTAATGCGACTTAAAGCGTCTAGTAGCAGTCTGAATTTTGTTAATCTACTTGAGGGTTCTTTAAGGGAAAAAGGTAAACTAATGGTCTGTGGTCTGTTATAATTTAAAATTCCCGCCCAAACAAATATGGTCGGTAGTGTTTTATCGCCCATACTATTGCCAGTAACTCTTTTCCGATAGTGCTATAATTCCTCGGCACTACTTAGAGTTTTACTCGCATAAGCAATGGGTTTGTCATCAAAATTGGACAATACAGCACCTAGTGCAAAACTTGAGGCGTCTGTCCGTTAAATGAATTCTTTGTCGAAATTTGGGAATTGTAAAATTTGGGGACTAGTAAGGATTGTTTTAAGAAGCTGAAAAGATTTTTTACAGTTTTGATTAAAATTGAATTTAACGTTTTTTCTAAGTAATTTGTTGAGTGGGATGGCTATTCTGGCAAAGTTTGGAATAAATTTACGGTAGTAATTAGCAAATGCTACGAATCTTCTTACATCGTCTGCATTTGTTGGGGTAGGATAATTGCTCATTGCTGCGGATTTTGTCGGATCTGGGTGAATTCCCTTTTCGGAAATAATGTGCCCTAGATACAATACTTCTTTTCGTAGGAAGGCACACTTTCCTGGATGAATTTTTAGGTTTACTTCCCTAAGTTGTTTGAACACGTCTATCAGATTTTTGTTATGATCTATGAGGTTCTTATCAAACACTATTAAGTCATCAATGTAAACGAAACAGCGTGAGTACGTAAGTCCGGCCATCGCTATTGACATCATCCTTGAGAATTTGCTTGGTGAGATTTTTAGTTAGTCGTTTTAGCTGATACTGACCGTCCTCTGTTGAAAATGCTGTCATAGGTCTACTTTTTGGTTCCAATTCCATTTGGTAGTATCCTTAAATCAATACATGAAAAATATACTGCTCCTCCTACCATGTCGTAAATGTCACTAATATTGGTTAACGGGAATTTATCGTCTTCTATTCTCTCATTTACGTTCCTGTAATCTATAACCATTCGGAATTTTTGCAGATTGGTAACGGGATCTCTCTTTTTTGGTACTACGAGTATCGGAGAGTTCCAAGCGAATACTGATAGTACTATTATGTCATTTTCTAGCATGTTGTCTATTTCGTTTTTTATATCCTGTTTTTGTGTATGTCGTAGTCGGTAGGGTTTGGTATATTTTGGTGTCGCTCCCTCTTTTAGTGTTATATCTGCTTGTCCTATGCGATTGTAAGTAAGGTTGTATCCTTCCAAGTGAAAAATATCGTGGAATTTTGTGCATATTGACTCGATTTCAGTCTATTTCGTTTTTTTATATCCTGTTTTTGTGTATGTGATAGTCGGTAGGGTTTGGTATATTTTGGTGTCGCTCCCTCTTTTAGTGTTATATCTGCTTGTCCTATGCGAGTGTAAGTAAGCTTGTATCCTTCCAAGTGAAAAATATCGTGGAATTTTGTGCATATTGACTCGATTTCAGTTCTCTCCTCATTATTCAGTGTATCGAAATTAATTTCGCTTAGTAACTTCTTTATTCTCGTGCTTGGTAAAGTGTCCTCCTTTTTGTACTGTAAAACGTAATGCTCGGATACTGGGAATGATATTGGTTCTGCCCATTTAATGTTTACAGCAGTTTCGGGAGTGTTGAGAATTTTGATTTGGGATTTTTCCTTGTATGGCCGTTTATATGGATCCAGCCATGTAAATACCTTTGCACAATTCTTAAGGAGAGAATATTTTGGAATCTATATGCTTTGTATTCACCCAATATGTAGCTTCACATCTTGGAGACACGGTTATGTTATTTAAACTATGTTGTACACATATCGGTACCGAAAGCTGTCTGTTATTAATTTTAAAATTTAAATGTAAGATTTCTAGATCGATTACCGCACCAAACTCCATTAAGAAGTTTGCTCCAATAATACCATCGACAGGTATAGGGAAGGAATCGGGTACTACTTGGAATTCGTACGGAATGCTGTTCTTCCCGAAATGTAAGGTGCTAGTACAGGTGCTCTTTGAACGTAGATTCCCTGCTATACCTATAATGTTCGTACTATAGTTTTTTCTATTGGTATAATTCCCTCATTGTCGTTCCGTCCCCTAGAGTTTTGTCCTTTGAAATTTTGCTCTCTAAAGTTTTGTCCTCTAAAGGTGTGTCTTCTAAAGTTCTGTCCTGCTGATTCCTTAGATCTTTTTCTGTTAGGGCCATCTTTTCTAGGGTTTTTTACTATTTTATACAGAGTAAGAGAACCGAGTTTTTCCATAGAGTTTTAATAAATTTTTGGAGTACCGTAAGATATAAAAGTGAATAAAAAAAACTATATACTGATAGTCTCCTACCTATTATGTTTTGTTTTATTATCTCTTTTTTAATGAACTTATTTACTTTTTTCTTAATATATTGCGAAGGTAGTTCAACCCTAGGATTATTATAATTACCAGCAAAACCGTTAATATGTCTATTCTATAGTTCATTGTTTCGTAATTTTTTATTGGTCTGAGGTCCATTGTTATTAACAATGACCTCTTCGACATTTGACTGCGTTTTTCCCATTTTTTTCCTAATTAAAACTGTTTGAAATGCTAGTTAATATATATATAAAATTTTATTTTTTTATTATTATTTTTTTTTTTTAAGAAAATTATTAAATCTAAATTTATGTATTATTCATCCTCGTCTGTTTCCCAATTGTCGATTATTCTAAACATTTCTACTAAATGTGGGAACTTGTCTACTTCGGCATTTATGAGTCTGGTTTTATATTTTCCATTTATGAAAGATAAAAATCAAGAATAACACAGGATCAAGTACGAATAAAACAATTAAAGATTTTTAACAAAAATAGATAAATTATTTACATTAAATCCCTAGACGAAGAAACAGCATTAGTACTCCTAAAAACACACTTCAACCCCAAAACTTTAAACTGTGTCTATATAGATAACGAAAAATTTATTAAAATATTAGAAGACGTTTATAAAATCATTTCGCAGAACAAAGACAATTAAAACTTATTAAAACTAATAAATTTCGGAAGTATATAACAGACGAAGAAGAACTAGTTGAAATCATTAAAAATTAACATCTTAGAAATTATCACAGAGGAATTATAGAAGTATATAAAGAAATAATCCTAAAATTTTATCATCCAAATTTTAATATTAGAATAACTCAATTTATCAATAATTGCGAAATATGTAATACGGAAAAATACGAACGAAATCCATTTAAAAATAAATATCAACTCACAGAAACCCCTTTATCACCTAACTAGAAAAACAACTCTTTTTCACGTTCATAGACAAATTTAGTAAATTTGCTCAAGCAATAAAAATCACAGCAAGAACATGGACAGAATTTAAAAGAACTATACTTATATTATTTGCTGCTATTGGACCTATAAACGAACTGATTGTAGATAACGAGCTAGGATTTAAAGCTCTCCCACTAAAAGAATTCTTACAAAATGAAAATATAGAAATCCATTATACTTCAAATTATAATCATACATCCAATTCAAATGTAGAATGCTTACATAATACATAATACAATGAACACATCAGATTGTTAAAACATGATCCTAATACGAATAATAATACTGTCGAAGAAAAGATATTAAAAATCATAAACTTTTATAACAATACAATACATTCAACTACTGATAAAAAACCAATTGATTTCAAAAATGGGAAAATACATTACAATGAATATAATTCTATTAAAGAAAAAATTTTGAAGAAAAAACAAATTACTATAAATAAAAGAAACACGTGGTGGAAAAAACCATACTAAATTCAGAAAAATTGATGCAGAAAAAATAGATGAAAATCACGTAATCGACAGAAAATCACATATAAAACAAAAAAAGAAATATCAAAATAATGATTTACCTACAATCCGAACCAAAGAAAAACAAAAAAGAAACATAAAAAAGAATCCTATTTCATAAAATACATAAAGATATTTTAAACCAACCTTAAGCAAAAAGAAAATACAAAATAAAAATAATAAACAAATAGATTCTTTAATAACACTTTCACTTCATATCAAGTAAAAAGAAGTCTAAAATAAATTATATCTTTTACAGATGAATCTTCAAATCTTAATTTTATCAACTTTACTATCCTTAGTATATGGACAATTTCTCGAATTACATGATCTAAATAATAATAATGGATACATGACAATAAAAAAAGAAGATATAAACATTATTCAAAAATTTAGCAAAATTCTACATATTATAAACACTACAGAAATAGAAATTACTTTAGATCATATACATGAAAATATAAATCTAATACAAATCAAAATAGGCACAACTAGCCCAATGTTTAATACACTAATACATAATTTCAGACATTTAAAACAAAAAATAAAAATTTTTTTTTTTTTTTGAAAACCCTAGTCCAAGTGACTGACACCGCGACCTTAAAGATCTATTGTATCAATAGGACATTAATTATCTAATAGACATACAGCTTTCCTGATAAAAGATAGAATGTCCTTAGTAACAGAGCTTTTCAACTCCGCTGCTGAGCATATTTCCTTATGGAATATGCGTTTCCTTAGCAAATAAGTGCTGGGCAGTCGCAGAGAACATGTTCGGATAACTCCTCATCCTCCGCACAGAACCTATATTCTGTCACAGAGCCCACACAAATTTTGCTAAGATGATATCTCAGGCCAGTGTGGCCAGTTAGAAAACCCACTAGCTTCCTAATGCTACCTTTTAGTTAAATGCAGGATTTCTTTATATGAAAAGGGTCTGATCAGTTGTTTGGATTGCCTTAGCCCCGGGGTATTTTCCCATTGAGCCAGGCGAAGTTTGCCCTCCCAACCGTTTATCAGCTTTGTGGCGGCACACCAGTTGACGCTACAAAAGGGTTCAGGTCCTATGAATGCAGTTTCCGAACCAGCCCTAGCCAGTTCATCTGCGGCTTCGTTGCCTGCAATACCTCCATGACCTGGTACCCAACCGAGCTTAACCCTGTTGTGTCTGGCCAGAGATTGCAATGCATCGTAGCAGCTGTTTACTGTTAATGAGTCCATTGACTTGGACGACAGAGCTTTGAGTGCTGCCTGGCTATCTGAATAGATATATATTCTCGCGCCCTTAACGCCTTTACTAAGGTTTAACCTAGCGCAGATCTCTATGGCATGGAGTTCAGCCTGGAAGACTTTGGGACTTACTCCCATTGGTATCGAAACCTTTGTGTTAGGTCCGAAGACACCAGAACCAACTCCAGCTTCCATCTTTGATCCATCAGTGAACCAAACCAGACCATTAGCGTCTAGTGTCGGAGCACCATTAGACCAGCTTGCACGGTCTGAGATCTCTACCTCAAATAACCTTCCGAAACAGTACTCCCTGACCATCACGTCCGGTATTGTGCATAACATGTCTCTTTCGGGAATTGAGTTGAGAATTTCCAGGTGTCCCACAAGGTCGCCTGGCTTATACTTACATTCTAGTTGCAGCTTTATAGCGCATCTAGCGGCCGTATTCCCAATGAAGATTTGTAGGGGCGAAAGACCTACAATAGCTTCTAATGCTGTCGTAGGGCAGGTACGCATAGCACCTGTAATACCTAGACAGGCAATTCGTTGAAGCTTCTGAAGCTCGTTTGCCGTTGTCCGCTCGAGTACCTTGGGCCACCAAACTATTGCCGCGTACGTGATTATGGGTCTCACCATCATTGTATACATCCAGTGTATCATCTTAGGATTGAGGCCCCAAGTTCTGACGTAAAGTCTTCTGCAGCCCCATAAGGACCTTATAGCGCGTTTAGTAGCAGACTTGATATGAGCATTCCAGTTAAGTCTTTTATCAAGGATGACACCAAGGTATTTGACCTCGCTGGAATACATTAGAGTGGTGCCTTTAATGGTGATTGGACTTAAGTCAATCAACCTTCTTTTGGTGAAAGGCACTAGAACTGTTTTGCAAGGATTGATGGATAACCCTTTCCTGCTACACCAGTCCAATACTTGTAAAAGCGCACATTGCGAGGCTTCGATACCCTTGTTACTAATTGCTCTCTCTATTGAGTCATAGCCAGTGTTATCGAGGGCGCCTTCAATGTCTAGGAATGCACACAAAGCAACCTCCTTGGATCGAAACGTTCCTTCTATATTTTTAAAAAGATAGTGGAGTGCACCTTCTGTGCTTTTGCCTTTTCTGTATGCAAACTGACTTGAGTGCAGAGGAGCAGACACCTCTAGCCGGCCTCTAATATTAACATCAATGAGTCTCTCCATGATTTTCAGGACAAAAGATGTTAGACTGATTGGTCTGTATGATTTAGGTAGCTCACTAGGCCTATTGCCAGGTTTGGGGATAAAAATCACATTTACCTGTCTCCAGACAAAAGGGTTGTATCCCCAATTGTAGCTTGCTCTAAATAATAAAATCAAGCTTGGCAGGATTGCATCGATCGCCTTCTGTAGAAGAGCATGAAAGATGCCATCGCCACCAGGGGCTTTGAATGGTTTGAAGGAGCCTACTGCCCATCTAACCTTATCTGGGGAGAAAATCTTACCAGATAAACTATTAGTTCTACTAGCGATACTAACCCTTCGGTCAAGCGTGTTCGAATTTGTGTGTGTTACACTGTTATACTAGCCGGGGAAATGAACATGCAGAAGCGTTCTCAGTGTATCCTCACGGTCCGTCGTGAAGGTGCCATCAGTCTTTTTCAACAGACCCACACTATTTGTCTGATCCCTAACAAGTGCCTTGTGGATTCGTGCAGCTGCTGGCATTTCAGCGATGTTCTCGCAACATTTCCTCCACGTGACCCATTTAGATCGTCTTAATTCAGAGTTATACTCTATACGTCCCAACTCTTCGTGCGTTTAGCAGAGTTTAAGAGCCTTCTAACCTTCCTCCTAAGTTTGGCCAGTAGGTCATTCCACCAGGGAACTTTACGTTCGCAAAGGTTGGTTTTGACGACACAACTGCCATGATAGGAAGCAAGTAGTATATCATTTACTTGGTAAGCTGCCTCGTCTAGTTCCTCTGTGGAATCAATAGGTGAGACAATCAAATCTAATTTGGAGAGGACTAGTCCTCGATATAGATTCCAGTCCGTTGACTTATGATCATATCTGGGAGAGGCATGTGCCATCGCGCCTGGAATGTCAAACCTGATGTATTGATGGTCTGACAGCGAGGCCTCATCGGACACATGCCAGTTAACAATAGAATTAGAGATAAATGGACTTGCGAGTGTGAGATCTAATACCTCTTCGCGAATCGCATTTATGACCTTATTGCTAATAAGGTAATCTAAAAGACACTCACCCCTTCGATTGATACTGCTGCTGCCCCAAACCTTATGGTGTGCATTGGCATCACACCCTATTAGGAATTGGATGTTCCGAGTTTTGCAGTGCGTAATCAGTTCTTGCACCTTTTTTGGCGGAATATTTTCTTCATCGCCGGGGAAGTATGCTGAGGCACAACCGCAGAACCAGGTGCTACATGTATAGATGGGTCTTTTGATAATATGACCCGATTCGATTCGAACTTTATACGAAACAGGTCCCGTGCATTCGATTACTACTCTACATTTATCCATTTTGGTCCAGATAATTAATTACGTGCCCATACTAATTCGTTTTCCACAAATTCCCTGGTTGATTTGGTTTCAAGTGTCTTTGTTCTGGTCACGGCGATGGAGTTTTGATGAATCTTATCGAAGTATGTCTTGATTTGGCGATTATACAATAAATCGGATGGTGATCGCCCAGTGGACAAGGAAGGCGTTATGTGCTGGCTCATCAAAAGTCTTGCATGATGTAAATTAATATCTGAGCTATCCGGAAGTTTCTTCAAATAACTTTTGGTGATTTGGACCATTCTCTCGGCCTGTCCATTTGAAGAAGGATGAAAAGGTGCACAACGGATATGTCTTATAAGGTTATCTTCACAAAATACTCGGAATGCTTCCGAAGTGAAGGCGGTGCCATTTTCAGATACAATGGTGTCTGGAAGCCCATGTGTCGCGAAGAGCGCTCGTAATGATTCTATTGTGCAATTCGTGGACGTTGATTTAACACAGCTTACTTCCAACTATTTAGAATAAGAATCTACGACGATTAAAAATATTTTAGTCTGAAATCGATATGAATCCGTGACCAAGGAGTTCTGGTTGATTCCCAAAAATTCACCTCAGCTTGACTAGGATCTGGTCTCGTTTCTTGGCACGGCATACATGTTTTGACGACGTGTTCATAGTCAGAATCGATATTGGGCCACCACACGTAACTTCGGGCAAGGGCCTTCATGCGGACAATTCCTGGACGCCCAGAATGTAAAGCTGTGAGGATTTTCTTCTGCCCTGCCGGTGGAATTATTGTTCGATTCCCCCAAAGTAAACAACCTTTAAGTTTGGTGATCTCCGTACGCCGTACATAAAATGGTTTTAATAATTGATCACTTGCAGAGAGTTTCTCTGGCCATCCTCCTGACGCCCAGCTAAAAACTTTAGCGAAAATTGGGTTATTCGATGTCATTTTAGATATGTCCTCAGGTGATAAAACTGGCCTTGCCAAATTCTCTATCATGTATGTGCTTTGTTAAAGATTTTGACAATGGAAAACGACTTAGAAAATCTGCATTACTCATTTTATTTGCAGCGCGATGAATTATCTCGTAGTCGTATGCCATCAGGAAAATTCTTCTTCTGAGCATTTGAGCTGACACGACAGTTGGAATCAGCTTATGTGGATTAAACAATCCCAGTAACGGTCGGTGATCCGTGATTATTTTAAAATGTCTACCGTAGACAAATTCATGAAATTTTTTTACTCCTGCAATTACAGCTACCGCTTCTCTGTCAATTTGCGAATAATTCCGTTCACTTTTCGAAAGTGTTCTTGAATAGAATGAAATAGGTTCTTCAGTTCCATCTTCCATAAGATGACATAAGACAGCACCAAGACCATATGGCGAAGCGTCGCAAACAAGAATTAATGGCAAATATTGATTATAGTAAACTAATATTTGATCCGATGACAAGAGTTGTTTTAGATTGTTGAACGATTTTTCATGATGTTCCGTCCAAATCCATTTTTTATTTTTATGCAATAGTCGATGAAGAGGTTCTGCAATTGTAGCTTTCTGGGGCAAAAAAGAACGGTAAAAAATGAGCAATCCTAAAAACGATTGGAGTTGCTTTTTATGGTTCGGTTGCGGTGCATTTTGGATGGCTTGAATTTTATCGGATGTAGGTCGGATTCCCAAAGCATCTAATTTGAATCCAAGAAAATCGATTGATGGAACTCCAAATTTAAATTTTTCTCAACGAAGACGTAGCCCAGATTTGTCAAAACTTGAAAAAATTTCACTTAATCGATTAGCAAGTTCCATTTCAGTGTGTCCTGTAACCACGATGTCGTCGAAGTATGGTAATACTCCTGGAATATTTTTTAGGAGATTTTCGATAAAAGATTGAAATATTCTAGGTGCTGACGAAATAAATGCACATTTGTGAGTAACAATTGTCTGTAGTAATGATGATTCCTCGTCGACTGACAATTGCTGATATGCCTGAGCTAAATCTAGCTTAGCAAAGGTCTGGCCTCCGACAATCGAAGCCAATAGTGTTGTCATGGCAGGGATCTGTAAACAATGCGGCTTTAAAGCTTTGTTCAACGTGGCTTTATAATCCCCGCAAATCCTTATGTTGCGATCACTTTTCTGACCGGAACAATTGGAGTGGCCCAGTTAGTTTATTCAACAGGAACCAATACGCCCTGCTCGATTAAACGCTGCAATTCAGCTTCGACTAATCCTCTTGTTGCCAATGGTATACGGCGTGGCGGATAACGAATTGGTTGAATTGTCTTATCAATTTGGAGTGAAATGGGCGGGCTTGTGTAACATCCCAATTCCTTAGAAAACAAATAAGGAAATTTTGAAATTACAGTTTGGATAGTCGATGCACTCTTTTCGTTGAAGTTGACTCCTTGTTAACTTATTCCCAATGGCGAAAACCAATTGCACCCCAAAACGTTTGTGCGGATTCCATCTACGATTATGATGGGAAGATTACACATTTTGATGTCGTTGTACGATACGTCGACGTCGATTACACCCACGATTGGTACATGATTTCGTTGAAAATCGACCAGATGTAATTCACACTTGGCAATATCTGGTTTTGCGGTTGCCCAAATATTGTGTTATATACACGTTGACATAATAGTATAATTAGACCCTGAGTCGATTTCGAAGTCACAAGGCTGATTATTAATTATAACTTTGGTTGTCTTTTTTAAAATCAACCTGAGGTAATATTTGATTTACTCCAGATTTTGACTTTATTTTGCTTTGCTGTTTGTGCTGATAGTTCGATGAGGTTGGTTTAATGGCAGATCGACAAACTCGTTGTAGGTGACCTTTAATACCACATAAGGAGCACGTTATGTGTTTGAATGAGCATGATGACCTTGCATGTGGTCCTCAACATCCGTTACAACCATGCCGATTGTTTTGCCGATGTTTAAAATTTTGTTGTTGTATGGATTTGCTGGGCTGATGCTGTTTAGTGATGTATTGCACTTGATCCGGATGACGTATTTCCAACAAATTTTTGCTTGCTGATTCTGCAGTAGAAGCTTTATCTATGACCTTCTGCAATGTTAATTTATCTTCCGCTAGAAAACTGCGTTTCAATGTTTCGTCCCGTAATCCACATACAAGCCGATCTCGCAGCATTCGGTTTAGGGAATTCTCAAATTTACAGTCAATTGCAAGCCGCCTAAGTTCAGCTACGAACGATGCAAAACACTCATCCGGTTGTTGATCCCGTTTGAAGAATTTTTAAAACGCAAAGATTTCCGATGGGCGAGGTGAAAAATGGTCGGTTAATATTTGCTTTATTTATTTTTTTAAGGTTATTTCGCTTGGTGATGCCAATGAGCACAAGAGGTCGTATAATTGCAGTCCGCATAACGTTAAAAAAATAGCACGTTGACGTGTCTCCCCTTGTACATCATTGGCTAATAGGTACAGCTCGAATCAGGCTTCAATAGATCGAATGGCTCTAAGCATCCCATAACCAATGACATGATGTTTTCCCGTTTTTCTGCCTTTACTGTATTTTGCATTGATACCGTTTTCTTTGTTTCGAAGTTTTAGAGTTTTAGACAGCATCCAAAAAAATACCGCGCACCACACAACGGTATACAATTTTTATACTCGCGCATCAATGTTAATTATGTAGATTTTCGTCTACGTTTTTTTTTATCGATCCTACCGCCAATTTAACATTCTACACGAGTTACTTAAAATCATACTCTAACACTTGAATTCAATATTTATTTTAGTATAAGTATATTATTTATTCTATATAATAATTTGCGGCTGCCGAGTTAACCCAAGTTTCTCGATGAACCATATAACAAAAAAGGTGCCGAGTGAATGTCATCCGTCTGACATTTATTGTGTATGTATCGCTAAGCCCCGTACACACTGTAAGAATACTTTCGTACGCAACAGTTTTGTAGGTTCCGGACTCGCTGCCCAGTAGAGCTGGTGACCGACGAGGCAGCCTTCTGTACCGCGGTCGCTGGTTCGGAACCACTAGCTAGCTCCGAGGCATTTCGAGTGGATCTGTCTATGTTCGAGGTACTTTTGTCAGATGCTGGATTCTTGTCGGTGCTCTTAAGAATCAGCTTAATCTGACCAAAGCGGTACCCTATCACGCCCTTGTAGGCGCTAAGCCTAGTCATGGAGGCGTCGTCAACCGCCCTTATAAGATGTGGAATAAGATCCCTCTTCCACTAACGTCACATCCAGTCCACTCGTGGCTTTTATTTTCTCGACGTTCGAGCGCATCAACCCAGCAGTAGAAATATCTGAACAGATGAATACCATCTATCCCGATTTCGGATACGACCCGGTGAAACGCGGCCAAACGCCGCAGCCGATCATCTCAATCGAGATGTCGATAACCGCTTCTTGAAGGTGAGTCATTTGCTCCTTTGTCGGCGGTTTCTTCGACAGGTCGATCGGGACAACCACCAGACTGACAGCACTGGTCACTTGACTAAAAGTGGGAATGTCAGGAGAGGGCCCGCTCTGGCCTTTTTAGCGGCCGATGTGGGTGGTGTCTGGTCTTCCTAATTGGGTCTTATTGGGAGGCGCTTCTTTGGCAAACACAGGAGCACTGTCTCTATCTTTACCTATGCGTAAACCATGCTTAAAACACCTTTTTTCCCTCGAGGTTAGCTTGACATAAGCCTGTTGTTGGATCTGCATTCCCCCTAATGAAATCCCAACCGAGGATCAACCGGATTTCTCCGAGATGACGCTAATGGTGTCGACAACTTCGGATGTGTCAGACTCGGATGTATTCGAATCCACACCCTTGTTGCCAACACATTTACGAGATACGGATGTGGCTCTTGAAGCACAGTCATCCGCACTCTGAATTTTTCTTGGCTGCTCATGAGCAGACCTAGAAGTTGTGGTCAACACGGGTTGACAGTCGAGAGCTCTTCCCCCGCCGACAAAACAACGGTCTGCCTATGGGCAGGATCCGCGTTTGATGTCAACACTTGATTGACCGTCGGAAGGGAATCGTTTCCTGACGTGGTTTCGGATGGCACAGAAGCACATCTCGAAGTAGGTGTCACCACTGGGATGACTGTCAGGGGCACAGAAGCCTCTGACACTACAACGGGCCGCTCTAACGCAGGTTCCGAGGTTGATGCGATTGGAGATGCATCGGTCTCATAAATTTTTTTTTAATTATCAATAATTCCCACGAGTATCCGGGAAAGTATGTCACCCATGGTAGAGCCCGGTGTACAATGAGAAGACTGGTTTAAATCGGAGGTTGCCAGGTATCCGAATTCCCGTGCTAGCGACCAACAACTCATGGCCATTCATACCTCGGCGCACGTGTCTCACCACTGGATTTAGGATTTTTTAGTCTGCCGAGGTTTACTCCTCTACATTATTTACTGAGGATAGGGTTGCCCCATTACCCCTAACCTTAAACCACACCTTAAATCTAAACGAGCACTTATGAACATATTAGGTACAGGAATGGAAAAAAGCTCTTAAATCAAAAAACAAAAAATTAACTTCGGAAAAAAATAAAAAAGGTTTAATTCAATTTTAGCATATCACAACAGATAGAAAATATAACTAATCATATTCAAAACCAACAAAAAAAATTACACAATTTTTAAACGACTTTAACAAACTAAATAAAAAAGGCATTACTAAGATAGAAAAAGAAATAAATTACATTCACCATATATATCAAATCAATTATGACATAAATCTATTCCGACATCACATAGACGACATAGAACAAATTATTTTAACAAGCAAACTTAGTATACTTACAAAAAATATTTTAACAGAACAAGAACTACAACTAGCTAAAAATATCCAAGGACTTAAAGACACAAAAATAGCCGTAATATTTGAATATGAACTTATTATAATAATTCTTTTAATACCCAAATTTTCAAACTCCTCATATTCCACTATTTTTATTGAACCCATGCCAAATAAAAACAATAAAGCTATATCACTAAATGAAAACATCTTTATAATAGACCAAAATAATAACATATATGATCAAAATGTAAAAGACAATTTGGAGAGAAATCTAAATAAAATCAAAAATAACTGTACTTCAAACATAATTAAATTCGAAAAAGCCTTTTGTCAAATGAAAAACTTCACAGGGAATGAAATCAAGGAAATAACTCCAGGAATTGTATTAACAAAAAACATTTCTAAAATTAATATTAAACATAACTGTAATCGATTAAAAATAGAGTTATATGGAAGTAAGTTAATTAAATTCGAAAATTGCAACATATAAATAAAAAATAAGACATATATTAATTCATATTTTAAAATTAAAGATAACATATTTAATATCAGAAGTAATAGAAAATAAGAGTATCAAAATAATTAAATTAGAAGATTTTCATATCGAAAAAATAGAAAACAATAGAAATAAAAACAACCCATAAAAATTAAAATTTTTCATCTAAATTCTCCAATCGCAGAAATTGATATGGGAGCCCCTCGATCCTGGGCCATTTTTTTTATTGTAGGAGAATATCATCGAAACAGACATTAGACATCAGATGTTAAAATTGAAAATGCTCAGATCATTTTATTCTGAGCACTTAGAGCACGCCCATACTCTGAGCAAATAAGAAACACGAACATTTATCTTGAGAACTCTTTGACTGCTCTGAACTAATTTGTGAAAACGCGAAATGACAGAATATTGTGAAAACTTGTTGTTCTATCTGTAAGTTGATATCGACAACAAAAAACGACATCAATAAAAATAAAATTCAGTAAATAAAAATGTAAGTTGAATTAAGCATAAAACATTTATGTTGTGAAGGGAGCATACCAGCGCTAACATAGTATTCAAGGTTAGATCGATTAATTATTCATATAGTCCCGATTCATTGTATTCCTCATAATGCCATCTGCATATGAACCGCAATTAAAATATTACAGCTTAAACACTCAACGAGTGAACAAACAAAAAAGAGTCTTATTACTTTGTCAGCACACTTCATGCCTGAGCATGGCAGCATACAAAGTAATGAGAGTACGATCGGCGGTCGTTAGCCTATGACAACAAACAAAATGCATAGAAAGCATTATAGGCGAGCGAGCGCTGATCATAAAAAAAGTAAATAACGTTCGGTCACTTACCCTTGCGGTGTATGACGTTGACCGAACATGCAATAAAATTATAAACAATGTAGGTCACTTGCCTGTGCTGGTAAATATGTCACATCAGCAATATATAGGCAAGCGACCTGAAGCAATTAAGAATGTTCGGCATATTGGTATGCAATAATGCCAAAATGCTGACCAGCACTAATCGATCTACCTAGTATACATGTGTATACTTTTTTATGTATTCTTATTAAATTGTGTAGTATGTTTTAAGTCTTTGACCACCTATAAATAAGCAACAAGAATCAAATAAAAATCACTTCTAGTTCGAACTTCAGACTAGAAAGCAAAAGCAATACCACCAGTGTTTTCTTAGGCTTGCGAGCCTTAAACCCTAAAGGCATTAGCAGGAACCTCTAGTTGAATTCCCACCTTGAGAGCAGGAAATTGCCCCAAAGGTTCAAGTCTCTGGCGTAATAGCCTTGACTAGTGGAACCCGTTACTAGACATCAAGGAGCATTATACAGTATATGGAAATAAAGCCCTAAATTGCTCCTAGCGTTTCAATCAGCAATAGCGTTACAGTAACTAATCTTTACATGGCGACCCTGCCAAGTTACCATCAATAGCTGGCATACATTACAAGGAGATCCTGCCAGCTCGTGCTATACCCATTATACATTACATGGCGATCCTGCCATGCCTACCTGGAATCTTCGAATCTTCCCATATTACCAGTCTAAGAAGATCCTGCCAACCTAATAATATCCTGCTAGTCTAATAAGATCCTGACAGTATCAAGATTATTGCCGTGAAAAAGAAGAAAAAACCCAATGTCCAACGAGGAACAACTGGCCCTCACAGCCGAGTATATTAGAAAAGCCGACGAGATCCTGAAAAAAACAAAAATTGAACCAGAACCAAAAGTTGGGCCAAGACCGCTAACCATAGAAGAATATAGACGAAGGACAGCGAAGAGAACACCAGAAGAACCTCTAATAACACCACCAGCGAAGAAAAAATCAACAAGAGGAGGTCTGCGCGTGAAGCTCCGAAAAGAACAGGCCGAATTAAAAAGATTGGCCAACATTCCCGGCCAATCCAGCACCACTAGAGACCACTTCATTTTACAACTGCGGGAGAAAAGGAAGGAACAGCGGGCAGCGGACCGGAAAAAACAGAAAGAAGCTAAGCAATTCCATAAATTATTCAAAAAAGTATCGACTCAAGCGAAGAGCTGGTACAATGGGAACGAAGGAAAGCAAGGAGGTAATCAACACCGGACCCCAGCTAATAGCAGCACCTAATTTTCAACAGGAGAAACCGCTGCAGTACTGTTACTAATGTTCATAACAGCACTTATAATTGCATTCATATACCAGGGACTACAACACTATAGGCGAAAAATAATAGCCGACACAATTAAGCATTTAGAGCGGCGACCAGCCCAGGTATAAATATAAAATAAAATATATCTTTTAATATGATAAGCAAAATACAATAAGAGAAAAAACACTATCCCCATAAAATTTTTTTTTTTAGTTCTACTGATTATGGTCATATAAAGATAGGATCGTTTTTCATTCCATTCTAGCCTCTCAACCTAATGAATTTCTCCCAACTAACAGAAGCCCTAAACGCACTAAAAACCTGCTACGACAGCTTAAAAAAATCGCCTAATAGGACAAGAAAAGAGGAAGGGGTAAAAAGAAAGTTAGAACAGATCGAGAAACTTTGGATCTCTTTTTGCGAACAACTCTCAAAAATAGATCAAGATAGCTGTTCTGAGTTAGAAGTAGTAAACTTAAAGAAACTAATAGCCACCGCAAAAGTTTTAAACGACAATCGGAAAAAATAGTTAATAGTAGCTTACAACCGAAACCTATCAAAATGGCAGATTATTTCAATTTCAGCCTCGCGCAAAAATTGCCAACCCTCAATTGCGAAGAGGATAGCAAAAGAGCCGAAAACATCCGCGACTTTATTAATAACGTCGAATTTTACCACGACACTCTTAACGATGATTCTAGACCAACCTTAGTTAAATTCCTTTTAAAATGCAAGGTTCAAGGGAAAGCCCTAACAGAATTTGGTAATCAAAAGCCAGAAGATTTTGCATCACTAAAGAAAATTTTGATAGAAAAATGTGGGCCAAAAGAAACAATCGAATCAATACAAACTCAATTAAGTCGTACATACCAAGGTAATCGACCAGTGCACGAATTCGTAACGATTATAGAAAATTTAATATCAAGAATGACAGAACTCGAAGTAGCTTGCCACGGGGAATCTACACGTGAAACACTTACAATAGCAAACGATAGACGTGGATTAGCATTCCTAAAAAAAGGAGTTAACGATAGGCTAAAAATAGTACTTGACAGTGCCAGGCACACTAAACTAAAAGACGCAATTCAACATCTACTAGAGTTGGACCAAAGTTCTACTACTCCCACAAACTCAGTTACATACTTCGATACCAGATACACTCACAGACAGAACGCTAATTATGTAGGCCAACCAAGATTTTCTAATCAAGGAAGATTCTCATATAATAATGAGCGATTCTTTCAGAATAGAAATATCCAAAACCAAAATCAGGGAAGATTATTATACCAGAACGAACGAAACCGAAATAACCAAAGGTTAGGAAACAACAATAGGCCCAGTATACCGCCAATACCAAATAATTCGTCTCAGTACAGGAATAGCTACAATGACAGGTACAGACAGAACAATTTCAATGACAGACAAAACAATCGGGGGCAACCAAACCATAATCAAGACAGGCAGAATAGAAACCCATTTAGAAACAGTCAGGCTAGGGACAACAGAATACTAACAATGGGAAACGAGCAACCCACCGAGGGGGAAGCCGACCCATCGGGGGGAAACCAATAACTCCACAAGTGTCAAAAGCAAATTGCACTGTTGGACCGTCAAACGGCAAAACGTTGAAATAGGACTAGACAATAATACAGAGACAAGATTTTTGCTTGACACAGGAGCCTCGATTTGTGTAATTAAAGAAGGTAAAATCGACAAACGCATTAGGATATTCACAGACAAAACTACAAATATTTTAGGAATATCAGGAAATCTCCAGACTAAGGGAACATGTTATCTCGATTTGCATATTGATGAGCTCATCGTCCCATACGAATTTCATGTAGTACCCGATTCTTTTCCGATTCCAGTTGAAGGAATTATCGGAGCAAACTTTCTTTTAGAATTTAACGCCATAATCGATTTGGAGGAATTTTTATTAAAACTCAGGAAAAGTAGTAATACAATTCACCTACCCATATGCTCCCAGCAGCACATAAACACTGTCCTGCTAGCACCAAGGTGCGAAGCAACCTATTTTCTAAGCACAGAGCACACCGAAGCTCGAGTTTTTGCCCCACAAGAATTAGGTAGAGATATTTTCATGGCCGGGTCACTTTCTACACCCATAAAAGGAAAAATTCCTATTAGAATACTAAATACACGCGATACAACAGTAACTCTTAAATGGGCTGAGCCTTTATCTTTACCCGCTTCGGAACATTATGTCTTACGATACCACCAGACAGATAAATCGATAAGCACCCGAGTTAATACGATATTAAGCGAAATAAGTTTTGATACATTAAATAGTGAGGAAAAAACGGAAATCGAAGCAATATGTTCTAAATACCAAGATATCTTTCACGTAGAAGGTGATAAATTAACATATACCAATATTGGAAAGGCAGATATCACGCTTAAAGAAGGAGCATCCCCAAAATATACAAAGCCTTATCGCCTACCACACACCCAGAAGCAAGATCTAAAGTAAGAAATACGAAAAATGTTAGCAGATGATATCATAGAGCCATCTATTTCTGCTTGGAATTCCCCAGTACTTATCGTACCCAAAAAGAAAGACCCTGTTACCGGTCTACAGAAATTCCGAATGGTGATAGACTATCGTCACGTTAACGAGCGAATTGAGGATGACAAATTCCCCCTACCCAACATAACAGACATCTATGACATGGTAGGAGGAGCAGCTTACTTTTCGTGCATAGATTTAAGCCAGGGATACTATCAAATGGAGTTAGATGCTAATAGCAGACCAATTACGGCGTTTTCAACAGAAGAAGGTCACTACCAACTAAAACGACTACCGATGGGGCTAAAGATTTCACCCAGCAAATTTTCAAGAATGATGTCCATAGCGATGTCAGGACTAACATATTCACGTTGCTTCGTTTATCTTGATGACCTCATAGTTTTCGGTAAAAGTTTAGAACACCACAATAAAAACTTAATCCAAGTTTTTGAACGTCTCAGAGAAGTAAATCTCAAGATACATCCAGGAAAATGTTCTTTCTTGCGCAAAGAAGTGTTATACCTAGGACACGTTATCTCTGACAATGGCATACTACCCGATCCCACTAAATCTATTGCTATGAAAAATTATCCAATACCCACCAACGCTGATGAGACCAGAAGATTTGTGGCCTTTGCAAACTATTATCGTAAATTCATTCCAAATTTCGCTACCATCTCCATTCCACTTAATCGATTACTAAAGAAAGATGTCGAGTTCATTTTCAATAAAGATTGCCAAAAATCATTTAATTTGTTAAAAGAAATCCTCACGAGTCCTAAAATCTTACAATTCCCCAATTTTAATGAAGAATTCATTCTACGTACAGATGCGTCAGGTTTCGCTCTTGGAGCAGTGTTATCCAATTCCGATGATAGGCCAATTGCTTACGCAAGCAAGACTCTTAATAAGGCAGAGAAAAACTATAGCACCATTGAGAAAGAATTACTTGCAATAGTGTGGGCAGTCAAACACTATCGACCCTATCTGTTCGGAAGAAGATTTAAGATTTTGACAGACCACAGACCCTTAGTGTACTTGTTCTCACTAAAAGAACCTAGTAGTAGACTAACCAAATTTAGACTATTACTAGAGGAATACAATTTTTACGTAGAATATTCTCCCGGCAAAGATAATTGTACCGCAGACGCACTTAGCCGTATAAAATTAGACTCGGACGATTTAAAACAATTACCTATACGTGTTATAACGAGAGCTCAATCGAAAATCAATAGTTATAATCAAAGTCAAACAGGCAATAAAATAGAAAGTAAAGAATCGAAAGAAAATCGTATAATAGAACTACTAAAATTACCAGAAAATGGACTGAAAGTCGTGGAGCTGAAGATCGTTGACAATTTTACGGAAGATTTAGTTAATTACAAGGATATGGACATAATTATAGCCCCAAACAAAGTTTTGGCGTATATTCCAAAAAGGAATTGTTTACTCCTAAATAAATCCAAGGAAAGCACTACAACCCAAGCGGCAGAATTTGGCAAAATACTGTCAAGGGATGTGCAAAAACTCTGCGGATCAAGATCAATTAAGAAAATATATGTTACTAAAAATGAAATGAAGAAACTTGCAGGTGGCCACCGAGAATGCAAAGTAAATGAATTAAAAAAAGATATTAGGAGAAATGTTTAAAGAAAGTAATATCAAAGTGCACATTATAGAAAACCATATCGAAGTAACCGATCCTTGTAAGAAGAAATTAATACTAAATGACTACCACATACTTCCAACTAGCGGACATGCCGGAGTAAACCGTATGTTACAAAAAATTAAGAAAAAATACTTTTGGACAGGAATGCAAAACGATGTGACGACATTTGTTAAGCATTGCCCGATTTGCCAAAGAAACAAATATATCCAGCCTAAAAAACAACCCATGACTATTACATCTACAGCCGAATCAGTTTTTGAAAAATTATATCTAGATTTAGTAGGACCCTTAGAAGAATCAGAAGATGGCTCCAAGTATATTCTGACAATACAAGACGAACTTACAAAATTTATGGAAGCTATACCACTTCCAAATAAAGAATCAGTCACAGTAGCAAAAGCTATAGTAGAAGGTTTTATTTTAAGATATGGAGTACCACTTAGAATAGCATCAGATCAAGGAACCGAGTTTCTAAATCAGGTTTTAAAGGGTTGCTGTAAATTGTTGAGGATAGAACAATTACAATCTACAGCATACCATCATGAAAGTATAGGGGCACTAGAAAACTCTCATAAGGTTTTAGGAGCATATCTAAGAAGTTATGTTTCGGATAAACATACCGATTGGAGCACCTGGTTGCCCTATTATGTTTTCTGTTATAATACTTCTGTACACTCAGAAACGGGTTATACACCTTTCGAACTTATATTCGAAAAGCAGTGTAACTTACCATCAAATTTAACGAAACATATAGAACCAGTATACAACTATGAGGACTACGTAATTGACTTGAAGAATAAATTACAAGTTGCTCATAGTGATGCTCGAGAAACTCTAATAAAAAAGAAAAATGCTAGGAAAGAAAGGTATGACATAGATGGGCACACAAAGAGTGCAAATTTCGAAATAGGAAGTTTGGTTTTATTGAGAAATGAGGCTAGAAAGAAACTAGATCCAATATATATAGGACCATATGAAGTCTTGTCACAAAATGGTGTGAATTGTGAAATAAAATACGAAAACAAAAGAATGACAGTACACAAAAATAGACTAAAGCCATTTTACATATATTTAACGTTATAAAACTGATCTTTTTAAAAAAAAAAAAAAAGGTGAGAGAAGGTATCCCAAATTGTAAATAAATTATAAAAAATAAATATATAATATATATTATATAGAAGCAATAATAAGTAAAAACAATAATGAATACAAACAAACTAAGTAAAAATAGAATTTAAGTTAGAAGTCTAAATAAATAAGAAAATTAGAATTGGCCTATTAAGAACACGTTAACATAGAGTATAAGGAAAACATATCACTTAAGAAAAATATAATTTAACGAAAATATCCATACAACATAGTAAAAAAAAAAAAAAATACATATATAAGAAACATACATATATAATTTCCATACATAGCATTAAAAATATAAAAAAAAAGTAAATAATTTAATTTCTACAACATAGTTTTAAGGTTTTAACAAATTCATTAACGATTTAAAATTAGAACTAAAAATAAGATTTAAAAATTAAAAAATTAATTTCTAGACTAACAATTATTACTACAATTACAATTATAATTAAGATTGAATGAATGTATTAAACAAAAAAAAATATACATTAAACTAAAATTTAACAATAAGAAATAAATATACCTACCTATGTACTTCTCCGAATTAACGTAACCTTTTTACGACAAAACAAAAATTTATTTCAAATAATTGTAAAACAAACAAAAAATCTCCCACCTGGTAATCAAACCAGAAAATGATACACAAGTGGCGCCTAAAAAGAAGAAATCACGATGTGTCATGATTTCTCCTTTTTCCCCCAGGAAGAGTGGTGTGAAGGGAGCATACCAGCGCTAACATAGTATTCAAGGTTAGATCGATTAATTATTCATATAGTCCCGATTCATTGTATTCCTCATAATGCCATCTGCATATGAACCGCAATTAAAATATTACAGCTTAAACACTCAACGAGTGAACAAACAAAAAAGAGTCTTATTACTTTGTCAGCACACTTCATGCCTGAGCATGGCAGCATACAAAGTAATGAGAGTACGATCGGCGGTCGTTAGCCTATGACAACAAACAAAATGCATAGAAAGCATTATAGGCGAGCGAGCGCTGATCATAAAAAAAGTAAATAACGTTCGGTCACTTACCCTTGCGGTGTATGACGTTGACCGAACATGCAATAAAATTATAAACAATGTAGGTCACTTGCCTGTGCTGGTAAATATGTCACATCAGCAATATATAGGCAAGCGACCTGAAGCAATTAAGAATGTTCGGCATATTGGTATGCAATAATGCCAAAATGCTGACCAGCACTAATCGATCTACCTAGTATACATGTGTATACTTTTCTATGTATTCTTATTAAATTGTGTAGTATGTTTTAAGTCTTTGACCACCTATAAATAAGCAACAAGAATCAAATAAAAATCACTTCTAGTTCGAACTTCAGACTAGAAAGCAAAAGCAATACCACCAGTGTTTTCTTAGGCTTGCGAGCCTTAAACCCTAATGGCATTAGCAGGAACCTCTAGTTGAATTCCCACCTTGAGAGCAGGAAATTGCCCCAAAGGTTCAAGTCTCTGGCGTAATAGCCTTGACTAGTGGAACCCGTTACTAGACATCAAGGAGCATTATACAGTACATGGAAATAAAGCCCTAAATTGCTCCTAGCGTTTCAATCAGCAATAGCGTTACAGTTACTAATCTTTACATGGCGACCCTGCCAAGTTACCATCAATAGCTGGCATACATTACAAGGAGATCCTGCCAGCTCGTGCTATACCCATTATACATTACAATGTCTCGTTTCATTTGCTGGGTTCATTTGTGCGTGAGCTAAGATTTCTCTCTCTCTCTACCACCAAAACCATGCAGCGCAGCCGACTGCGCAGCACACACCGCACACAGTCCATAAAGGGCGACGAATATCTGATGCCAGTATAGATATTTAAAAAATGTATAAGGGCCTTGCGGCCGAACCCGGGACCCGATCACTACCTAATTTTCGAAAAAGTATTGTTTATTGGGTATACACATGTGTGTAAAATTTGAAGAAAATCGGGTACGAGCCCGCAGCCCGAGGGGCCTCAAAATTTAATAGAAAGTGTTGTCTCCGGAAATACACATGTGTGCAAAATTTCAATAAAATCGAACCATGGGAAGTGGGTTAAAAATTGATCACAAGATTCCACGACAGACGACTGACGACCGACCCACGGGCAAGTGAAGTTAATATAGAGAATTTAAAAATATTGAAGAAATAACTATAAAAACTAAAGAACAAACCTATTTTCATACATCTTATATATCCATAATTTTCATATAAATAACCATATTATAAATTTATACATTTTAAAATACAAGAAAATATCAATATGTAAAGCTATTACTTCGTCGGAGCCTCAGGCTAGCGGTGGTGGTGTTAACATAGAGAATATCCCACTACAGGCACCCGCTATCATATAGAAATGCTAAATAACCATGTAAAATATTCAGAGTATGTAATTCATACAATCACATAGAATAAGAACAGAACAATGTAAATGCGATCTAACTTATCCAATTTAAAATTACGTTGCATCATCTTTTATGATTCAACGGGTTCCATGACATTTTCTAGAAAAACATTTGCTAGAAAAACATTTGCTCGAAAACATTTTCTCGAATAACATTTGCTCGAACGTAATTTTTTGGTAAAATAAATAACCGAAAAATTTTAAAAAAAACTCTCGTTTCGCGAACAAAAATTACGCGATAGTTTTTAGAAGGATGAAAACATAGACTATTTAGTTGTCGAGAAAATGTTTTTCTAGCAAATGTTTTTCGAGCAAATGTCGTTTTATACATTTTCTAGCAAATGTTCTTCGAGTAAATGTTTTTCGAGTAAATGTTTTTCGAGAAAATGTTTTTCGAGCAAATGTTTTTCGAGTAAGTGTCTGGGTACCGATTCAACGTATATCATACAATATTATTCATTCAAGGCCAATCTTATCTTGCAATACGAATTCTGTCAACATGTTTACCACTTTCAATTCAAGGCCAATCCTATGATCAAAAAACCAGATGGTCAATTACGACGAATATATTCAATCCGATTTTAGATAAAAATATTCAAGTTCTGACATGAAAGCATCCTTATCTCAAAGCGGATCTAAATCGAAAACATGATTTGATCTTCATTTCAAGGACAGTCAAGTCCAATGCAAAACAGTTGGATCACATGGTAGAAAAGGTATATAAGACAACTTTTTAGCAGAAGCAGATTGATTGTTGTTTCATTCACTGTGCAGTTAACATTAATTGTTCTATTGGCTGTCATTCAGTATTTAATATTCAATAAAGAAGATTGATTTAATAAAGAAATACTCAATAACTTTGATTGTAGCAGCATTCAACATTCAAGTTGATAATTAGTAAGCATATTATATTATTACTTGTAACAATTAAATAAATATTTTAAATAAAAGGAAAGATTCTTTTTTTAAAAACATACAAAATTTAATTGAAAACATAACTTCTATAATGGTGGAAAGTTTTTGGTAGGAACTCGTATATCTCGGCTTCTACCAGTCAGAAATTAATGGGACAATTGTGACGCGTGTGACGCGTATGGCCCGTGAAAAAAAATTTTAATAAAAAAAAATTTTTTTAAAAAAAAGTTGAAAGAAAAGGTTATTCAGTGTTTAGACTGAATTACAACTATCCATATGGCAATATGGTTTGTGGTTATGGTTTGTTTGTTTGCTTTTTTGTTTGTTTGTTTGTTGGTTTGTTTCTTTGTTTTTTTTTTTTTTGTTTGTTCGTTTGTTTGATTGTCGTGGAAACTTGTGATCAAGTTATAACCCACTTTCCATAGCCCGATTTTATTGAAGTTGGGCCTCAGGCCCTAGTGTTGCCCCTATAATGTTTTTAAAAATCAACCCGATTTTCTTCAAATTGTATACACATGTGTATCTCCAATGAACGAAACCTTTTGTAAGAATTTGGAAGTGATCGCGCCCTAGAGCCGGGGAGTGCCCATTTAAATTTCTCCAAAATTAGTTAAATTTTATTCAAAATTTACATACATGTGTATCTGCAATAAGAGAATTTACACGAAAAAAATTTAATTTTTATGTTGTACAACTTCGTATTTTATTCAGCTTACTGAATTAGCGTTAGTGTTTTCTTTTCCTCTTTTGTAAATGACCTCGTAGTTATACTCTTGTAATTTTAAATGTCACCTAATTAGTCTTCAATTTGCATCTTTCAGAGAAAATGGCGATGTGGGCGGCTTGTGATCAGCTATTAATTTGAATTGTTTAACTGCACAAACAATTGCCAAAAATTATTTTTCTGTTGTGCTTTATTTTATTTCTGTATCCGGAAGAGTTCTAGAAGCATAACAGACTGGGTTTTCTTAGCTCAGATATCTTTAGCTTGGCACTGGAGAAGAGGGTCGTTTTTTAAAAGATCTTCACAATGTTCTAAACATTTGACATTTGACATATTTTTCTATTAATTTTATTTGTTGTCCCTTTTTGAGGCCTTCTGTCATTAGTTTTGTGATACGTGCAAAAACTTTTATGAATTTCTGGTAGTAGCCAAGAAGTCCAAAAAATTATTTTATTTGTCTTTGAGTTCTGGGAATGTGGTAGTCTTTAACTGTTTGAATCTTGTCAGGGTAAGGTTCGGTGCCATCTGGTGTTATTATGTGTTGAAGGAGGGCCACTTCTTCTTGTAGAAATTCGGATTTGTTGACTTTGAGATTGAATTTTGGTTTTATGAACCACTCAATATCTGTATGATTTTTTAAATTTCGGTATATAACCTGCAGTTTGTATTCTGTGTTTTACTCCGTTAGTGAATGTCAGTGGTTTTCCTTCTCTAAAAAATATGGCATTTCAAACAGTTTACAAAGCTTAATGAGGCACTTCTTTTAGTTAGTGTTTAAATGACCTGTTCTCAAAAGTTCATTATATATTATATATTGATGGGACCTTTTCGGTCGGATATGTATTGTATATCTGAATTATTGATTTCATGGCTTCTGTTAAACTTCAATTGTTGTTCAAGAAATATTTTTGTTCCTGATTCGTGAGGTTTAAAATTATAATTCGCTGCACAGGCGAAAATTTTTTGCCTTTTTTATGTATTCTAACTGAGCTTGCAATAACATTAAATAAATATAAGCGAATGGAAAACCATTCGATTAGTCAATAAGTCTGAACCGAGTAGTACGGTTGAGATTCATTAATAAACTTTATCAGAAAAATAAAAATTTGTTTTTTTTTTTGTTTTCCCGCGGAACAAAATACTTTTGTGGCGCAGTCGGTAGGATTCTTCTATACTTGAAGAATCCAAACGAGAACGAACAACAAATCGTTACCCGTAATAATTAATCAGCGCGATTCTATAGTGTAATAATACAAAAAAACATCGCGATCAGTGAATAGATTAGTGCAACATCGTGAATTAAGATCTAAAGATAATTAAGCCAATGAAGACTTATCTAAAAATCAGTAGGTCAGGCATATCAAAAGATCATTAAAGTAGTGAAAGCTCATCTAAAAATCAGTGAGCCAGTAAAACAAACGTTGTGCACCAATTAAGATAAATCTTCTATTTTGCGGAGAAATAAAACAAATAATTCTGAAAAGTTAGTATTGAACAAGAAGACATGGAACGGGAATTAATGGACCGCATGTCAGCAGAACTGGAGGCACTCGTTGCCCTAAATATTAACAACAACCCTCGACCAAGCAGAGCGGTTACCCTAAGAGAGAAATCGCCTACATCAAGGAATTCGACGGAGACAAGAACCAACTTACTCAATTCATCAACGTCGTGGGAACCCACCTCAGCGCAGTAGACCATACACTTCAAGCAAAACTATGGCAAACCATCTACAATTCGAAGATCACAGGAAGGGCAAAGGAAATCCTGCTCAACAATCAACCACAAAGCTGGGATGAAGCAAAGAACTTGTTCAAGCAACAAAACAGTTGTCACACCCTGCGGATTGTATGAATACGTTCGGATGCCGTTCGGACTAAAAAACGCACCGGCAACATTCCAACGTTTAATGAATGAAATACCTAGGGACTTTATAAACAAAATATGTGTCGTCTACCTTGACGACATCCTGATATTCTCGACGAGTTTAAAAGAACACATTAATTCTCTTAAAATAATACTCAATAAATTATCGGAACATAACCTAAAGGTACAATTTGATAAATGCTCCTTTATGAAAAAGAATACCGAATTTTTGGGGCATATCCTGACAGCCGAAGGAATGAAACACAATCCGATTAAAATCAAATGTATCGGGGATTACCCTCTACCAAAAACAGAGAAACAGTTGAAAGGATTTCTAGGAACCACCGGCTATTTTAGGAAATTCGTGAAGGATTACGCCAAAATAGCTAATCCAATGATAAAATACTTAAAAAAAGATAAGAAAATAAATACATCAGACGCAGAGTATATTCAAGCATTTGAAGCATTAAAAATAACTATCATAAAACACCCCATTTTAATATTTCCAGATTTTACTAAAAACTTTACATTATTTACGGATGCAAGCAAATACGCAGTGGGAGCAGTACTAACGCAAGACGGACAACCCGCGTGTTACGCTTCGAGATCCCTAAACGATCATGAAAAGAACTACTCTGTTACCGACAAAGAGTTCTTGGCAATCGTATGGGCAGACCGTACTTATGGGGAAAACGATTCAAAATTATAACAGACCACCTACCAATAAAATACTTAAACAAAAAAATTTCAGGAAAGGAATTTAGTCAAAAAACGCAAAGATGGCTACTTAAGCTTCAGAAATATCAGTTTGATATAGAATACCTTAAAGGCAAGAAGACCAAGGTAGCAGACTTCTTAAGTAGGATCCCTGAGCAGAACCAAGAACCAAAATCCAGCGATAATCAGTCAGTCAGTAAACAATTTGTCAGATAATGCAACAACGCAATCTTAAAAAGAACAACAACTTGTCCACATTCAAATACAAGAAACGATAGTTAACAAGTACAAAACACAACTAATACTAACTAACGACGCTGACAAAGAAATAGAGATATTACACAACAGGCGTATAATATTTCTTGGCATGACTAAAGGAAGAGAATACTGGACAGACATGCTTAGAATATTTATAAAACCAGGTCTTACAGGAATCTATACTGAACTCTCATATCATGAATTTAATAAAATACAACAATTATTGATAGAACTATTAAGGCATGACAGACAAATTAAGTTTATAAAAGCAACCTTACGAGCAAGACAATTAAGAACAGTAGAAGAAGCCCACAGGCAAATTTCCTTATACCATACCCAAGAAAGCGCTCATAGTGGAATAATAGAAACTTATCACAGCTTAAAAAATATTCTTCATATGGATATATATTATTTTACAAAACATCCTTTTTCAACCCTAATCGCTAAACTCACAAAAAAAGAATATGCTTACTTTTTGCCAAAAAGATAGAAAAGATAGAAAGAAGAAAAGATAGAAAAGATAGAAAAGAGGAACACTTTTCCAAATTCGGTAAACCATTAAAAATTATAACAGACAACGAATTTAAGTCAGAACATCTGAAAGAATTCTTTAGAGAACAACAAGTCGAGCTCCACCTCACCAAACCCAATACGCATACAGGCAATAGTTAACAACGCTCTTATTGGGAGGCGCTGCTTTGGCAAACACAAGAGCACTGTCTCTATCTTTACCTATGCGTAAAGCATGCTTAAAACGTCTTTTTTTTTCGAGGTTAGCTTGACATAAGCCTGTTATTGGATCTGCATTCCCCCTAATGAAATTCCAACCGAGGAACAACCGGATTTCTCCGAGATGACGCTAATGGTGTCGACAACTTCGGATGTGTCAGACTCGGATGTATTCGAATCCACACCCTTGTTGCCAACACATTTACGAGATACGGATGTGGCTCTTGAAGCACAGTCATCCGCGCTCTGAATTTTTCTTGGCTGCTCATGAGCAGACCTAGAAGTTGTGGTCAACACGGGGTTGACAGTCGAGAGCTCTTCCCCCGCCGACAAAACAACGGTCTGCCTATGGGCAGGATCCGTGTTTGATGTCAACACTTGATTGACCGTCGGAAGGGAATCGTTTCCTGACGTGGTTTCGGATGGCACAGAAGCACATCTCGAAGTTGGTGTCACCACTGGGATGACTGTCAGGGGCACAGAAGCCTCTGACACTACAACGGGCCGCTCTAACGCAGGTTCCGAGGTTGATGCGATTGGAGATGCATCGGTTTCATAAATTATTTTTGAATTATCAATAATTCCCACGAGTATCCGGGAAAGTATGTCACCCATGGTAGAGCCCGGTGTACCACGAGAAGACCGGTTTAAATCGGAGGTTGCCAGGTATCCGAATTCCCGTGCTAGCGACCAACAACTCAATAAAAATAATAAACAAGTTTCATTCAATTTTAGGATATCACAACAGATAGAAAATATAACTAATCATATTCAAAACCAACAAAAAAAAATTACACAATTTTTAAACGACTTTAACAAACTAAATAAAAAAGACATTACTAAGATAGAAAAAGAAATAAATTACATACAACATATTTATCAAATCAATTATGACATAAATCTTTTCCGACATCACATAGACGACATAGAACAAATTATTTTAACAAGCAAACTTGGTATACTTACAAAAAATATTTTAACAGAACAAGAACTAAAACTAGCTAAAAATATCCAAGGACTTAAAGACACAAAAATAGCCGTAATATTTGAATATGAACTTATTATAATAATTCTTTTAATACCCAAATTTTCAAACTCCTCATTGAACCCATGCCAAATAAAAACAATAAAGCTATATCACTAAATGAAAACATCTTTATAATAGACCAAAATAATAACATATATGATCAAAATGTAAAAGACAATTTGGAGAGAAATCTAAATAAAATAAAAAATAACTGTACTTCAAACATAATTAAATTCGAAAAAGCCTTTTGTCAAATGAAAAACTTCACAGGAAATGAAATCAAGGAAATTACTCCAGGAATTGTATTAACAAAAAACATGTCTACAATTAATATTAAACATAACTGTAATCGATTAAAAATAGAGTTATATGGAAGTAAAATAATTAAATTCGAAAATTGCAACATAGAAATAAAAAATAAGACATATATTAATTCATATTTTAAAATTAAAGATAACATTATCCTTCCATATTTTATATCAGAAGTAATAGAAAATAAGAGTATCAAAATAATTAAATTAGAAGATTTTCATATCGAAAAAATAGAAAACAATAGAAAAAATATTGAAGAAATAACTATAAAAACTAAAGAACAAACCTATTTTCATACATCTTATATATCCATAATTTTCATATAAATAACCATATTATAAATTTATACATTTTAAAATACAAGAAAATATCAATATGTAAAGCTATTACTTCGTCGGAGCCTCAGGCTAGCGGTGGTGGTGTTAACATAGAGAATATCCCACTACAGGCACCCGCTATCATATAGAAATGCTAAATAACCATGTAAAATATTCAGAGTATGTAATTCATACAATCACATAGAATAAGAACAGAACAATGTAAATGCGATCTAACTTATCCAATTTAAAATTACGTTGCATCATATTTTATGATTCAACGTATATCATACAATATTATTCATTCAAGGCCAATCTTATCTTGCAATACGAATTCTGTCAACGTGTTTACCACTTTCAATTCAAGGCCAATCCTATGATCAAAAAACCAGATGGTCAATTACGACGAATATATTCAATCCGATTTTAGATAAAAATATTCAAGTTCTGACATGAAAGCATCCTTATCTCAAAGCGGATCTAAATCGAAAACATGATTTGATCTTCATTACAATCAATGCAAAACAGTTGGATCACATGGTAGAAAAGATATATAAGACAACTTTTAAGCAGAAGCAGATTGATATCTTTAATAATAAAAACGTCTTCTTCTACGAGAAGGCTAACAATCAACATAACAGAGGCTGAAGATCGCTCTGTTTATATATCCTCTTATGACATCGAGCCGATGTCATCCAGTTTGGCATCCCTAAACTCTGGGCGTCCTGGTCTACGCCATCCTTCCAGCGTAGGCTTGGCCGGCCTCGCTTTCGGGTTCCATAAATCCTACCGCAAAGGACTTTCCGAGCAGGATCCTCTTCGCTCATGCGGGCTAGGTGTCCTGCCCACCGGAGCCTACCGAGCTTAATTTTCTTCACGATGTCGACATCGCGGTAACGCTCGTAGATCTCATCATTATAGAGTCTCCGGAATCGTCCTTTCTCACATACGGGGCCAACAATTCTCCGTAAGACTTTTCTCTCGAACGCGGCTAAGAGGTCAGAATGCTTTTTGCTAAGCACCCAAGTCTCGTATCCATATGTAAGTACTGGTATGACCATTGTCTTGTATATCAGCAGCTTGGATGTTATGGTTAAGTTCCTAGATTTGAAGAGTCTTGACAGGCTATAGTAGGCTTTGTTGGCTTTAAGCAACCGTGCGCGTATTTCTGGTTCCATGCTGTTATCGGCTGCTATAGTTGACCCGAGATAGTTAAAGGATTTCACTATTTCAAATTCTACTCGCAGACGTGGCCACCATGTACTTTGTTTTGCTCTCATTTATGTGCAGCCCCAGATTTCGTGCCGCCTGCTCTATCTGGATGAAAGCTTCCTGTAAAGCTCTTTGGTTTCTACCAACGATGTTAATATCGTCTGCGTACGCCAGTATCTGAATGGACTTATAGAGGATTGTTCCTCTCGCCGTTACGTCAGAGTCTCGGATCACTTTCTCCAACGCCAGGTTGAAGAGTTCGCAGGCCAGTCCATCACCTTGTCGGAGCCCGTTATAGATGTTGAATGGGCTTGATAGTGATCCGGATATTTTTACTTGGCTTATAACATTGGTCATGGTCAACCTACATAGTCGTGTCAGTTTATTTGGAATGCCGAATTCTCTCATGGCTTTATAAAGTTCCACTCTAGCTATGCTATTATAGGCGGCTTTAAAGTCTATAAAAAGATGGTGTAGTGAGTTTTGAAACTCTAGACATTTTTCCATCACCTGCCTTAGGGTGTAAATCTGATCAGTTGTTGATTTGCCTGGGATGAAGCCACACTGGTATGGACCAATAATGACTTTAGCGTATGGGGCTATCATGTCTTGAAGGATAGAGGAGAAAATCTTATACGCGGTACTCAACAACGTTATACCACGATGATTGCTGCATTTTGTAATATCTCCCTTCTTATGTATGGGGCACAGGATGCCTCTTCGCCAGTCTTCTGGCATAACTTCTTCTTCCCATACATGCACTCTTATTTCATGAATTTCTTGGTGTAATGTGGGGCCTCCTATTTTTATCAGTTCCGCTGGGATCCTATCAGATCCCGGGGCCTTATTATTTTTGAGCCAATTATCGCTCTGCTAACTTCGACTATGCTTGGTGGCGGCAGCATAGTATGATCTTCGGTCATTGGTGGAGCCTCCAATTCCTCAGTTATCTGGCCATTTAGCAACTCATGAAAGTGCTCTTCCCATCGCTCTAAGATGCCTTTAAGATCGGCGATCAGATTACCCTCTTTGTCCTTGCAGTATGTGCAACGCGGTGTATATTGCGTCATACCGCGGACCCTTCGCTAGCTTACATTCGGCATCGAACCAGTCGTTTCGGTCTCTACGACTACTGCCTAAGATGGAGTCAGCAGTACAAATGACAGTATTCTTAAGGCGTGTCCATTTCTCTTTTACGCCCGACATCTCAGCCCCAGGACTTACTCTCCCTGCATTTAGGGCGAGTCCTATCGCTTGACCGCAGTTGTTTCTGGTCTCTTCATTGGGAAGGGCAGCCGTGTTGACTCGAATCTGATTCGCGGATGCAGTCTTTCGTGATGATGCAATCCGCGCTCGGAGCACCATACCAACAAGATAGTGGTCCGAGTCGACGTTGGCACCTCGGTACGTTCGTACCGTCATCAGGTTCGGGTTGTGGCGGCGTTCTATCAACACGTGGTCTATCTGGTTGCGAGTGGCTCCATCGGGAGATAAACAGATTGATTTTTACATCATACTGAGGGCAGGTATGGAGTTCCCGTTCGACTGATTCAAAGAATTATTCTTTTTCATCATCTGGGGAATCCTCTGTAGGTGCGTGAACGTTTATGAGGCTTATGTTTTTAAATCATCTCTCACTTCCACCAGTCAGAGATAGCTACGGCCACATGCAATTCTAGAGCATTCTGTGTTATTCCCCCTATTTCTGCTGATTGCTGACCGCCATTTTAAAATTAATTGTTTAAAATTAAATTGCTGTAAATATAAACATGTAGTAGATTAAGTAGTCAAAATTATTGTTTACTAATAAGCAATACAAAAAAAAAACAATGTATATACGTCGGGCCCCTATTGTTGAGCCGACACTTATTAAAAATAGTTATATGTTTAGTTTTAAGTCAAAATCGTATATTACTTAAATGTTTAATAAAATATCTTAATCTTAAAAAAAAAGAAGCAGATTGACTGTTGTTTCATTCACTGTGCAGTTAACATTAATTGTTCTATTGGCAGTCATTCAGTATTTAATATTCAATAAAGAAGATTGATTTAATAAAGAAATACTCAATAACTTTGATTGTAGCAGCATTTAACATTCAAGTTGATAATTAGTAAGCATATTATATTATTACTTGTAACAATTTAAGAAATATTTTAAATAAAAGGAAAGATTCTTTTTTTAAAAACATACAAAATTTAATTGAAAACATAACTTCTATAGTGGTGGAAAGTTTTTGGTAGGAACTCGTATATCTCGGCTTCTACCAGTCAGAATTTAATGAGACTAGTTTTAAAACAATTGTGACGCGTGCGACGCATATGGCGCGTGTAAAAAAATGTTTAATAAAAAAAAAAAATTTTAAACAGAAGTTTAAAAAAAAGGTAATTCAGTGTTACTGAATTACAACTATCCATATGGCAATATGGTTTGTGGTTATGGTTTGTTTGTTTGTTTGTTTGCTTTTTTGTTTGTTTGTTTGTTTGTTTGTTTGTTTATTTGTTTTTTTTTGTTTTGTTTGTTCGTTTGTTCGTTTGTTTGATTGTCGTGGAAACTTGTGATCAAGTTATAACCCACTTTCCATAGCCCGATTTTATTGAAATTGGCATACATGTGTATTTCCAGTGACAACACTTTCTATTAAAAGTTGGGCATCAGGCCCTAGTGGTGCCCCTATAATGTTTTTAAAAATCAACCCGTTTTTCTTCAAATTGTATACACATGTATATCTCCAATGAACGAAACCTTTTGTAAGAATTTGGAAGTGATCGCGCCCTAGAGCCGGGGAGTGCCCATTTAAATTTCTCCAAAATTAGTTAAATTTTATTCAAAATTTACATACATGTGTTTCTGCAATAAGAGAATTTACCCGAAAAAAATTTAATTTTTATGTTTTTTTTATATATATTGTACAACTTGCACCTTGCACAGTATCAGGTTAATTGATATTCTTTTTTATTTTCATTATAACTTCGTATTTTATTCTGCTTACTGCATTAGCGTTAGTGTTTTCTTTTCCTCTTTTGTAAATGACCTCGTAGTCATACTCTTGTAATTTTAAATGTCACCTAATTAGTCTTGAATTTGCATCTTTCAGAGAAAAGGGCGATGTGGGCGGCTTGTGATCAGCTATTAATTTGAATTGTTTAACTGCCCAAACAATTGCCAAAAATTATTTTTCTGTTGTGCTTTATTTTATTTCTGTATCCGGAAGAGTTCTAGAAGCATAACAGACTGGGTTTACTTGGCCCAGATATCTTTAGCTTGGCACTGGAGAAGAGGGTCGTTTTTTAAAAGATCTTCACAATGTTCTAAACATTTGACATTTGACATATTTTGCTATTAATTTTATTTGTTGTCCCTTTTTGAGGCCTTCTGTCATTAGTTTTGTGATACGTGCAAAAACTTTTATGAAGTTCTGGTAGTAGCCAAGAAGTCCAAAAAATTATTTTATTTGTCTTTGAGTTCTGGGAATGTGGTAGTCTTTAACTGTTTGAATCTTGTCAGGGTTAGGTTTGGTGCCATCTGGTGTTATTATGTGTTGAAGGAGGGCCACTTCTTCTTGTAGAAATTCGGATTTGTTGACTTTGAGATTGAATTTCGGTTTTATGAACCACTCAATATCTTCATGATTTTTTAAATTTCGGTATACCTGCAGTTTGTATTCTGTGTTTTACTCCGTTAGTGAATGTCAGTGGTTTTCCTTCTCTAAAAAATATGGCATTTCAAATAGTTTACAAAGCTTAATGAGGCACTTCTTTTAATTAGTGTTTAAATGACTTGTTCTCAAAAGTTCATTATATATTATATATTGATGGGACCTTTTCGGTCGGATATGTATTGTATATTTGAATTATTGATTTCCTGGTTTCTGTTAAACTTCAATTGTTGTTCAAGAAATTTTTTTGTTGCTGATTCGTGAGGTTTATAATTTCTGCTTGGCAGTACTATTCTATTGCTTTAGAGATTCTTTCCGGAATGATTAGTGTTTAGCTATTTTTGTAATTGGTGTGTGAATATCACCACTTTCAATGTCTACCGGCAATCCTACGATGATTTTTGAATTAGGAGAAACTTTGTATATTTCAAAAGTAAGGTTTGGTTTAAAATTAAAGGGGAATAGTTTTGTGCTCGAAGTAGTATTTCTTTTAAGGTAATATTCGCTTCTAATAGAATCATTGTTTCTATTCCATTGAGATCATCATAATAACTGGAATTTAAACACTATGAAATTTAGTTTCATATCTGAATTTAATCCTGGAAATGCGGGAAGCTACATTTTTGTCAAGTTTATATTTGTTATAGATAGAGTAATGGCATTGGGTGATATAGTTTCTTAAAATACGGGGTTTATGTGTTCGAGATTAATAAAATGGCTGAAGCCCCGTATCTACTAAGAGCTTTAGTTTTGTTCCTGAGAATGCCTGGAGTTTTGGTTGTATATAGGTGTATCGTTACCATTGTGAACTTCTTTGATAGTATAATTTCGATTAGGAGGCAAATCGCGTGTAAAGTTTTGTATAAGTGTATTTCATGTAAAATAAATTTTGTTCCTTTATATAGTTACAACATGCATCAGGAAGGCTATCAGGCTTCCACCCGCACAGACAGATATACACGAAAGCGAGCTAATAAAAATGTTTTAAAAAGGGATTTTTCATGAAACTAAAATCCCTTTAAGTTAATTCAGTCTTTAGACTGAATTACTACTATCCATATTGCGATCCATAGTGGGCGCCGTGGCTCAGTGGATAAGAGCATGTCTTCTGAGCAGGGGGTTAGTGGTTCGAATATCAGTAACACCAAAAGTATTTTTCACGGTGTCCCACCTCTTGCAAAAGTCTGACAAACGTCCGATAGTAATAACTTGTCACGAAAAGCTTCTCAATTCGCCGTTCTGATCCGGCATTAAATTGTAGGTCCCCTCCATTTGTGTGCAAAATATACATGCTCAACACAAATGATTGCGAGAAGCTAGGCCTTGAACCGCAATGGTCTGTTGCGCCGAATATTATTATTTATATTGCAAGCTAATATTAAACTATTTAATTACATATACCTATACTATTTAATTATACATTTTTTACGTCTTGTTTGTTTACAGTTCCCTGTAAAAGGAAGAGTTTTTATGGAATAGAATTCAGAAAAATGTTGCTTGTATATTGTTCTTTCTCCTGCATTTCCGGCGATGGTGCTACTTTTATAAACTTTAATTTAACTTGACTTGACCCCTTTTTGTCTGTGTTTTTGACCACTTTGAGGTCCTTTTTAACCAACCTCCACACGACCTAGAGAGCTGAAATTTTGTGAGTGTCTAAGTCCAAAATAGCATTTTTTTATATTCCGAGTATGACGCGTGCCATGCAAATGAAAAAAAGTAGGATACATTTTAGTAAAATATGCTCGAGATCTCTTTTCATTATTTTCAGTAAAGGAGAAACAATTATTACATTGATAAAAAGTTGGTTTTAATAATTCCCATTTTAAACAGATGTAAATATATTTTTTAGCGAATTGCAATTAATCTGTGTACATTATAAAAATATCCTATTTCAACTTTAATTAAAAAAACAACCGACTTGTAAAATTGTCCACATAATAAAACAATTTTTGAATGATTTTTTGCTCTTAGGCACATGACAAGTATACTTCTCAATTAGTAGTGAAGCAAAAACTTTTATGCAATACGCCAAATGACGAGTATACTCGTCATGGTATTTATGCTTTTACCACACAGGGATATATAATAAAAATTTGCCTGACAGTTAATACGTTCAAACTGCTTGTTCTCTATAATAGTAGCACTTTTCCTTCTTCTACTAATACTGTGTTCTATTTTCTTTTTGTGAAATTTTTTAGGTCTTAGACCTTATCAGTGTACAACATGCCTAAAGAGTTTCTCACAGAAGTGCGCTCTAAATTTACATATGCTCAGTCACACATCGGGTATTTATATGTCAATTGTAAAAGTTAAACAATTATAAGTATAATTTTTTTAATCGTACTAAATATACGCTTTTTTATTTTAATGTGTATTAAAAATGAATTTCAAAGTTTAGTTTTAAAATTTTTATTGGTTTAATATTTTTTGGGCGAAAACTAACATTATGTCCATTTATGTGTGTACATATATGTAATTAATTGTATGAATATGCACATATTTTTAACGTTTTAGGATTCCAAACATAATTTAACTTTTTTAACTATTATAACTTTTTTTATCTTCTTAAATATCTTTCTAGGAGTAAATGCTTACTTCAAATTTGTTAAAAGTTATTGGTTTATACATAAATGATTTCCCAATTACGGGCGCCTAATGATTTATAAGTCATACCAGGCGTTTTACACTTAAGAAGAAGTTAGAAGTTAATACGATAAGGAATATTAATTGTATTTATTTTGCATTTATGAAAAATCATTTGTTTATACTCAGGCTTTAATTTATAGATTTTAGGAGCAGTTTGGTAAGTCAGTGACTTTTTAAAATTCCCGCACAGAAACTTTAACTGCCCCCGTCAATTGCCATATATTAATAGACTACTGTCAAATTTTTAGCAAGCAAACTAACTAAATGACGCATAGTTTGTGTTTGACAGCCATTAAAGGCAGACAATCTCGTGAATTTTAACGAAAATGGAAAAAAGTGAACTTTGTGTGCTGATTAAGCATTATTTTTTGCGTAAAAAACCGATACCAAGGATGTTACCGTGAACGAAATGTGGTTTTGCCGAAAAAACGTCTTTTATTTAAGAAGACTTATCAAACTGCCCTCGTCTTTTTTTTATTTTTGCAAAACTTCATGAATATCCTCACGCTCTAACATGACTTGCAAATTTTTGTTTAATTTTGAAGTCTTCATGATATTTATTATTGTTAACGCACAAAAAATGCTCAATGGGTAGTTCAAACAAAAAGAACTATATTCCGCTATACAGACAAAAACAATACAATCCAATCGAGAACAATACTTATGTGAATACTTCTGTTACAATCCCATCATAAGACTTTTTCACACACGACCTAGACGAAAGTGACTGTTTCCTACGCTCTAACCTACCCAACAAAGTAGGAATTATCCACAGTAGTGGATACATTCTCAGAGTCATTTTGCATTGCGCATAACCGGTTCAGCAGAAAACCCGGTTTTGGTCGTGTGAAAAATAGCGTACATTACTCGCTTCAACGTGATTATCGTTTCCTCACTCGTTATGTAATATACTAAAAAGCTATTTTGATGATTAACCTTTTCAAGATTTTTTCGTTTTTCATCACGACTTATTGCCAACAAATTTATTTCTTAGGGCATGTTGTCATTTTTCTTAAAATTAAATTTTGCACAGAACGCAAACTTCGAGTTTGTTATATATCATTCTAATCTTCCATACATAAAAATTAAAAATGTTCATGGAAATTCTCAAATCGGAGATACATATGTGTGCAAAGTTTGAAGAAAATCGGGCTAATTTAAAAAAAAATTATATGGGCACCCCTCGACCCTGGGGCCAGATCACTTCCAAATTTTTAGAAAAAGCGTTGTTATCAGAGATACACATGTGTAAAAAATTTGAACAAAATTGCGTTAATTTTTCAAATATTTATGTGGGCGGCCCTGGGGCCTGATTACTTATAAATTTTCATAAAAAGGGTTGTCACCGGAGATAAACATGTGTGCAAAGTTTCAATAAAATCGGGCTTTAGGAACTGGGTTAAACGTTGATCACATTGTTTTTTAAATTCTCTACATTAACTTCACTTGCCCGTGGCACGGATGTCGGTCGGTTTTTCGTGGAATCTTGCGATCAATTTTTAACCCACTTCCATTTTATTGAAATTTTCTCACATGTGTATTTTTAAAAATTAACCCGATAAATAAGTTTTTTACACATGTGTTTCTCTGATGGACAACACTTTTTGCAAAAATTTTGGTGGCCCCGAGGTCGTGGAGCCCCATAAATTTTTTTAAAAAAAACAACATTTTTTGTAAAGTTTTTGGAGTGAACGGACTCTGAGACCGAAGGGTACCCATTTAATTTTTTTTAAAAATTAGCTAGATTTTCTTCAAATTTTAAACACATACCTATCTCCTATTAGAAAATTTACATGAACAATTTTAATTTTTATGGGTTGTTTTTTTTTTGTTTTTGTATAAATTCAAATTTACCACGCGATTTTAATAAAATTTTTAATTTGAAAATATACTTTCTTCAAGTATTTATATTAATTATATTGTGAGGAACAAAACTCTGTAATAGAATTTTGCCCACACAAAACTACACAAAAATCACTCAATATAAAAGAAGAGTGGAAATGGTAGTCAATAAAGCACCTAACACAACACAAAAAAATGACTCAATATCCACCATTCTCGTTTTCTTATAAAAGCAGGCAAGCACTCAAAGGACAACCAACCACAGGCGGTGAATCTAACCACCACCGAGTCGAGCGAAACTGCAGTGACCAATCCGACGCAACTGATCTAGCATGAGTCATAGGCGAACATAAAATTCCAAAAAGAAAAAGAAATCAAGCACAAAACGATAGCAGCATTGAATTCGCCCGAAAATATGGCTGTCCCTCTCACACCCAGGCGGCAGTGGACACTTACGCACCGATCGGAACCCAATGCACACTATCTTCAGACAAACGGCTAATGGGGTCGATGACCGATGAAACTTTTCAAAACACAAACCGTTTTCAAAAACCAAATGTGTAAATGACGTCAGCAGAGATCAAACAAACACCACTCATATTGTAGAGCATGCGTATAGAGCATGCGTATAATAAAATCAAAACATGTATATTGCAATACAACAAAACATGTATATTGCATGAATATTGCAATACGAGAAAACATGTATATTAGAGTAAATATGAAACATGTATGCAAAACACGTCGATCACGTATATTGCCAACAAAATATGGCAATATGCATCGGACTATAAAGGGAAAAGCCGAAGAAAACAACAACAAAACACAAGGACGACGACAAACAAACGAAAACCACGCCGGCTTAACAACGGAAAAGTATAAAAGGAGCACGCAGCTCGACAGAAAGGGCAGTCTTCCTGAGTTCCTTTTGGAATCGACATTAGTGGCTTAAGAGTACTTACCTTGCCATTACCGCTGAAGCTAAACGCTGCGACGCTGACTGAATCCTCACATTAGTGGCTTAAGAGTACTTACCTTGCCATTACCGCTGAAGCTAAACGCTGTAACGCTAACTGAATCCTCACATTAGTGGCTTAAGAGTACTTACCTTGCCATTACCGCTGAAGCTAAACGCTGCAACGCTGACTGAATCCTCACATTAGTGGCTTAAGAGTACTTACCTTGCCATAACCGCTGAAGCTAAACGCTGCAACGCTAACTGAATCCTCACATTAGTGGCTTAAGAGTACTTACCTTGCCATTACCGCTGAAGCTAAACGCTGCGACGCTGACTGAATCCTCACATTAGTGGCTTAAGAGTACTTACCTTGCCATTACCGCTGAAGCTAAACGCTGCAACGCTAACTGAATCCTCACATTAGTGGCTTAAGAGTACTTACCTTGCCATTACCGCTGAAGCTAAACGCTGCAACGCTAACTGAATCCTCACATTAGTGGCTTAAGAGTACTTACCTTGCCATTACCGCTGAAGCTAAACGCTGCAACGCTAACTGAATCCTCACATTAGTGGCTTAAGAGTACTTACCTTGCCATTACCGCTGAAGCTAAACGCTGCAACGCTGACTGAATCCTCACATTAGTGGCTTAAGAGTACTTACCTTGCCATAACCGCTGAGGCTACACGCTGTGAACTCATCCGCCATCAAAGCATTATATCAAACTTTATATAAAATAAACAACTAACTTCCTAACCTCTTTTTCACAGGAGAATTATCAAACTTTATATAAAATAAACACTAATTTTCTAATATCTTCTCACAGGAAAATTATCAAACTTTATATAAAATAACTATTAATGTCATAAAATCTTTGTCACAGGAAAAATTATCACTACATGCCTCAAGGCGCCACAAATATCCTTTGTATAAATTAATATTGAATATACTTGAACTAAATAAAGATAAAATTCCAAAAACCCTAAACAAACAAATCTTATCATTGTAACGACCAAATTTAAAATAGAACCCTGGTCACACTGAGTTCTACCCCAGCTGGGAAACTCCGTTACAATTGGCGCCCGAGCAGGGACCCTGGAATTTAAAAACCAAATTTAATAAAACAATAACCCAATAACACCAGAATACAGCCAAAATGGTCAGAACGAGCTGGGTGTATAACCTATCGAAAGATGAACTAAAAAATTATATGAACGAATTCAGACTGGATACCAACGGTTCGGTAGAAGAACTGAGAAAACGTTTTTCCAACTATATTACAGGGCGAGACGTCACGTCAGAGGACGAAACTCGCCTCATCGAGTTGGAAAAGAAGCATACCCGCGGCACATCACCGCTGCCTCAAATATCTCTAAACCCTACGGATTCACAGGATTACACGGAACCAAAGGCGGTCGTAAGCAGGACGACGTCCCCAGTACCAAGGGAAACAATTGCCATACGAAACCCAACAGAGGCACCAGGGGCATCGTACCCAATGGTTATCGACCAGGTGCGTAAATGGTCAGTGCGGTACGACGGTGGCAAAGAGCCTCTTCTGTTTATCGAGAGATTGGAAGAGCTCGCGGATGCATACTCGTTGAATAGAAATCTGCTTCCCCGGACTATGCCGGAGTTGCTTCGCGACCGAGCCTTGCTGTGGTTCCGTAGCAACAACCAGAGGTGGCAGGACTGGAGCAACTTCAAGACGGACTTTTTGCAATTCTTCCTGCCCACCAGATACTGGGAACGTCTGGACGATGAAATCCGCCAAAGACGCCAGAAGCCGCAGGAACAATTCAAAGACTACGTAATTACGATGCAGAACCTGATGAGGCATGCGAATTATCCAGAAGAGGAGCAGGTGGAAAGAATCTTCCGGAACTGCCGTCAGGAATACCAATATTATATCCGGCGGAAAGATTTCTGTAACCTCCGTGAACTCATCGGACTCGCGGAAGATTTCGAGAGCATAGCAGAGGACTGCGTAAGTATCCAAGCAAACCAGGACAGCACAACGACGACACATCGAAGAAGGCCACAGGAGAGGCATTGTATGGTGAGTCAGCCTGAAGAAGGACCATATAATCCTCGAACGACTTTTCGATGGTACCGACAGGAAGGCCACTTTCAAAAGGAATGGACTAACTCTCGGGTGATTTTCTGCTGGGATTGTGGCCAACAGAATATCACGACAATTGACTGCTGCCGTCAACGCAATTTACACGCTGAGATTCGTCATTTGCTCCTGTCCACCGAGAAGTCAGCCCTGATCCAGAATCGACACCGAATTCTCGCTCACATTATCATAAACCGCGAACCCGTTCAGGCCACTATTGACACCGGAGCATCCCGCAGTTTCGTCAGCGAAGCTTTGGCAGAAAGGGTAAGAAATGAAAACAACACCAACCCCGTGCACATCCCAATACAAATGGCTAACGGAAGTCAGATAACAGTCCGTCAAGAGTTGAACATCAACCTTCAGTTTGGGGAATCCTTAAGTTCCCTGCGCTTGCTGGTGTTGCTTGCAGAACCTGATGAGGCATGTGAATTATCCAGAAGAGGAGCAGGTGGAAAGAATCTTCCGGAACTGCCGTCAGGAATACCAATATTATATCCGGCGGAAAGATTTCTGTAACCTCCGTGAACTCATCGGACTCGCGGAAGATTTCGAGAGCATAGCAGAGGACTGCGTAAGTATCCAAGCAAACCAGGACAGCACAACGACGACACATCGAAGAAGGCCACAGGAGAGGCATTGTATGGTGAGTCAGCCTGAAGAAGGACCTTATAATCCTCGAACGACTTTTCGATGGTACCGACAGGAAGGCCACTTTCAAAAGGAATGGACTAACCCTCGGGTGATTTTCTGCTGGGATTGTGGCCAACAGAATATCACGACAATTGACTGCTGCCGTCAACGCAATTTACACGCTGAGCATCGTCATTTGCTCCTGTCCACCGAGAAGTCAGCCCTGATCCAGGATCGACACCGAATTCTCGCTCACATTATCATAAACCGCGAACCCGTTCAGGCCACTATTGACACCGGAGCATCCCGCAGTTTCGTCAGCGAAGCTTTGGCAGAAAGGGTAAGAAATGAAAACAACACCAACCCCGTGCACATCCCAATACAAATGGCTAACGGAAGTCAGATAACAGTCCGTCAAGAGTTGAACATCAACCTTCAGTTTGGGGAATCCTTAAGTTCCCTGCGCTTGCTGGTGTTGCCGAACGCCGCTGATGACCTTACATTGGGAATGGACTTCCTTACAAGAAATAGGGCCACTTTTAGTCTCAGAGGTGAGTGCTTAACACTACAAACTGGACCAGCACGGCCGGTTAAACGTTTGACGTGCAACACACTCCAAGAACTAGAGCAACCACAATTGTCAAAGACCCCACAGCCGTTAAAGACACACTTTCCAGTAGTCACACCGTCCAGCAGAAGACGTCGCCGCCACCAAAAACCCTTACAGATGCCAAACGACAAAATATCTTCACTTTCAGGACATCAAAAGTCGTCGCAGCCTAGTTACCTCTGTCCAAAACAACAGAGCCATAGAATCGGCGAGAGACACCATAGCGTATCACCACATCCGTTTAAACATACAGTCAGGACTCTCGCCAAAGATTGCCACAGACGTCTAAGCAGAAAGCATTACCAGAAGTCATCTACAACAGCTTAACAATCATCATTGTTGAGGAGAACCTCCGTCACTTCAAACCACCAGAAGCCGGAAAAACCTTCGCCACGAACCATTTCCACCGTCGCCACAGCCACCAACCCAACACAAAACCGTCAAAGTCGCCACAGCCGTCACAGTCGCAACAGCCAGAAGATCCTTCGCCATTAACCAAAGCAGCTTTTAGAAATTATCACCGTCGCCAAAGCCACCAACTTTATCGAAAGCTATTAAGGTCGCCGCAACCGCCACAGCTACCGATGTCACATTCGTCACATACGCCACAGCAGTCACAGTCGCCACATTTGTCACAGTCACCACAGCAGTCACAGTCACAGTCGCCACAGTCGTCTGGAACCTTACAGTACCTACCGCCGCCAATAATTAACGCAGTCACCAAAACAAAAAGGAACCGCATGCCAATCACAACCTGGTTTCATTCACTTCCAAGAGGGCTGCCGTATCACAGCTCTAATTATTGGGAAGGGTAAGTGCTTGTCCACCGAAGCAACGGGGGAGTGTGAGGAACAAAACTCTGTAATAGAATTTTGCCCACACAAAACTACACAAAAATCACTCAATATAAAAGAAGAGTGGAAATGGTAGTCAATAAAGCACCTAACACAACACAAAAAAATGACTCAATATCCACCATTCTCGTTTTCTCATAAAACCAGGCACTCAAAGGAAAACCAACCACAGGCGGTGAATCTAACCACCACCGAGTCGAGCGAAACTGCAGTGACCAATCCGACGCAACTGATCTAGCATGAGTCATAGGCGAACATAAAATTCCAAAAAGAAAAAGAAATCAAGCACAAAACGATAGCAGCATTGAATTCGCCCGAAAATATGGCTGTCCCTCTCACACCCAGGCGGCAGTGGACACTTACGCACCGATCGGAACCCAATGCACACTATCTTCAGACAAACGGCTAATGGGGTCGATGACCGATGAAACTTTTCAAAACACAAACCGTTTTCAAAAACCAAATGTGTAAATGACGTCAGCAGAGATCAAACAAACACCACTCATATTGTAGAGCATGCGTATAGAGCATGCGTATAATAAAATCAAAACATGTATATTGCAATACAACAAAACATGTATATTGCATGAATATTGCAATACGAGAAAACATGTATATTAGAGTAAATATGAAACATGTATGCAAAACACGTCGATCACGTATATTGCCAACAAAATATGGCAATATGCATCGGACTATAAAGGGAAAAACCGAAGAAAACAACAACAAAACACAAGGACGACGACAAACAAACGAAAACCACGCCGGCTTAACAACGGAAAAGTATAAAAGGAGCACGCAGCTCGACAGAAAGGGCAGTCTTCCTTTTGGAATCGACATTAGTGGCTTAAGAGTACTTACCTTGCCATTACCGCTGAAGCTAAACGCTGCGACGCTGACTGAATCCTCACATTAGTGGCTTAAGAGTACTTACCTTGCCATTACCGCTGAAGCTAAACGCTGTAACGCTAACTGAATCCTCACATTAGTGGCTTAAGAGTACTTACCTTGCCATTACCGCTGAAGCTAAACGCTGCAACGCTGACTGAATCCTCACATTAGTGGCTTAAGAGTACTTACCTTGCCATAACCGCTGAAGCTAAACGCTGCAACGCTAACTGAATCCTCACATTAGTGGCTTAAGAGTACTTACCTTGCCATTACCGCTGAAGCTAAACGCTGCGACGCTGACTGAATCCTCACATTAGTGGCTTAAGAGTACTTACCTTGCCATTACCGCTGAAGCTAAACGCTGCAACGCTAACTGAATCCTCACATTAGTGGCTTAAGAGTACTTACCTTGCCATTACCGCTGAAGCTAAACGCTGCAACGCTAACTGAATCCTCACATTAGTGGCTTAAGAGTACTTACCTTGCCATTACCGCTGAAGCTAAACGCTGCAACGCTAACTGAATCCTCACATTAGTGGCTTAAGAGTACTTACCTTGCCATTACCGCTGAAGCTAAACGCTGCAACGCTGACTGAATCCTCACATTAGTGGCTTAAGAGTACTTACCTTGCCATAACCGCTGAGGCTACACGCTGTGAACTCATCCGCCATCAAAGCATTATATCAAACTTTATATAAAATAAACAACTAACTTCCTAACCTCTTTTTCACAGGAGAATTATCAAACTTTATATAAAATAAACACTAATTTTCTAATATCTTCTCACAGGAAAATTATCAAACTTTATATAAAATAACTATTAATGTCATAAAATCTTTGTCACAGGAAAAATTATCACTACATGCCTCAAGGCGCCACAAATATCCTTTGTATAAATTAATATTGAATATACTTGAACTAAATAAAGATAAAATTCCAAAAACCCTAAACAAACAAATCTTATCATTGTAACGACCAAATTTAAAATAGAACCCTGGTCACACTGAGTTCTACCCCAGCTGGGAAACTCCGTTACAATTGGCGCCCGAGCAGGGACCCTGGAATTTAAAAACCAAATTTAATAAAACAATAACCCAATAACACCAGAATACAGCCAAAATGGTCAGAACGAGCTGGGTGTATAACCTATCGAAAGATGAACTAAAAAATTATATGAACGAATTCAGACTGGATACCAACGGTTCGGTAGAAGAACTGAGAAAACGTTTTTCCAACTATATTACAGGGCGAGACGTCACGTCAGAAGACGAAACTCGCCTCATCGAGTTGGAAAAGAAGCATAACCGCGGCACATCACCGCTGCCTCAAATATCTCTAAACCCTACGGATTCACAGGATTACACGGAACCAAAGGCGGTCGTAAGCAGGACGACGTCCCCAGTACCAAGGGAAACAATTGCCATACGAAACCCAACAGAGGCACCAGGGGCATCGTACCCAATGGTTATCGACCAGGTGCGTAAATGGTCAGTGCGGTACGACGGTGGCAAAGAGCCTCTTCTGTTTATCGAGAGATTGGAAGAGCTCGCGGATGCATACTCGTTGAATAGAAATCTGCTTCCCCGGACTATGCCGGAGTTGCTTCGCGACCGAGCCTTGCTGTGGTTCCGTAGCAACAACCAGAGGTGGCAGGACTGGAGCAACTTCAAGACGGACTTTTTGCAATTCTTCCTGCCCACCAGATACTGGGAACGTCTGGACGATGAAATCCGCCAAAGACGCCAGAAGCCGCAGGAACAATTCAAAGACTACGTAATTACGATGCAGAACCTGATGAGGCATGCGAATTATCCAGAAGAGGAGCAGGTGGAAAGAATCTTCCGGAACTGCCGTCAGGAATACCAATATTATATCCGGCGGAAAGATTTCTGTAACCTCCGTGAACTCATCGGACTCGCGCAAGATTTCGAGAGCATAGCAGAGGACTGCGTAAGTATCCAAGCAAACCAGGACAGCACAACGACGACACATCGAAGAAGGCCACAGGAGAGGCATTGTATGGTGAGTCAGCCTGAAGAAGGACCATATAATCCTCGAACGACTTTTCGATGGTACCGACAGGAAGGCCACTTTCAAAAGGAATGGACTAACCCTCGGGTGATTTTCTGCTGGGATTGTGGCCAACAGAATATCACGACAATTGACTGCTGCCGTCAACGCAATTTACACGCTGAGCATCGTCATTTGCTCCTGTCCACCGAGAAGTCAGCCCTGATCCAGGATCGACACCGAATTCTCGCTCACATTATCATAAACCGCGAACCCGTTCAGGCCACTATTGACACCGGAGCATCCCGCAGTTTCGTCAGCGAAGCTTTGGCAGAAAGGGTAAGAAATGAAGACAACACCAACCCCGTGCACATCCCAATACAAATGGCTAACGGAAGTCAGATAACAGTCCGTCAAGAGTTGAACATCAACCTTCAGTTTGGGGAATCCTTAAGTTCCCTGCGCTTGCTGGTGTTGCTTGCAGAACCTGATGAGGCATGTGAATTATCCAGAAGAGGAGCAGGTGGAAAGAATCTTCCGGAACTGCCGTCAGGAATACCAATATTATATCCGGCGTAAAGATTTCTGTAACATCCGTGAACTTATCGGACTCGCGGAAGATTTCGAGAGCATAGCAGAGGACTGCGTAAGTATCCAAGCAAACCAGGACAGCACAACGACGACACATCGAAGAAGGCCACAGGAGAGGCATTGTATGGTGAGTCAGCCTGAAGAAGGACCATATAATCCTCGAACGACTTGTCAATGGTGCCGACAGGAAGGCCACTTTCAAAAGGAATGCACTAACCCTCGGGTGATTTTCTGCTTGGATTGTGGCCAACAGAATATCAGGACAATTGACTGCTGCCGTCAACGCAATTTACACGCTGAGCATCGTCATTTGCTCCTGTCCACCGAGAAGTCAGCCCTGATCCAGGATCGACACCGAATTCTCGCTCACATTATCATAAACCGCGAACCCGTTCAGGCCACTATTGACACCGGAGCATCCCGCAATTTCGTCAGCGAAGCTTTGGCAGAAAGGGTAAGAAATGAAGACAACACCAACCCCGTGCACATCCCAATACAAATGGCTAACGGAAGTCAGATAACAGTCCGTCAAGAGTTGAACATCAACCTTCAGTTTGGGGAATCCTTAAGTTCCCTGCGCTTGCTGGTGTTGCTTGCAGAACCTGATGAGGCATGTGAATTATCCAGAAGAGGAGCAGGTGGAAAGAATCTTCCGGAACTGCCGTCAGGAATACCAATATTATATCCGGCGTAAAGATTTCTGTAACATCCGTGAACTTATCGGACTCGCGGAAGATTTCGAGAGCATAGCAGAGGACTGCGTAAGTATCCAAGCAAACCAGGACAGCACAACGACGACACATCGAAGAAGGCCACAGGAGAGGCATTGTATGGTGAGTCAGCCTGAAGAAGGACCATATAATCCTCGAACGACTTGTCAATGGTGCCGACAGGAAGGCCACTTTCAAAAGGAATGCACTAACCCTCGGGTGATTTTCTGCTTGGATTGTGGCCAACAGAATATCAGGACAATTGACTGCTGCCGTCAACGCAATTTACACGCTGAGCATCGTCATTTGCTCCTGTCCACCGAGAAGTCAGCCCTGATCCAGGATCGACACCGAATTCTCGCTCACATTATCATAAACCGCGAACCCGTTCAGGCCACTATTGACACCGGAGCATCCCGCAATTTCGTCAGCGAAGCTTTGGCAGAAAGGGTAAGAAATGAAGACAACACCAACCCCGTGCACATCCCAATACAAATGGCTAACGGAAGTCAGATAACAGTCCGTCAAGAGTTGAACATCAACCTTCAGTTTGGGGAATCCTTAAGTTCCCTGCGCTTGCTGGTGTTGCCGAACGCCGCTGATGACCTTACATTGGGAATGGACTTCCTTACAAGAAATAGGGCCACTTTTAGTCTCAGAGGTGAGTGCTTAACACTACAAACTGGACCAGCACGGCCGGTTAAACGTTTGACGTGCAACACACTCCAAGAACTAGAGCAACCACAATTGTCAAAGACCCCACAGCCGTTAAAGACACACTTTCCAGTAGTCACACCGTCCAGCAGAAGACGTCGCCGCCACCAAAAACCCTTACAGATGCCAAACGACAAAATATCTTCACTTTCAGGACATCAAAAGTCGTCGCAGCCTAGTTACCTCTGTCCAAAACAACAGAGCCATAGAATCGGCGAGAGACACCATAGCGTATCACCACATCCGTTTAAACATACAGTCAGGACTCTCGCCAAAGATTGCCACAGACGTCTAAGCAGAAAGCATTACCAGAAGTCATCTACAACAGCTTAACAATCATCATTGTTGAGGAGAACCTCCGTCACTTCAAACCACCAGAAGCCGGAAAAACCTTCGCCACGAACCATTTCCACCGTCGCCACAGCCACCAACCCAACACAAAACCGTCAAAGTCGCCACAGCCGTCACAGTCGCAACAGCCAGAAGATCCTTCGCCATTAACCAAAGCAGCTTTTAGAAATTATCACCGTCGCCAAAGCCACCAACTTTATCGAAAGCTATTAAGGTCGCCGCAACCGCCACAGCTACCGATGTCACATTCGTCACATACGCCACAGCAGTCACAGTCGCCACATTTGTCACAGTCACCACAGCAGTCACAGTCACAGTCGCCACAGTCGTCTGGAACCTTACAGTACCTACCGCCGCCAATAATTAACGCAGTCACCAAAACAAAAAGGAACCGCATGCCAATCACAACCTGGTTTCATTCACTTCCAAGAGGGCTGCCGTATCACAGCTCTAATTATTGGGAAGGGTAAGTGCTTGTCCACCGAAGCAACGGGGGAGTGTGAGGAACAAAACTCTGTAATAGAATTTTGCCCACACAAAACTACACAAAAATCACTCAATATAAAAGAAGAGTGGAAATGGTAGTCAATAAAGCACCTAACACAACACAAAAAAATGACTCAATATCCACCATTCTCGCTTTCTCATAAAAGCAGGCAAGCACTCAAAGGAAAACCAACCACAGGCGGTGAATCTAACCACCACCGAGTCGAGCGAAACTGCAGTGACCAATCCGACGCAACTGATCTAGCATGAGTCATAGGCGAACATAAAATTCCAAAAAGAAAAAGAAATCAAGCACAAAACGATAGCAGCATTGAATTCGCCCGAAAATATGGCTGTCCCTCTCACACCCAGGCGGCAGTGGACACTTACGCACCGATCGGAACCCAATGCACACTAACTTCAGACAAACGGCTAATGGGGTCGATGACCGATGAAACTTTTCAAAACACAAACCGTTTTCAAAAACCAAATGTGTAAATGACGTCAGCAGAGATCAAACAAACACCACTCATATTGTAGAGCATGCGTATAGAGCATGCGTATAATAAAATCAAAACATGTATATTGCAATACAACAAAACATGTATATTGCATGAATATTGCAATACGAGAAAACATGTATATTAGAGTAAATATGAAACATGTATGCAAAACACGTCGATCACGTATATTGCCAACAAAATATGGCAATATGCATCGGACTATAAAGGGAAAAACCGAAGAAAACAACAACAAAACACAAGGACGACGACAAACAAACGAAAACCACGCCGGCTTAACAACGGAAAAGTATAAAAGGAGCACGCAGCTCGACAGAAAGGGCAGTCTTCCTGAGTTCCTTTTGGAATCGACATTAGTGGCTTAAGAGTACTTACCTTGCCATTACCGCTGAAGCTAAACGCTGCGACGCTGACTGAATCCTCACATTAGTGGCTTAAGAGTACTTACCTTGCCATTACCGCTGAAGCTAAACGCTGCAACGCTAACTGAATCCTCACATTAGTGGCTTAAGAGTACTTACCTTGCCATTACCGCTGAAGCTAAACGCTGCAACGCTAACTGAATCCTCACATTAGTGGCTTAAGAGTACTTACCTTGCCATTACCGCTGAAGCTAAACGCTGCAACGCTAACTGAATCCTCACATTAGTGGCTTAAGAGTACTTACCTTGCCATTACCGCTGAAGCTAAACGCTGCAACGCTAACTGAATCCTCACATTAGTGGCTTAAGAGTACTTACCTTGCCATTACCGCTGAAGCTAAACGCTGCAACGCTAACTGAATCCTCACATTAGTGGCTTAATAGTACTTACCTTGCCATTACCGCTGAAGCTAAACGCTGCAACGCTAACTGAATCCTCACATTAGTGGCTTAAGAGTACTTACCTTGCCATTACCGCTGAAGCTAAACGCTGCAACGCTGACTGAATCCTCACATTAGTGGCTTAAGAGTACTTACCTTGCCATAACCGCTGAGGCTACACGCTGTGAACTCATCCGCCATCAAAGCATTATATCAAACTTTATATAAAATAAACAACTAACTTCCTAACCTCTTTTTCACAGGAGAATTATCAAACTTTATATAAAATAAACACTAATTTTCTAATATCTTCTCACAGGAAAATTATCAAACTTTATATAATATAACTATTAATGTCATAAAATCTTTGTCACAGGAAAAATTATCACTACATGCCTCAAGGGGCCACAAATATCCTTTGTATAAATTAATATTGAATATACTTGAACTAAATAAAGATAAAATTCCAAAAACCCTAAACAAACAAATCTTATCATTGTAACGACCAAATTTAAAATAGAACCCTGGTCACACTGAGTTCTACCCCGGCTGGGAAACTCCGTTACAATATTATATTTTCACACGCCCATAGACGAAAGTGACTGTTTCGTACGCTATAAACTAGCCTCGAAAGTAGCCCATAACAACAGTAGCTATGCTATGATATAAACGTCTTTTGTTATTTACTACAATCTCAGCGAACACATTGCGCATGAGCAAGAATTCTCTTTTGTTTGTCGTTTGTGATTTCTGCTTCTCTCTCGATTTAGCAGAAAAACCGGTTTGGACGCGTGAAAAATTCATTTCTTTGTTATTTACTGCAGTCACAGCGAACACACATTCTCACATTTCTGCTTCTCTCTCTTGATTTAGCAGAAAAACTGGTTTGGACGCGTGAAAAATAGCGTACATGACTTGCAGAAAAGTGCTCATCGTGCTCGTTAAATTGCCGAACTCGGCTACCGCCTCGTTCGTCAAGCTTCGACATCGCACGATAAACTCCACTTTCCTTGCTCGTTCTGTAATATACTATTTCACACGCCCATAGACGAAAGTGACTGTTTCGTACGCTATAAACTAGCCTCGAAAGTAGCCCATAACAACACTACTTATGTTATGATATAAACGTCTTTTGTTATTTACTACAATCTCAGCGAACACATTGCGCATGAGCAAGAATTCTCTTTTGTTTGTCGTTTGTGATTTCTGCTTCTCTCTCGATTTAGCAGAAAAACCGGTTTGGACGCGTGAAAAATTCATTTCTTTGTTATTTACTGCAGTCACAGCGAACACACATTCTCACATTTCTGCTTCTCTCTCGATTTAGCAAAAAAAACCGGTTTGGACGCGTGAAAAATAGCGTACATGACTTGCAGAAAAGTGATCATCGTGCTCGTTAGATTGCCGAATTCGGCTCCCGCCTCGTCGTCAAGCTCCGACCTCGCACGATAAACTCCACTTTCCTTGCTCGTTATGTAAAATACTATTAAATGGCTAAATTATAGACTTTATATTTCTTGATTTTTATATAAAAAGATATTTTTATGGTGTAACGTAGTTTGCTCGGGTTATGCTCGCCAGTCACCCAGGGTTATCCTTTACTTCTTTGTTACAATTAAATACGATTTCTTTTCGGTTCTTGTTTTTCGTTTTATTTCTCTTTCCTTCATCAACTTAACATTAGCAATAATAATAAAACGGGTGACTACTTACTATACTACTTAATATAATTATGGTAAAATGGGGAGGGGTTGGTAGATGGCAACGCACCAGTGAGCACACGGGGGCGCAGGGCGCAATGCACTTCTTTGAACTGGAGGAGCTGAGTGAGGGGACTTGTTCGGGAGAGAAAAAGTCACTCGTGGTAGCTAGCGTGGAGTGTTTGGAGTAAACACTAGCCGCAATTGTACTTGGTGTAGCCTACTGAATAAAGCGTAAATCATTAATATCAGCAGCGTAACATCCAATTACAATAGTGTAAGTAAATTACTGGCCCTGATGTAGCCTACTGAATAAAGCGTAAATCATCACAGCAATATCAGCAGAGTTACATCGAATTATAATAGTGAAAGTAAATCACTAACGCATGGTGTAGCTCACTGATTAAAGCGTAAATCATCACAGCAATATCAGTTGAGGTACACAAAATATTAAAAAAAGCCAAAGTGGTTCTTCTTTTCTGGTTGTTCGCAAGGCTTCGAACAAGGAAACTTTGGAGTGTAAAGTTGTCCTAATTTGTTGGTTATTTTGCTGTTAATTCTTTGAAGGATTTAGATACCAAGCTCGATATCTGACTCGTTAGGCGTGTTGCCGTGTCAACGTAAACCCAAAAGACGGAGCTCTCGAGTGAGTCAGAATACCGAATTGGTATGATGCTTTAATAAATGAAAACTCGATGATTATAGTTCATCGTTAGGTGTGAAGATGATTTTATTCAGTGAATTTTCGCTTCTTTTAGACAAAAATAATTGATCGATTTTCGACCATGCATCGACTCTGGAATGCCTACTCATCGATATTCATATTTTACATAATATCGCTTTATCAGCATAGTGTATGTATGTACGTATGTTATATATGACCGACCGCGTCAAGTATTTGTTTCCACAAGCGAACTACCTTATTATTTCATTACCATATCCATGCGCTGCTTACTCAGCGCAATGCATGGAAAGGGTAATTGACGTTCTAAGCGGCCGGTGCTCGTTTGCCCATGATGATTAGATTGCATATTTATTTTCATAGACGAACGACCACCGGTCATAAATTATGCTAATGGAGATGTTTTATAGTTTCTGTTTCAATGCACCGAGTGTGTCATTAAAGAATACGTATGGGTTATTTTTGTTTACTTTTGTTTTCATGCACTAAGTGTCCTATTAATTAATACGTAGTACTGATTTGTGTATGCTTTTACTTTGAGAGGCACTAGAGTCGATGTAGGGTCAAAAACGTTGTATGCTTATTATGTGTTATTTATGTAATCGCTGGTGCGATCCCTCACAGGAGTTCAAAGTAGAACTCTCCTAAACATTGGTGACCCCGACGTGATTCAGACGCAACAACAGTAGGAAGCGTTACCAAGGCCTACCAGGGCCTTAACACTGGTACTTAGTTAAACTTCCATTGTGATTTAAAGGAAGTGTTGCCAGGGATGTAACAATGGTACAATATAGATCGAGCCATATAGAACCCAGATTAACATGGAGCCAAGAGAGACGATGGATGAGTTAAAGCTCTATAGAGCGGTGGACAGGCAAAGAGCCGCTATGGCTAAAGAGCTAAAAAAGCTCATCGTAAATATCAGAAAGGACAGCGCAGCCAGAAAAACTATTCAGTACCGCGACAAGCCGCTGGAAACGGTAACCAACCTATGGAATGAGTTCCGGCGCAATCATGAAAGGTTAAATTCCATCAAACCAGATGCTCCTTATATTGAAGGAGACACCATCGGAAAGGTAAAGCAACTCGTGGCCGAGTTAAGAGCAGTGCTAGCGGAAATCACCGATGATGTTTCAGAGCAGTCAGGATCCAAAAAGCCCACTCAAGATATCCAATCAACAGATTCTCAGGATGAAACTTCCATGTCCAGGAAGCTCATACGTAAGCAGATAATTATCAAACAGTCACTTCAACGTGCAATGGATAGTCTCGCCGAAGAGACCCAAAAGAAAGAATCAACCAAAGGCATTCTACGGGATCAAAATTGCCACCATTAATAAATTTTGGAACCAGCTAAAAGTGCTCCATCAAGAAATTGAAGAAATTGCGTTTGATGATACTACAATCAATTACAACGTAGAAGATTTTATAGACATAGAATCAAGGGTTCAACAAAATCTAATACCGCTATCAACAAAATTGGACAAAAATCCAGAACAGGTGTGACCCAGCACAACCACATTTCATCTTCAAAAAATAACGCTGCCAAAGTTCGCCGGCGGTTATTCAAAATGGCGCCAATTCGCCGATTTATATACCGAAATGATTGATAAGCAACCATTAAGTAACTGCCAAAAAATGTGGTACTTAAAGACAAACCTCGTGGGCGATGCTGGGAAACTACTACGACACTTTTACCTAACCGACAGTAACTACAATGCTGCTTGAAAGATGTTGCAAGATAGGTACGAAAACAAACGCCTGCTTGTAGCATCATTAATAAACAAATTGCTGAATCAACCAAGCCATGCTGTGGAATCCGTCTCAGCTATGCAAATCAAAAACCTATATGATACCACTCAAGAATGTTTACTTGGGCTAGAAAATTTGGAAGTGCCAGTATCATCGGATCCATTGTTGCTGCATATTTTATTAAAAAAATTGGATCACAACACTCATACTCTGTATGAACAGAGCTTAACCCATCTGTTCGAAACACAATTGTTGACGTCCCTGCATAAGCACCTGCCTGCCTGCCTGCTTGATGGGACCTGTTAAACTGTGCTGTTGCTTAGGTAACCATGCTGTTATATGCTGTCGCTTAGGTTTCCGTGTTGTTATATGATGTCGCTTTGGTTGGTTGGCGTGTTTGATTAAATTCTTGCTGGACAAGAAAACAGAAAAAGGAGATCGGTGTGTTCTACGTTCCTCCTTTCCTTTTAAAAAATTAATTTTTACCAAAAAATTCCTAATTTAAAATTATAAATTTCCTCATTAAAACAAATAATAAAAATTAAAATAAAAAATAAGCAATAGTGCGTTGTTCTTATTTCTCTCGAGAGCAACCGAAATAAAGAAACAAGCCGCAGATTGAAAAAGAACGAACGTTAGCTCGTTCTATCTTCTTTTCTACCACATACCGTGTACGGCAGCGTTTTCACGATTTCACGAAATATTTTGGAAAGCATATACAGTCCACAAATAAGGTAAGAGTTTCTGAGCCGTCGAAACATGGTCCATCGATGCCGAATTTGAGACTGGAATTAAGTAAATGAATTAGATATATATATATAATTATACAGCGCAATGTGAATTTGCGCATCGGACATTTTGTTCTCTGCTTGTATTGTTTTGCGTTCATGTGTCTAGCCTTTTGTCTCTTCACACTTTAGAATTCGTGTTTTATTTCGAAACTAATGATTTTTCTTCAAGCAATTAGTTTTGGGTTCCGTGCGACATGAGCGCACTGCACGGTACGCCTTGTCGTTGCTACTTTACACTGGCGTACTTGTCATGTGAGGTGCAAATGGCATTTTATGATCCGTGCGATATAGGCGCACTGCACGGAGCTCGCAGTTTGTTGTGATCTCGCATGAGAGTGCGTACCGTGTGAGAAGAAATTAGTTTTGGGTTTCGTGTGACATAAGCGCTCTGCGCGGGACGCATTGTCGTTGCTTCTTTACACTGGTGTACTTGTCATGTGAGGTGCAAATGGCATTTTATGATCCGTGCGATATAGACGCACTGGTGTGACATAAGCGCTCTGCGCGGGACGCATTGTCGTTGCTTCTTTACACTGGCGTACTTGTCATGTGAGGTGCAAATGGCATTTTATGATCCGTGCGATATAGACGTACTGCACGGAGCTCGCAGTTTGTTGTGATCTCGCATGAGAGTGTGTACCGTGTGAGAGGCAATTAGTCGTTGCTACTTTACAAGGGCGCACTTGTCATGGGAGGTGCATTCGGCATTTTATGTTTCGTGGGATATAAGCGCACTGCACGGAGGCGCAGTTTGTTGAGATCTCGTATGAGAGTGTATGCCGTGAGAGCGAGAACTAGTTTTGGGTTCCATGCGACATGAGCGCACTGCTGATCAGGGGCGCAGTGAAGCCGATTTTTTAGCGAAGTTAATAATGAGCAATTTATCTTTTAATAGCACCAGGCGAATTCGTTCGCATATCCCGTGAACGGCAAGCAGAAGTTGAAGCAGAGGCAGCCGCAAAGCTGGTTGATGAGAATCTCCTCAGAGATAATCGGTATATGCCAAAACCAATTGGGAGGTGCGCTCAGTCCAATTCTTTATCGGTTTTAATCGATGAGACACTGCCGCGGCCGATTCAGACAAATTTTACGGTTTTCATGCAGGCTGTAGAGGAAGGCTGTCACCTGACCAACTGATCAACTGAAGAATTAGGAGTGCGTCTAGAACATTTGGAAAATGTATGGCGGACTTTCGATTCCTTCTGGCAGACATTCTGTGGTCGCCAAATGTCAGAGGCGCTATTTACTGAGAGCAACCAACTTTACAGCAGAGGCACTAACGCATACCTGGGTTTGATAGCAAAACTACGTTCACGTGTGAATAATATTGGTGGCGGCTCCGGGTCGAGTACACAGACACAAATGACAGCTTCAGACAATAGACAGTTAATACAAATTCAGCTGTCAGAGCCGCCGAAATGATCCAAATTTTCCGCGGTTGAGGTTGATTGGGCCAATTTTCGGGCAATGTTCGAAGTCGAAGTGCATAACTGTCCCCGATTCCCGAACTCTCAGAAAATGCGACATCTGCTGGACTCTTTGCAAGGACGAGCAGCGCAAATTTACAAAAATTGGCCTATCGCAACTGCAACTGCTGCTGGCGCCAAAAAAGGTGGCTGAATATATGTTGTTACATCAGCTTGAAAGCACTTTGGATTCTGACAGCCAAACGCAGTGGGCATTACGTCGCTCCTCCGAAACGCTCCCAACCCTGGGACAAATGTTCAGCTTTTTGGAAACGCGAGCCAGTTTATCAATGCAACTTGTACCACAGAGCAATGATCGTCACAATATATCATCTAGTAAACCAAGCATGATAGCCGAACGAGGTGCAAGCACTGGTCGTGGTGATGAATTACGCCCGGCGTGTGGTTTGTACCCAGGTGCACATCATTGGCCATGCAGGTGCTTCAAGTTCATGGCAATGTCAATTGCTGATCGGCAGAATTATGTCAAGGAGCATCGGATGTGTCGCAACTGCTTTAGTTCTAAGCATTTTGCGTTCGCTTGCCCAGACAAATCTGGTCCACGATGTCACAGTAGTCTGGGTCCAGTAAATGCGAGTGTCGGCGATCTAGCGGAAACACTTGTACACATGGAGCGCAGTATGATGCCACGCAGCGTTGCACAAAAAGTAGGAACGCGACCTGAAACAAAGTAGCAATCACCAGCATCCCATAGGCCCAGTGACATCGGTGCTTCTATAAATGCAAAAGCTATAAATTTTGACGTAAATGTTGAGGCAGCACTGTTAGCTACGGCGGTAGTGCGTTTGCGACTCCCCGAACAAATTTCTCCACCACTACGGGCATTATGTGATACCGGTGCACAGTTGAACGTCATAAACGCATCGGCAATCCAACCATTACGGTGGCCGTCACAGCGCGGTAATGTTTGTTTAAATGGCATTGACAATGTTATAGGCAGGTCGCAGGTCGGTAGTATGCCAGCTACTAGATCGACTAAGCGATGAACCACTGGCGACTATTGAATTGATCGTTGTGCCGCAGATGACTAGCATATGGCTACCGCAGTCACCCATATCCTTACAAATTATTCCATTGGCGTTGCGTGAACGACTCGCTGATCCAGAGGCGCATACACCAGCACCGATAGATGTGCTGTGGGGCGCCGGCGTTTGGGCAAATATAATTCAGGATGGCAGCTTTACTAATGATTCGGGCATCGTCTTTCAGCCATCGCGATTGGGGTGGCTTACTTTCGGTGGTGGGATTCAAGCTCAAAGGGATGCTGTGGTAAACTTGGCGACAAGTGAAGACGCATGTCTGCAGCTGGACAAATTATTGCAACGATTTTGGGAAAATGAAGAAGTGTCGTTGGTCCGAGCTCGCACTACAGAACAGGAACAATGCGAGGAAATATTTTTGCGCACTTATAGACGCTTAGACAACGGCCGTTTCCAAGTAAATATTCCATTACGCAGCGACATCGATCTGCATTGCGATTGATCGGGAAACTACTGACTGCTCAAAACTGGTTTGGGCCAGTAGCGCAACAATCAAGTTCGTGATGTAGTGCTTGCTCTACCTCCTCGTGGTGTCCCCGGGCAACTATGTGTATAAATCCTTATACATGTAGGCTAAAACTGCAAGTGCGAACGGTCTACCGTTTCTAGTCTAGGTAACGTGGGCTAGCACCCTGCGGTTCCGAAAAATACCCGCTACTGAAACTGAAACAACGCCTCGGATAAGTAATGATCGAATAATGACGACTTTTGGCTATTGTGCCCGGACTAAGATTGGTTTCTGGAATGTGAGGACGCTCCTTGACTCTGGGAGTGAAGGACCTCAAAATTCCAGATTTCTCCAACTGAAACGTGAGTTTCTTCGATACAATACGGACATACTGGGAGTGAGTGAAGTAAGATGGTTCGACGCGGGAGAGTACCAATCCCCAACGTGTAACACTGTGCTACTCTACTCTGGCAAACCCTCTCGCAGTCCCCGTGAATCTGGAGTGGGTCTGCTGCTAACGCCACAAGCACGTAGAGGCCTAATTTCCTGGCACCCGCATAGTGATAGGATCTTATCGGCCAGATTTCGGACTAGAGTACGGCGCGTCACGATCATACAATGCTACGCCCCAACGAATCCCTCGACTGAGGATGAAAAGGACAACTTCTACAATCAACTAAACGCTGTATCCAACGCAACGCCGAACGGAGATATCGTCATCGTGATGGGGGACTTGAATGCCAAGGTTGGCAACGACAATGAAGGACTCAAGCATGTGATTGGGAAGCACGGCCTCGGCGAACGAAATGACAATGGTGAAAGATTTGTTGATTTCTGCAACACCAACAACCTTGCCATAGGAGGCACCATGTTTGAGCATAAGACTTGCCACAAGGTCAGCTGGGTGTCAACTGACAGGCAATCATCATCCAACCAAATCGACCATATGGCGATCAGCCGACGTTTTAGGAGCTGTCTATTAGACGTCCGAAACAGACGAGGAGCCGACATGGGTATGGTACGTGATCATCACTACTGTCCAGTTACGTACTGCATCAGTTCATAGATCCGAATGCCTAGGTATAACATCGACCGGCCTCAGTACGCCAGCAATTAAGGGATCATTTATCGCAAGGAGTGGAAGCAATCAGCAGCTCACTGCCGACAACCATCCTGGAGCATTGGAAGGCTGTGAAAAATGTTTTCACATCTGGAGCGGAAAGTATTGTTGGTAGAAGCCAGGCAAGGCACAGCACGTGGCTTACCGAAGATACCTGGAGGCGGATTGAAGAACGTAAGCTACTTAAAGCTCGTATTGTAGATATCCCAGCAGCAGCGAGGAGCGAGCTAGAGTCCATGTATCGAAGAAAAATGAGAGAAGTGCAGCGTAGTGTAAGACGTGACAAGCGTAACTATATTAACAACCTGGCCTCAGAAGCAGAGGAAGCAGCGAGCAGGTGCGATAGCAGAACCGTTTACAGAATCACCAAAGAGCTGACAGGTGGTCACCGCTCTAGCCAACATCCGGTGAAAGGCCTAGATGGTGCTGTACTCGTTTCAGATGAGGATCAGCTCAAGCGATGGAAGGAGCATTTCTCTACGGTCCTTAACCGTGTATTTGCTAACGATATGCACCTAAATCAAACGGAGCTGCCGGAAGTAACAATTTCCCGAATTCGCACCTCAACTCCCAGTAAAGACGAGATCGCTACCGCGATTAACGCACTAAAGAACAACAAATCGGTAGGACTAGATGGTATACCCGCAGAGCTTCTGCGTGCAGCTCCAACGACATCAGCAGAGCTTTTATATCCTCTTGTAGAGAGAGCTTGGGAGGTAGAAAGATTCCCCGACGAGTGGAAGAAGGGAATGATTGTCAAGCTTCCTAAAAAAGGTAGTCTTATGGAGTGCGAAAACTGGAGAGGCATTTGCGTTCTCCCTGCAGTTGCGAAAGTAATAGCCAAAGTAGTACTTGAGCGTATTAAGGAACATCTGGAAGATACACTCGATGCCGAACAAGCAGGTTTCCGCACTGGATCCTCCTGTGTAGACCACATAAACACCCTGCGGATCATTATTGAACAGTGCGTTGAATTCCGGTCACCACTGCACCTACTGTTCATCGATTTTGAGAAGGCGTTTGACAGTGTCAACAGACAGTTTATCTGGCTCGCCTTGCGCAGGAGAGGTATACCCGATAAACTAATAGCTATTATTAAAGCAACCTATGATGGCTCTAAATGTCATGTGCTACATAGAGGAAAGCTGTCGGAGGAATTCGAGATCCTAAGTGGGGTACGACAAGGTTGCATTCTATCGCCGATACTTTTTTTGTGGTGATTAGCGATGTACTTCGCGCAGCTTTATCTACTGGAAACGGAGGAATTCGTTGGACTCTTACATCTCAACTCAAACATCTGGATTACGCTGACGACGTTTGTTTACTCTCACACAGAATTATGGAGCTGCACCAAATGACAACAAATGTGGAGAGGGAGGCAAATGTTGCGGGTTTGAAGATTAATACTGCCAAAACCAAAATCATCAACCTCGGCACTAACTCACTTACTCATGTTAACATTGCTGGACAGCCGGTAGAGAGAGTAGAGAGTTTCCAATATCTTGGGAGTATTGTCTCGACCGAAGGTGGAACCGAACAGGACATTGTCAACCGAATCGGCAAAGCAAAATCGGTGTTTGGAATGATGTCCATGATATGGCGAAGCAATGCGATCAGCTTAAACACCAAGCTGCGACTGTTCCGCTCAAATGTTTAATCTGTGCTGTTGTATGGGTGCAGCACTTGGAAGGTGACCGCTACTATCACAAAAAGATTACAAACATTCGTAAATAGGTGCCTACGGAACATCTTAAGGGTTTTCTGGCCTAATCGTATCTCTAACGAACATCTTTACCAGAGAACGGGTCAGGAACCAATAGGCACAACCAACGACGGAAGTGGCAGTGGATTGGTCATAAACTCCGAAAAGGCGACAGTTCCATAGCAAACTACGCAATGCAATGGAACCCGTTATCTCAGGATGGTAGAAGAACGGGTCGTCCGAGAAATACATGGCGCAGAACAGTTGAAGAGGAGGCAAGGCAATTGGGGAAGAGTTGGAGAGAGCTGAAGCTTATTATTATATAGGAACCGCACGCGATGGCGCGTAGGCGTAGTAGAGGCCCTAGGACCCACAAGGGGATACAGGACATAAAGAAGAAGAGCGACATCGAACAGTTTGGCTCATCGCGAGCAATCGCGCTCCAACGTTTCGGCCAATTGGAGAAACGATTTTAACGAAATGAAGAATTCATTCGTAAAACGAATTAAAAATACTGCTTCGTCTTCAATTCCAACGCGTATTCACAATGACATTCCAACTGTCAGCTCTTTAGAGGCTCTACGCTGCCAGATAGCGCGTTGTCGCCGCCTGTTCTTGAAAGAGTTGAATCCTCTATGGGTCAGATTTACTTTCGTTCTCGTCAGGTGGCTAGAGTATGAAATAATCTCAACATTCATAAATCTGCTGGGCCTGATGGCATTCCCGCTATAGTTTTGAAGAGGTGTTCTTCAACGTTGACATTACCACAGCGCAGACTTTTCCATTTCTCTTATTCTTCTGGAGTCGTCCCAAGGAATTGGAAAACAGCCTTTACCAGCCTGTTCGTAAAAAAGCGAAACATCATCTCTTTCCTCGTACCGACCCATTGCGCTAACATCTATACTCTCCAAGGTTATGGAAACCCTGATCAATCGTAAGCTTATGCAATAGCTTGAATCAGGTGAAATCCTTAGTGACCAGCAGTACGGTTTTCGCAGGCAGCGTTCTACAGGTGACCTGATGGCTTATCTCACTGAAAAGTGGAACCAGTCTATTCACAAATTTGGTGAAAGTAAAGTTGTCGCACTCGATATTTCCAAGGCATTTGACAGAGTCTGGCATCAAGCTCTTTTGTCGAAAATGAATGCTTATGGAATTAATAACACCCTGCTCGATTGGACTAGGAACTACCTTTCTGACCGTTCAATCCAGGTCGTATTGGACGGATTCAAATCCAATGTTCACCGCATAGACGCCGGTTTCCTCAAGGCTCTGTTTTATCTCCGACACTCTTTATTATTTTCATTAATGATCTCCTATCCACCACCTCTAATCCAATCCATTCCTTTGCTGACGACAGTACTCTTAGCTTTTCATATGACTTCTCGCTTTCTGCGCGCCCCTCTTCGTCACAAGTGGAACACAACAACGTTAAGCACCTTAAATTCTGACCTTGACAGCATACAAAGGTGGGGACTACATAATAGAGTTGAATTTAACGCTTCTAAAACCCAATGCTGTCTTCTGTCGTCTAAGCGTAATTTAAACCCCCAACCTTTATCCATTAATGGATCTTGCATCAAAGAAACTGAAAAACTCTCAATTCTCGGTATGTGTGACAACAACAAGCTTCGTTGGAATGCCCACATATTTGCCATCGCCAAAAATGCTGCGAGATGCTTAGGTTTCCTAAGCCGGTGCAAGATGTACTTCACTCCTTCAGATCTGGCTACTATTTACAAGGCGTATATTCGCCCTAAACTTGAATACAACTGCATTGTCTGGGCAGGTGCTCCCAAGACCACATTGCATCTACTAGACAGAGTTCAGAACCGCGCGTTAAAACTTATTGATGACGTACATATCGCGAAAACAATCGAATCACTTGAAGATCGTAGGAATGTTTCCTGCCGTTTTTTTCACAAGCGGTGTTCAAAAGAAATATCCCGCAATATGCATCCCGCCCATTCTCCAACCCATCCGTAATACCCGAGCCTCAACTCGAGCCCACGGATCTACAAATAGGCCTTTCTTCGGACGTACTAACCAATTCAGAGATTCCTTCTTTAGCCGCACGATAGTTATGTGGAACGAATTGCCTGATTCTGTGTTTCCGCTTTCTTTTGTATGATCTGCAGTCGTTTAAGACACGCGTGCATAGACATCTCATCTTTTCCTAATTTCCTAACGCCCACGCTGTGCTAAGCATTATAAGGGTGCAAACCCCTTTAGCGTGTGTACATTATAAAAATAAAAAAAATACGTCAATGCGAGTTAAGAACTGCTCTTAGCTGACCAAATGCGCTTAGCCGATCGCTCTCCCGGGCCGTTGTGCTATCATATTCCACATCATGCTGTATTGAAGAAGTTCCGAGTAGTCAACGATGCTTCATGTCCGACTGACCGCGGTTTGTCTTTGAATGAAATACAACTTATTGGTGAACAGCTGCAAGATGACCTAGCGCCGTTGATAATGCGTTTTCGATGCCATCCAGTAGCCGTGATGGCAGATATCAAGAAAATGTATTTGCAAGTATGCATTAATCCAGACCAGTGGGATTTGCAGCGCATCTTTTGGCGACCAGCGCAATGATCCAAGGAGCGCGCGAGTCTCGCACACAATGGCCAATAGGCGCAGAGGCAGTTGAACGCGATGGACGATTGTTTGTCAGGAGCAGCTGATCGAGTTAAGGCACAGCGATTATGTCACGAGATGGATGCATTGCTTCAATCATATGGCTTTGTGCTGAGCAAGTGGCGTTCGAATCAATTGGGAGTGGTACCAAATGAGGGGAAAGGACAAACTAATGATGCACTTGATCTCGGTGAATTTGACGATACGAAAGTGCTAGGGTTGCGTTGGTTGTCTAGTACTGATGAACTAATGTTGAAATTTCTGCCGTCGCCAATGCTGAAAGCAAAAGAAGCAACTAAACGACGAGTGCTCAGTTATATTGCGCAGATTTTCGATCCGAACGGTTACGTTGGTCCAATCGTTATTGTGGTAAAGATAATAATGCAAGATATATGGCGGACAAATATCAGATGGGATGCGCTAGTGCCGGATGACATTTATCGCAGATGGCAAAAATTTCAGCAGCAGCTGTCCCTAATTACGGAAATTCGACTCCCACGTTTGTTAGGTATCGGCCCCGACAGAAAAATGTCCCTGCATGGTTTCGCTGACGCATCATTTGCAGCATATGGCGCAGTTCTATACGTTCGCATCGAATCGGCAGATCGAGTCGAAAATACTCTGGTTGCGGGAAAATCGCATGTAGCACCCGTGAAGTCCATTACGGTGCAAAGGTTGGAACTTTGCGCCGCAAAATTACTGAGCGAACTTAGCTGTTCTTTCAAGCAAACATCGAATTTGACGCACATTAAAACAACGTTGTGGTCAGACTCTCAAGTGGTGTTGGCATGGTTAGTTAAGGACCCGGCTAAACTAAAAATCTTTGTGAATAATCGAGCGAGTACAGAAGATTCAGCGCTTAACATCAGACTCCAATTGGCGTTATGTGCCGTCGGAAGATAACCCAGCTGATATATTAAGTATCGGTAGCAGAATTGTGTGCAGCCAAATTGTGGTGGCGCAGGCCAGATTGGTTGCTCAGACAGGCCCTTTATTGGCCAGAAATGCAGCAAAAACGATCAACCAAAACCGAGGAGACCATTTCTCTGAAAGAAAGATCGCGCTTTGGTTGGTTGGCGTGTTTGATTAAATTCTTGCTGGACAAGAAAACAGAAAAAGGAGATCGGTGTGTTCTACGTTCCTCGAGCTTTTAAAAAATTAATTTTTACCAAAAAATTCCTAATTTAAAATTATAAATTTCCTCATTAAAAACAAATAATAAAAATTTAAAAAAAACAACCCATAAAAATTAAAATTTTTCTTGTAAATTCTCTAATCGGGGATACACACACACACACACACACACACTGCGTGCTCGTTTTGTGGCAAAATCATCCTCCAAATGCCGAAGCGGCAGCGAACAGCGCAGCTCACAAAGCACAGAGCTCGGACTTTGCCGTGATCTGGTGCGATATAGCGATATTTAAAAATTGTATATTGGGGTCCCCAAGTGGCCGATCGCTCCAAATTTTTACAAAAAGTGTTTTCCATCGAAGACACACATGTGTACAAAATTTAAAGAAAATTAGGTAAATTTTGTAAAATATTTGTATGGGAGCCCCCCGACCCCGCGGCCCGAGGGGCCTCAAATTTTAATAGAAAGTGTTGTCATGGGAGATATACATGTGTGCAAAATTTTCACAAGATTTGGCCAGCCAGCCAGCCACGGGCAAGTGAAGTTAATATAGAGAATTTAATAAAAAATAAGCAATAGTGCGTTGTTCTTATTTCTCTCGAGGGCAACCGAAATAAAGAAACAAGCCGCAGATTGAAAAGGAACGAACGTTACCTCGTTCTATCTTCTTTTCTACCACATACCGTGTACGGCAGCGTTTTCACGATTTCACGAAATATTTTGGAAATCATATACAGTCCACAAATAAGGTAAGAGTTTCTGAGCCGTCGAAACACCATCCAGAAGAGCTCCAATCACTTAAGGAGTTCTTACTGTTCCTGGAAACCAGATTCCAGTCCTTAGAAGCACTAGAAAACAAAACAAGACGCAAAGGCAACGAAAAGACGAAAGGGACATTTCTCTGCAAAGTGTTCCCTAAGAGGATGATGATGATGATGATATGAGGGTAAATCAACGGCACTGCGACCCTTGTGGATCTATTGCGCCCCCCCTCGACTAGCGCTGTACGGACGGTGCCTGCCCAACCCTAGAGCACTCCCTCCATACCAATGGCCTTTAGGAACCTAATGATATGGAGAGGTTCTAATGAATGACGTGCAGGCTCGGAGAATGCGTGAGTTCCCAGCTGGCCCCTCCTCTGGCGGATCGTTGCACCGCAGTCGTTGAGAAGATGCCACGGGGTTTCCTCCGCTTCTCCACATAGCCTGCAGCTGTCATCCTCTTCTACTTTAATTTTCTTTAGGTGTCCCTTCAGCCTGCAGTGCCCTGTTAGGAACCCCGTAATGATTCTAACATTACTCCTACTTAGTCCCATTATTGATCGGGACCTCTTCGGGTTATAGCCACCCAACATTTCTTTCGCTTGTCGTAGACTTGGGAGTTCCTCCCATCTTAATGAAGCGGCTTCTTTACTTATATTACGTAATTCTTCATGCATAATACGGTACCCAATTCCACAAAAGGGTTCCGGCCCTACAAGCGGAGTCTCTGCCCCTTTGTTTGCGAGCTTGTCCGCTTGTTCGTTACCTTCTATACCGATGTGTCCCGGCACCCAGTACAACTTTACTTTGTTGTTTTCACCAAGTTTGTTTAGCCTTGTTTTGCATTCTTCCACCAGTCTAGACGTGGTGTGGACTGCATCTAAAGCTTTTAGCGCGGCTTGGCTGTCTGACATGATGGCTACTTCCTGCCTCATGTATTTCTTATTCAGATTGAATTGAGCGCATCTTTCGATGGCGTGTACCTCTGCTTGGAAGATACTCGGATAATGGTCCATTGCTTCAGAGTACTTGGTTCGTGGCCCTATTACTCCCGCACCTGTGCCCTCCGCCTTCTTTGATCCATCCGTATACCATTTTATAGTTCCTGGGTGTATCTTGTAGTCTGTTTCGGACCTGAATTCCGACTTGGTGCTTAGTTTGACTTCATAGTTCTTTTTGAACTCCAGCTTTTGCACCATGTTGTCACATGGCATGCATGCCACAGGGGTTAGCTTGGCCAGTGAATTCATTAAGCTCCTCGCTCTGCTGCCCGTGATGCAGCCAACCTTGGTCAGGCGTACTAGGGTTTCATTGGATTTGCCCTCTACCACTATATGCAGCGGGAGTAGCCCAATGATTACCTCCATGCCCGCCGTTGGGCAGGTTCTCATAGCTCCTGTGATTAGGACACAAGCGAGTCTTTGTACCTTCTCCAATTCTCTCCTAGTGGTGCTTAGCTTGGTTCTACCTGCCCATGCCACTGCTCCGTAGGTGATCATTGGTATAACTATCATAGTGTACATCCAGTGCATTATCTTGGGGCTTACTCCCCATGATTTGCCTGCCACTCTTCTGCACACCATGAGCGCTCTCTTAGATTTTTTTATTACTGCCTGCTGATTTTATTCCATAGCAGTCTCTTGTCTAATATCAGACCAAGGTACTTGACCTCTTCGCTGATTGGGATCACTTCACCATTGAGGGTTATTGGTCGCATCCGCCCCAATTTCCTTCTGTTAGTGAAGGGAACCAGTGTGGTTTTGCTTGGGTTCACCCTAAGTCCCACCTCGTGGCACCAACTGCTTGTGATATTTAGTCCATTTTGAACTATGTCACATATAACTTCCTCGAACTTCCCTCTGGCCACAATGACTATATCGTCCGCGTAACCCTGAGATACAGTTCCTGCTTCCGCTAGTCGCTGAAGTAGTCCGTCTACAAGGATGCTCCACAGTAGAGGGGAAAGTACTCCTCCTTGTGGACACCCTCTTGTTGTGTTAACCATAATGGTTTTGTCACCGACTATGGTTTCTGCTGTTCTGGTGATTAGCATCTCGCACATCCATTTACTGATTGTGCCGTCTACTGTTTTCTTCTCCAGAGCATTTCTTATCGCATCATGTGATGCGTTGTCAAACGCCCCTTCGATATCCAGGAAGGCGCATAGAGCGATTTCCTTACTGGCGAGTGAGCCCTCTATGTTTTCCGTCAGTTCCCACAGTGCGGTCTCCGTAGATCTGCCCGCTCTGTATGCGTGTTGACTGGAATGCAGCGGTTCTTTTACCAGTGTAGTCGACCTTACATAGTTGTCGATAACCTTTTCGATAGTCTTTAGGACAAACGAAGTGAGGCTGATTGGTCTGTAGGACTTTGGGTGTGTGGGATCCTTCTTCCCTACCTTAGGTATAAATACCACCCGAGCCCTTCTCCAGCTTTTCGGTATATACCCGAGTGCTAGACTACTTCTGAATATTCTTAGAAGGTATGGGAGGAGATTGTCTAGCCCCATTTGCATGACTGCTGGGATTATCCCATCCATACCTGCTGATTTGAAGGGCTGGAAGCTTTTAACTGCCCACTGGATTCTTTGCTCAGTGCATATCTCCGAGGCTTTCTTCCAGTCTTCTCTACTAAATCTACGATAGTATAAGTCCCTATCAGATTCGGTTCTGTTCACCGTACTCCCCGGGAAGTGACTATTCAGGAGGAGGAGAGCTCTCTGCTCCTCGTTTTCTGTGAACTTACCTTCATGGTTTCTCAGTGAAGCTTTGAAACAACTAGTGTCTTTAGCCATAGCTTTGTAAAGTCTGGCAGACTCTTTAGTGTTTTTTATCTCCTCACAGAAGTTACGAAAACTTCTGCGCTTTGCTCTTCTCACTTCTATATTATATGCCGTGAGTGATTTCCTGTATTCCTGCCACTTGCCCCTTCTCTTGGCGGTCTTGAAAAGTTTTCTTACCTGGCTACGATGGGCTGACAGTTCTTCGTTCCACCAAGGAACTTCATTACTCCCTTTGGGCGAACTGATCAGGCAGCACGACTCATATGCGTCCGATATTGCCCTATTCATTTCTACTACTGCGCATTCTAGCTCGTGCGGGCACCTGGCCACTCTTTGAACTGAAGCGTGTATAAGATTACTTTGCAAATAGATTCTAAATTTCTCCCAATTTGCCCTTCTGGGGTTTCTGATAACCCTTTCCCCTATGATTAACCCTCCCAATTCAAACATGATTAATCTGTGGTCTGACAGAGTCGGTTCGGAGGAGACTCTCCACTTGTTTAGTAAACGACTCACTGTCGGAGTTCCGAAGGTGATGTCGAGTACCTCTTCCCTAACCCTAGTCACGAATGTTGGAATACTACCTACATTGTAAATATCTAGGTTTTCCTTCACCAAAAACTCTAAAAGGTACTCACCCCTCTTATTTGTGTCGGTGCTCCCCCATTCTTCGTTATGTGCATTTGCATCGCACCCAATCAGTAGGGGTTTGCTAAGCCTTCGGCAATATTCTACCAGTTCTTGAATTTCTGGGGCGGTATTTCCTCCCTTTCCCCGGCAAAGTAGGCCGAAGCGATGACTATCTCCCGGTGTGTGCCGTCTACGTTAAACTGGCACTGGATTGTTACCACGTCCCGGGTTATAAATTCTGAAAGAGATAGATAATTAATACTATTTCTGACTACGATGCAGGCTCGTGGGCAACGTGCCCCACTTAATAAATCATCTTTGCAAGACAGACCACATATCTGTCCCCTGTAGAACCAGGGTTCCAGCACTAGCCCCAGATGTTGTTTGGTGAACAACCTGGCCACCACGGCGGCTGCCCCTTTGGCCTTATGGGTGTTCACCTGAGCGATTCTTGTACTGGTCATAACTTAGTTTTCTGAAGAGGACAGCTGCTCCTCTCCAGTCTCTAGTTCGAGGTGCTGAATCTCCTCTAGCAGCTCATCCTCCTCTAGCTGTCGGATCGCCTCCAGCTCGTCTATTACAATGTCTGGTTGGGGAAGGGCAGCGAGGTCTTCCATTATGGGTTCCTCTTCTGCTCCCGCTTCTCCTTCCGTATCCATTGTAACTGCCCCCTGGGGGTCATCTGCTGCTAGGGTGGGAGGGTCTTTCTGCCCCTTCTCCACCTGTGTGCCTTCCTTTTTCTTTAGGCCACCCACCGATATTTTGCCATACCGGTATCTAATGGAGTGACCTGATACTCCACCCCTTTCCTCTCGACAACCGATGACTTTCCACATATCTACGTGGAGTCCCCCATTCTGTGCTCCAATCAGGGAGATGGAACGCTCCATCCCCTGCTGATTGCTACGTGGCAGAAACACCGACATAATAGTCGGCTTGGGTATGTCATCCCCATCCTTGGCCACGAGCTTCGGTCCCTTCCACGTTGAAAGGGTTGGGGCATGTGCCTTAAGCCAAGTTGCCGAGCGTCCATCGCAACAGTCGACAAGAATCATCCCCGGTCTGAAGTGGGCGCCGTCGAAGCCAATTTCCAACTTCCCAGCCCCGCGCCACCTCATCCAGGATGGATTCCTCCAACGCTGCCAACTGCTCGTGGGTTAGTGTCTCCTCCGGATCATGCTCCGCGAGGATAGCGACCCTGACTTGCTTAATAGCCTCCGCATAGCTAGGTTGAGAGCTAACCCCGAAGGGGGCACTGGTCGACTGCCCGGTGCCCTCCTTCAATCTCTTGTCCTCCCTAGGTGGTGGAGTGAGGACCGATGGCCCTCTCTTCGCCCCCTGGGGAATGACGACGGGAGGTCTCTGCCCTGCAGCCGCCAACTTCCTATCGTCTACCTCCTTCCTTGCTAGTGCGGGTTCTATGCCCTGCTCCAGTAGTCGGAGATAGTGTCTAGTCCCCGCCCCACTGAGACCCTTTCTCAGGGGATCGTCCACACCTCCTGGCTGCCCCTTTGGCGGGTCAGGAGGTCCCCTCCTCTTAGAGCCTTTCGGCTTAGATTTGGGGATTGCACCTAGCGTCACCTTGGGGACAGTAGTCGGTGGACGATTGGGGATAGTCTCTGAACTAACCGCTGAGGGTGTCCCCAACTGCGGCGTCAGCCCTTGCTGCCTACTGGTGGAGGCTTCACCCTCGGGTTGGCGGGATAGCCCCAGCCGCGCCTGGGGTCCCCCCCCCGCACCACCACCTTTCATCAGTCTTGGGGTCATGCCCCCTCGACCGATATCGGGTTTCCTACGCGGGTCAAGGTGAGGCCTATGCTCCGCTCGAACCGCTACTTTGCTGGTGCTGGGTTTCGGTTCGGGTTCACGGGTCGAATGCCCCAGTATCCCCCTTGCCGTAACCGCACCTCTGCCCCTAGCTGGTCTGGAGGTCATGCCCCCCCGGCCAAGCCTGGGTCTCCCGCAGGGTTCGTCGCGAAGCATACGCTCAGCTTGATCCGCTGCTACCGACGCGGGCATGCCCTGCGTCAATTTATTTAAGTTTAATTTATTTTTTTTATCCATAAAAGATCCCACGAGTAATGAGGAAAATATTACCTCCAGCCCAGAGCCTCTTGTACTGGAGGGCCCGATACACATGGAGGGCGGCAGGTATCCACGGGCTCACGTTTGCGATAGCCGGTTACCCTGGCTACCAACCAGTCCACTGGGCACGGGTCGCATCACACCACTGGATTAGGGGACGGTAGTTATTGGTTCGTTACTCATCAATCCTGCTAGCGAGGGAGATCCTCAGCTTGTAGGATGAATCTTTGCAACTTAAGCCCTCACGCCAACGTCAAGGCCCCTACCATAGTGAGGGTCCCTAAGAGGATGCAAAACATGCAATAAAAAACACAACACTCTCTTACACATTGATGGAGAGCGAAAACCACCTGATGCTCCAGCCTTCAAACCAGCAGTTCAACCCGCTCTTACATTGTCCACGACATCAACTTATTTCAACGAACAATCTGTCATTTTCGGAACGGCCAACGGATATTCAAAAGATGTACAGGCAAATCTTCATTAAAGATCAAGACAGAAAATACCAGCTTATTTGGTGGCGAAGCAATCCAGATCAGCATTTACGATGTTACCAATTAACTACCGTAACGTATGGAACCGCAGTCGCTCCATATTTATCCATCAAAACTTTGGACACATTATCTAGGGAAAACCTTATAAACTATCCGCTAGCAGCTAATGCAATAAAAAATAACCGCTATATAGATGACTTCATGACAGGAGCAGACAGCTTCATCGCGGCTCGTGATATACAATCACAATTGTCATCTTTATTAGCAACAGCATGCTTCACAAATGGTGCGCCAACCACCCTCAACTTTTACAAAATATAAAACCAGAAGATCAACCAGTACAATTAAACTTCTTAGAAGCCGATGATCCATCCATAAAAACACTTGGAGTAATTTGGATGCCTAAAGCATATTTTTTTTTTTTTTTTTTTATAATTCGCGCACGCTTCAAGGGGTTCGCACCCTTATAATACTCGGCTATATGCTTGGCACAGAGTGGGCGTTAAGGAAGAGGAGGAGTAAAGAGGAGATGTCTATGAGCTTGTGTTTTGAATGCCTGTGGATCATAGTGATGTGGGTAGACAGAGCTTGGCAGAGCATTCCACATACGAGTTGTACGGCGGAAGAACGAATCCCTGAATTTAACTGTACGTCCGTAGATGGGCTTAAGGGTAAACTGATGAGCATTTAGAACGCCACGAGTATTGCGGTTGAATTCAAGGAGAGGTGGCATGCAGCTGGCTATTTCTTTTGAGCACCGCTGGTAGAAGAAGCGATAAAACAGTGATAAGCAAGAAACGTTCCTGCGGTGTTCAAGCGAATCAATCGATTTCGCTATATTTTCGTCACCGATAAGTTTTATCGCGCGGTTTTGTATTCTATATAGCTGATGCAAAGTAGTCTTAGGCGCACCAGACCAGATATGGCAATTTTACTCAAGTTTTGGGCGAATAAAAGCCTTGTAAATGGTAGCCAGATCAGAGGGAGTGAAATATTTCTTGCACCGGGCTAGAAAACCTAAACATTTCACAGCATTTTTAGCGACGGTAAATATGTGGTCATTCCAACGAAGCTTGTCGTTGTCGATGCCATCCAAAAGCCGTGACGGCAGATATCAAGAAAAGGTATTTGCAAGTATGCATTAATCCATACCAGTGGGATTTGCAGCGCATCTTTTGGCGACCAGCGCAATGATCCAAGGAGCGCGAGTTATATCGACCAACGACACAGTCGTCGAGGCGATATCAACCCCTAAACCATTAATAATAAATTGGACGAAGCAATAAAAATTGCTTTCAGTATGTTACTTACCGATTCTCGATCCAATTAATAAACAAACAATTAACGATCAGAACATTATGTTCAATCTCCAAAATGTCACGTTCAAAGATCTTTATGATCTTTGATCAATAAAATTAATAATCAAGAAATCAAAGAAAAATCAAAGAAATGTATAATCTCAAAATGTCACGTTGAAAGATCTTCATGATCTTTGAGCAACTAAATTAAAACTATGTAAGTAGGAGTAAGTTCACCATATGTATATTTGCATATTGAAGTACATAAGAAATGTATTGTGAAGAAAAGTATAAATTATGATCTGTTCCACAAAAATAAGTTAGTTCAACTTTAAAGTCAAAAGAATAAAGACATACTAATAGCTCTCCGGACTTTTTTCTTGGTTTCCCTACTTTACTCATCGTTATACAAAACTGGCGCAGTCGTGGAGTTTAACTCTAAAGAGTTAAAATTAAAGAACCTCTTAAAGTAGAAAAAGGAAGTCGTGAAATTTAACTTAAGTTAAATATTGAACAAGTCGTGGGGTTTAAACTCTAAAGAGTTAAGTCTTTTTTTAAAGTTTTTTTTTAAATTTTTTTTTTAAAGTGTTTTCTTTAATCGTGGAGTTTTATTTTAAAGTGTTAAAGTGCAAACTCACAAAAAGAAAAAAATTAACTCCAAAGAGTTAAGACTGAAAACATAAGTTGGAACTCAAAACAAAAAAAGTGGACTTTAACTCAAGTAGTTATAAAAAAATTAAAGATCTTACCTATTGAATTTTAAATTTAAACATATGCCGAAGGAAGTTAAAAGCCATTCGAAGCATTCACCATCACCATATAATTTATACAAAGAAGAAAAAAAAATGGAACCAACAACAACAGCAGCAGAAGCAGCAGCTTCTCTTCTAAACCAACATCAACAACAAGCCAGCTTTCAATTATCGGCCAGCGAACTGATGAAGGAAGCAGCAAATATAAAAGAGTACAGAGGGACAGGACAATACGACCTTTCATCATTCATCAGAGAAGTGGAGATGATCTTGCCTCTATTCCAGGAAAACCCGCCGCTATATGAATACATATACAAAAGAAATGTACTGAACAAAATACAAGGAGCAGCACTTAATGCAATCAGGACATTAGGACCAAATCCTACGTGGGAACAAGTTAAGGAAGACCTCGTTCGAAATTTTGGAGTCAGGGAAACATACAGCAACCTATATTTCCAGGCAATGAATCTAAAAAATAATCATAATGTAAGTGAATTCTATGAAAAACTTAAAATTGTTCTTGACAAATTAAACACTAAGTATGAATTCGACGCTAATAAACCTATAGAATTTTCACCCTCAATAAATGAATCTATAATTTTAAAATCATTTCTAAACGGGTTGCACCCAAACCTATCCAGTATAATTCTAAGTAGAAATATAAAAAATTTAAGAGATGCATATTACATATTAGAAGAGTCGGGAGTTATTAAAAGTGAACAAAGTTACAACAAAAGTTATGACAGAAAATACTCTAGGACCGAACAAAATTTACAAGTGGTATCGGGACAAAATAGTACACATTTTAGACAAAATAATAATACAAATTTTGGACAGTTTAGACCAAACAATAATTCTGGTCAGTTTAGACAAAACCATAACATAAACTCGGGACAATTTAGACAAAATAACAGACAACATACACACTTTGGTAGTTTGGGACAACAACGATTTAACAGAGATAATTCTGGACAGTTTAGCTAAAACAGAGTAGAACAGATGGAAGTTGATCACATTCAGTCAGAGAATGATGAACAAGTAAATTTTCAATTGGTGGACAGGAACCTTGTCTTCCGATAGTAGAATTGACCGTAGGTAAAAGTAAAATTAGGTGTTTAATAGATACAGGCTCAACAACATCGTTATTAAACTACCACAAATAATACAAACGAGTTAGACTAACGAACCAACTATACTTCAAAACACTAAGCGGACAGACAAAAGTAGAGTATGAAATAATAACTGAATTACCAGAAGAATTCAAAGAAGAGAAATACATGTGTTGGAAACTAACCAATTTTGAAAATAAAAACTTTGATGGTCTCATTGGACAAAATATTTTGAAACCAATGCAAGCCATTATAAATTTAGAGGAGGAATTTGTACAAATTCATAACAATAAAATAAAATTTGTAAATTCATGTCCATTCAAGTTTGAGGACATACATCAACTTGAAGAATGCTACGTAGAGGATAATATTTTAGGAAAACTTCAAAGACAGGACATGAACTACGAGGAAAAGTTACAGTTAAGAAAACTTATTAATAAAAATAGAGATTTATTTTTTCAAGAAGGTCAAAACCTTACCCATACTCATGAGATACAACACGAAATAGTTACCACAATGAGTAAACCAATATACTCTAAAATCTATAGATATCCTCAAATCCATGAAGAGGAAATCAACCAACAGATTGGAGACATGTTAAAGCAGGGAATAATAAAGGAAAGTAACTCTCCTTACAACTCGCCACTTTGGATAGTACCAAAAAAAGCGGATAATTCAGGAAAAAAGAAATGGCGTGTAGTAATTGACTACTGAATGAAGTAACAGAAAGTGACAAATTTCCCATCCCAAATATAGAAACTATCCTTGAAAAACTAGGAAGAGCTCAATACTTTACTACCTTGGATCTTGCAAAGGGATTCCATCAAGTAGTAATCAAACGGGAAGATAGACCAAAAACAGCATTTTCTACACCTAGAGGACATTACGAATTTATCAGGATGCCGTTTGGACTAAAAAATGCCCCAGCGACATTTCAAAGGCATTTCTTAGAGAATATATTAATAAAATATGTGTAGTATATTTAGATGATATCCTAATTTTTAGCACAAATATTGAGGAACATACACAAAACATACAAAAAATATTCAATAAATTAAGGAATCATAATTTAAAAATCCAGATAGACAAATGTAATTTTTTTGCAAGATCAACAGAGTATCTAGGACATACGTTAACCACAGAGGGAATAAAACCGAATCTTAACAAAATTGAAAGCATTCAAAAATTAGAATTACCAACTACAGTCAGACAAATCAAATCTTTCCTAGGAATGACCGGATATTATCGTAAATTCGTTAAAGATTACGCAAAGATTGCACATGGACTCACTAAATACTTAAAAAAGAGTGTAAAAATAAATACAAAAGATCCACAATACACGGATGCATTTGAGAAACTAAAAACATTACTAACAAACCCACCAATCCTTAAATACCCAGACTTTAAATATAAGTTTAAAATTGCAACAGATGCTAGCGAATTCGCAATAGGAGCAGTACTTTCTCAAAACGATCATCCAATTAGCTATGCAAGTCGCACTCTGAATGAACACGAGAGAAAATATTCAACAACAGAAAAAGAGTTATTGGCGATTGTTTGGGCAGTAAATTATTTTAGACCCTATGTTTATGGCAGACAATTCGATCTTTTAACAGATCACCAACCACTAGTCTGGTTGAAAACTAAAAGCAAAGGTAAGGATATAAATCCAAGACTTCAGCGTTGGCTACTAAAGCCAGGAGAATATGACTTTGAAATTAGTTACGTAAAAGGTAAAGAGAATAACGCTGCGGACTTTTTAAGTAGAATTAATGCTAACACAGGACAAATATACGAAATAATCGAGGAAAACATGACACAAAGTCAATGCGATAAAATGAGCACTAATGCCACCATACATTCACAAGAGGAAGAACTAAATGACCACTTTCAAATATTAGACACTGTCGTCAACAGATTTAATACACAAATAATATTAACTAATGAAAAGCTTAAAGAAATCGAATTTATAATGGGTAAACGCAAAATATATTTAAACTCACAGGATATTAGAAATAATTTTATGACAGATATTTTTCGTAGATTCCTAAAAAAAGGTAAGGTAGGAATTTACTCTGAGTTATCAGAGCACGAATACAATATGGTTCAGCAAAAGCTAATCCAATTATTCGATGGAAGCCTGGTATTCTATAAGTGTACACATCATGCAAAAGACATGAAAACTGACGAAGAAACATTTAAACAAATTGCAAAATATCATAAATATGAAACAGGTCATAATGGAATAAGTGAAAACTATGAAGGTTTAAAGAAAATTATTTATAGGGAAAATTTAAAGAAATTAATACAAAAATACATTAATAATTGTGACACTTGTAATCGAGCTAAATATGACAGAAAACCTTTAAAACCTAAATATAATATATCGGAAACACCAAAGTGTTTGAATCAAATAATACACATAGATACGTATACTAATTCGAAACATAATTATATTACATTCATAGATAAACTTTCAAAACATACAGTAGCATTTTATTTGGAAAACAAAAATAGTTTGACACTCATTGAAAAAATTAGATTATATATCTCTTTAAAAGGCAAACCCCAGAAATGTATTACGGATAATGAATTCAATACAATTAATATAAAAGACTTTTTCAGACAAGAAGCAATAGAGGTACATTATACACACCCAAATAGTCATACAGGGAACGCAGATATAGAAAGATTTCATAGCACTATTAGTGAAAAACTAAGAGTATTAGAAGCAGAAAAATCACAACTAACAGCACAGGAAAAGCTATATAAATCTATAGAATTATACAACAAATCTATACATTCGGTTATAAAACATAGACCAATAGACGTTGTAGACGGAAAGGTTGACTTACAGAAACTAACTGACATATTAATAGAATATAAAAATAAAACAATTGACAAAGCAAATAGAAACAGGGAAGAATTCAATAAACCAGAAAAAGAAGGCTATGTTAAGAACTACAGAGCACTAAGACATAAAAATGAACCCAGGTATAGGAAACTCAATTTAGAAAATATTCATCCAGTAAACATAAAACGACCAAATAAATTTAGAGACCAACTAAACATTGATAACATAGATATTGACGACAAATAAATCAAAAATTTTCTTTTCTCTTTTTAATAATAAAGTAATAAATAAAATAAATTGCAGATTCTTAGATTTTTAATCATAATGGCATCAATGTGTCTGGTAACGGGACGATTAGAAGTACCGACAATCAGAGAGGACAGCGGATATGCTGAATTTAATACCCAAAAACAAGACTTAGTAACTGAAACAGAACTTATTGTACACTTAATTGACCCTAAGGAAATTATATATATTATAAATAATATGACCGTCAACATAGCACTTTTAGACTATAATTATAAGAAAATTTTATTAAACGAATTAAAAGAGTTAAAAAGCAAGGTATACACAATTCTGCCCAAAGTAGATAACAAACAAAGATCAAAACGAGGACTAGTTAATGTGGTGGGATCAGCTTTTAAGTATATATTCGGTACAATGAACGAAGAGGACAGAAAAGACATAGAACAACATTTTATAACCACAGACATAAATCTTCATAACACTGTAACCAATATGAATCAACAAATAAAAATAAATGACTACTTTAACAAAACATTTAATAAACTGAAAGACATTATACAACAGGACAGATACACAATTCAAGACAGAATAAATGTAGTAGACAGAACACTTCGACAATTATATATGCATAATTTGTTTAACGATCAATTATTTAAAATAAACATACTTAAAGAAAGAATTTCACATTTACAAGACAATATCGTCTCAGCCAAACACGGTATTATACACCCAAATATTTTAACTAACGAAGAAATAGAGAATTATGATATCAGTTTAAGAAAATTACAATATCTTAAAACTTGTGCTGTAGAATTTAAAAATAATCTACTAGTGTTTATTATTAAAGTACCGAAAACTTTTACCGTAATAAATCCAAAATTAATATTACCTATTCCAAATAAAGAATTTTACGAAATTGACTCAAATATTGAAATTGTTTTAAGTTATAAAAATACAACATACACTTATGAAACTAGTAAGACCCTTAATGAGGTAAAAATCTCAAAACACTGCAGTTTAGAAAACAACTGTAAGTTGATAAAAAATAATATATCTGAGGTTATAGAAATAGATGACGAAATTATAGTATTAAAAAACGCAAATAATATTACTGTCAAACATGATTGCGATGAAAGAAAAATTGTTTTAGAAAAAAATATTTGGATACATTATACTGATTGTAAATTAAAGATATTAAACCATAACTTTTCAAATAAAAAACAAATATTTCAAGAACGTTTTTATTATCCAAATTCAATTACAAGAAATTTTACAAAAAAATTAACATTTAATGAACAATTTTGAAAACTTGAAAGATATTAATGAACTAAAGTATCATAGAAAATTATCAAATGGAATATCAATAACCATAATCATTGTAGTTATATTCATACTCTTGGGATTAGTATACATTTCAAAAAAACAAAAAGAAATAAAAATTAAAATACAGCCCAAATTTCAGGAGAAATTTAAAACAAGGGGGGGAGAAGTTATATCGACCAACGACACAGTCGTCGAGGCGATATCAACCCCTAAACCATTAATAATAAATTGGACGAAGCAATAAAAATTGCTTTCAGTATGTTACTTACCGATTCTCGATCCAATTAATAAACAAACAATTAACGATCAGAACATTATGTTCAATCTCCAAAATGTCACGTTCAAAGATCTTTATGATCTTTGATCAATAAAATTAATAATTGTATAATCTCAAAATGTCACGTTCAAAGATCATTATGATCTTTGAGCAATTAAATCAAGAAATGTATAATCTCAAAATGTCACGTTCAAAGATCTTCATGATCTTTGAGCAACTAAATTAAAACTATGTAAGTAGGAGTAAGTTCACCATATGTATATTTGCATATTGAAGTACATAAGAAATGTATTGTGAAGAAAAGTATAAATTATGATCTGTTCCACAAAAATAAGTTAGTTCAACTTTAAAGTCAAAAGAATAAAGACATACTAATAGCTCTCCGGACTTTTTTCTTGGTTTCCCTACTTTACTCATCGTTATACAAAACTCGCGTGAGTCTCGCACACAATGGCCAATAGGCGCAGAGGCAGTTGAACGCGATTTACATGGACGATTGTTTGTCAGGAGCAGCTGATCGAGTTAAGGCACAGCGATTATGTCACGAGATGGATGCATTGCTTCAATCATATGGCTTTGTGCTGAGCAAGTGGCGTTCGAATCAATTGGGAGTGGTACCAAATGAGGGGAAAGGACAAACTAATGATGCACTTGATCTCGGTGAATTTGACGATACGACAGTGCTAGGGTTGCGTTGGTTGTCTAGTACTGATGAACTAATGTTGAAATATCTGCCGTCGCCAATGCTGAAAGCAAAAGAAGCAACTAAACGACGAGTGCTCAGTTATATTGCGCAGATTTTCGATCCGAACGGTTACGTTAGTCCAATCGTTATTGTGGTAAAGATAATAATGCAAGATATATGGCGGACAAATGTCAGATGGGATGCGCTAGTGCCGGATGACATTTATCGCAGATGGCAACAATTTCAGCAGCAGCTGTCCCTAATTACGGAAATTCGACTCCCACGTTGGTTAGGTATCGGCCCCGACAGAAAAATTTCCCTGCATGGTTTCGCTGACGCATCATTTGCAGCATATGGCGCAGTTCTATACGTTCGCATCGAATCGGCAGATCGAGTCGAAAATACTCTGGTTGCGGGAAAATCGCATGTAGCACCCGTGAAGTCCATTACGGTGCAAAGGTTGGAACTTTGCGCCGCAAAATTACTGAGCGAACTTAGCTGTTCTTTCAAGCAAACATCGAATTTGACGCACATTAAAACAACGTTGTGGTCAGACTCTCAAGTGGTGTTGGCATGGTTAGTTAAGGACCCGGCTAAACTAAAAATCTTTGTGAATAATCGAGCGAGTACAGAAGATTCAGCGCTTAACATCAGACTCCAATTGGCGTTATGTGCCGTCGGAAGATAACCCAGCTGATATATTAAGTTCTGCTACCGAGAATTGTGTGCAGCCAAATTGTGGTGGCGCAGGCCAGATTGGTTGCTCAGACAGGCCCTTTATTGGCCAGAAATGCAGCAAAAACGATTAGTCAAAACCGAGGAGACCATTTCTCTGAAAGAAAGATCGAGCACAAATTACGACGGTACGAAGCTTCGCCAATTTTTCAAAGCTTCATTGATGATGGATATAACACTTCGCGATTTCAATTTATTATCGCGAGCATCGAGCACAAGTATATTAGGCAAATTAACAGCATGGATTTTTCGTTTTCAATTCAACTGTCGGCAACAGGGGGAACAGTCTCGCCGACACGGGTCGCTGACCAATGAAGAAGTAGAAAAGGGGTTGGGATTTTGGGTTCGTGAAGAACAAGCCATCTACTACGGAAAAGAAATTAGGGCGCTACTTAATTCAACCAACACAGGCATACTGATAACAAATGATAGGAAGAATCCGGTGATTTTGCCCGACGTAAGCCCACTGACGAGATTATTAATACAAGAAGCGCACGCGGCCACTTTACACGGCGGGAACCGTGCGATGGGAGCGTTTATACGGCGAATGTTTTGGATCACGAATTTGCGTCGAGCAATTCACACCCACAATTTGCGTTGTATTATCTGTGCGCGAGAGAATCAAAAGGCGATGCAGCAAATGATGGGCGAACTGCTATCCGACCGGGTACAGCCATGCCGACCTTTCCACCATTGATTCGTTGCTTCCGGCGTTGATTATGCTGCGGCTTTCTTGTTAAAAGCGCGTGGAGGCCGATGTAAGATTTTAGGAATAGAAATATTTGTCTGTATGGTTACCAAAGCAGTGCATTTAGAACTGGTCGAAAGTTTATCTACGGCGGATTTTATCCAAACTTTTTTTTGCTTCACCAGCATTCGTGGCGCATGCACACGTTTATGGAGTGACAGTGGTAAAAATTCCACGGGCGCAGAGAAAGAATTGGCACGAATGTTGCGGACTTGGAATGGAATGGATATGGCAAAAAATCTACAGGAATACGGTACAGAATGGCGATTCATTACACCAACGGCACCACATCAAGGAGGGTTATGGGAAGCCGCGGTCAAATCTATGAAATACCATTTAAAAAGAATCGTCGGCCCGCATAATTTGACAAGCAGTGCCTTCAGGGTAATTCTAGCTCAAACAAGCGCGGTATGTTAGTTTGAAGGTGGCAACATCGGATTGGGAATTTGGTGGGAAAAGAAAGAAAAGAGAGCCACTAGAGCGCCCAGTACAAAAATTGTGTCTACTCCCAATGAAAGTTGAAGCAGAGACTTCAAGGGCGCACTGTGTTCGAAACACAATTGTCCCTGCCTAAGCACCATCCCTGCTTGATGGGACTTGTTAAACTGTGCTGTTGCTTAGGTAACCGTGCTGTTATATGCTGTCGCTTAGATTTCCGTGTTGTTATATGCTGTCGCTTTGGTTGGTTGGCGTGTTTGATTAAATTCTTGCTGGACAAGAAAACAGAAAAAGGAGATCGGTGTGTTCTACGTTCCTCGAGCTTTTAAAAAATTAATTTTTACCAAAAAATTCCTAATTTAAAATTATAAATTTCCACATTAAAAACAAATAATAAAAATTAAAAAAAAAACAACCCATAAAAATTAAAATTTTTTTTGTAAATTCTCTAATCGGGGATACACACACACACACACACACACACTGCGTGCTCGTTTTGTGGCAAAATCATCCACCAAATGCCGAAGCGGCAGCGAACAGCGCAGCTCAAAAAGCACAGAGCTCGGACTTTGCCGTGATCTGGTGCGATATAGCGATATTTAAAAATTGTATATTGGGGTCCCCAAGTGGCCGATCGCTCCAAATTTTTACAAAAAGTGTTTTCCATCGAAGACACACATGTGTACAAAATTTAAAGAAAATTGGGTAAATTTTGTAAAATATTTGTATGGGAGCCCCCCGACCCCGCGGCCCGAGGGGCCTCAAATTTTAATAGAAAGTGTTGTCATGGGAGATATACATGTGTGCAAAATTTTCACAAGATTTGGCCAGCCAACCAGCCACGGGCAAGTGAAGTTAATATAGAGAATTTAATAAAAAATAAGCAATAGTGCGTTGTTCTTATTTCTCTCGAGGGCAACCGAAATAAAGAAACAAGCCGCAGATTGAAAAGGAACGAACGTTACCTCGTTCTATCTTTTTTTCTACTACATACCGTGTACGGCAGCGTTTTCACGATTTCACGAAATATTTTGGAAATCATATACAGTCCACAAATAAGGTAAGAGTTTCTGAGCCGTCGAAACACCATCCAAAAGAGCTCCAATCACTTAAGGAGTTCTTACTGTTCCTGGAAACCAGATTCCAGTCCTTAGAAGCACTATAAAACAAAACAAGACGCAAAGGCGACGAAAAGACGAAAGGGACATTTCTAAGCAAAGTGTTCCCTAAGAGGATGCAAAACATGCAATAAAAAACACAACACTTTCTTACACATTGATGGAGAGCGAAAACCACCTGATGCTCCAGCCTTCAAACCAGCAGTTCAACCCGCTCTTACATTGTCCACGACATCAACTTATTTCAACGAACAATCTGTCATTTTCGGAACGGCCAACGGATATTCAAAAGATGTACAGGCAAATCTTCATTAAAGATCAAGACAGAAAATACCAGCTTATTTGGTGGCGAAGCAATCCAGATCAGCATTTACGATGTTACCAATTAACTACCGTAACGTATGGAACCGCAGTCGCTCCATATTTATCCATCAAAACTTTGGACACATTATCTAGGGAAAACCTTATAAACTATCCGCTAGCAGCTAATGCAATAAAGAATAACCGCTATATAGATGACTTCATGACAGGAGCAGACAGCTTCATCGCGGCTCGTGATATACAATCACAATTGTCATCTTTATTAGCAACAGCATGCTTCACAAATGGTGCGCCAACCACCCTCAACTTTTACAAAATATAAAACCAGAAGATCAAGCAGTACAATTAAACTTCTTAGAAGCCGATGATCCATCCATAAAAACACTTGGAGTAATTTGGATGCCTAAAGCATATTTTTTTTTTTTTTTTATAATTCGCGCACGCTTCAAGGGGTTCGCACCCTTATAATACTCGGCTATATGCTTGGCACAGCGTGGGCGTTAAGGAAGAGGAGGAGTAAAGAGGAGATGTCTATGAGCTTGTGTTTTGAATGCCTGTGGATCATAGTGATGTGGGTAGACAGAGCTTGGCAGAGCATTCCACATACGAGTTGTACGGCGGAAGAACGAATCCCTGAATTTAACTGTACGTCCGTAGATGGGCTTAAGGGTAAACTGATGTGCATTTAGAACGCCACGAGTATTGCGGTTGAATTCAAGGAGAGGTGGCATGCAGCTGGCTATTTTTTTTGAGCACCGCTGGTAGAAGAAGCGATAAAACAGTGATAAGCAAGAAACGTTCCTGCGGTGTTCAAGCGAATCAATCGATTTCGCTATATTTTCGTCACCGATAAGTTTTATCGCGCGGTTTTGTATTCTATATAGCTGATGCAAAGTAGTCTTAGGCGCACCAGACCAGATATGGCAATTGTACTCAAGTTTTGGGCGAATAAAAGCCTTGTAAATGGTAGCCAGATCAGAGGGAGTGAAATATTTCTTGCACCGGGCTAGAAAACCTAAACATTTCACAGCATTTTTAGCGACGGTAAATATGTGGTCATTCCAACGAATGACGTTAACGCACATACCGAGAATTGCGAGATTTTCAGTTTCCTCGATGCAAGTGCCATTCATGGATAATGGCATGGGGTTTAGGATTCGCTTGGACGACAGGAGACAGCATTGGGTTTTGGAAGCGTTAAATTCTACTCAATTGTTTTCTCCCCATTGTATTATGCTGTCAAGGTCAGAATTTAACGTGCTTAACATACGAAGTTGTTTGAGTTCCACATCAGAGGTGGAGGGACGTTCCTCAAACTTATATGAGAAGCTGAGAGTGCTGTCGTCAGCGAAAGAGTGAATTGGATTAGAAGTCACAGATAAGAGATCATTAATAAAAATGAGAAAGAGTGTCGGGGACAGAACAGAGCCCTGGGGAACGCCAGCATTTATGTAGTGTATTTCAGATTTGAAACCGTCTAAAACAACTTGAATTGAGCGGTCCAAAAGATAGCTTCTAATCCATTGAAGCAGTTTATCATCGACACCATAAGCACGCATTTTAGACAAAAGAGCTTGATGCCAAACTCTGTCAAATGCCTTTGAAATATCGAGTGCAACAGCTTTGCTTTCTCCAAAATGATGCAAAGATCGGTTCCACTGTTCGGTGAGATAGACCATCAAATCACCAGTAGAACGTTGCCTACGAAACCCATACTGCCGGTCACTAAGGATTACGTTGGTTTCAAGATATTTCTTAAGCTGATAATTGATCAGCGTTTCCATGACCTTGGAAAGAATGGATGTAAGTGCTATGGGTCGGTACAAAGAAGGAGACGATGGTTCGCCCTTTTTGGGTATGGGCTGGACAAATGCTGTTTTCCAACTTCTCGGGAAGAGTCCAGAAGAATAGGATAGATGGAAAAGCTTACGCAATGGTAATGCCAGCTTGGAAGAACACCTCTTCAGAACTAATGGAGAAATACCATCTGGACCAGCGGATTTGTATGTGTTAAGATCATTTAAAACTCTAGCAACTGCACGAGTACGAAAAAATATCTGTCCCATAGAGTGTTCAATACTCTGAGGTGCAGGAGGCGGCAATGCACAATCTGGAAGCGTAGAGCTAGCTGCGAAATGCGCAGCAAACAGATTGGCCTTGTCCATGGAGCTGACAACTGGAATGTCATTATAAATGAGCGTTGGAATCGACGACCAGGCTGAATTTTTGATTCTTTTCACGAAAGACCAAAAATTTTTACTACCTATGGGACATTGTAGTATTTTTTGCCTTAATTTTCGGTCGTAGGCGAATTTGACTCGCCTAAGATGGGCATTGCAATCATTTCTTGCTCGTTTAAACTTTTTTCGGTTTTCCTCGGAAGGGTTTGCTTTGTAAAACCGAAAGCATACCTCTCTAATCCTAGAAGCCTCTTTACAGCTCAAGTCATACCATCCATCTTCCTTTGATTTGATAGATTTATTCCTAAAAGGGATACACTTTCTCATACCAATAAGAATGATGTTTGTTATTGCATCAGCGGCGGCATCCACGTTGATATCGCGAAACAATAGCGACCAGTTATAACTCCCAAAGAAGTTGTTAAGGCCGTCCCAATTGGCTTTCTCGTATTGCCATACTATTTTTTTGGGAGTTTTTTCTCTAACTACGTGGTTTATTAACGAGAAATTAGCTGATACTACACAATGGTCTGATGAGCCTAGGGGCGATAATACATTGACGGAGTATTTATCAGGACGAGAGGTAAGGAACAAGTCTAGGGTGTTTGCGGAATGATTTGCAATGTCAGGTATTCGTGTAGGCTCATTTACAAGCTGAGTAAGGTGATTAAACTCAGTGAATAACTCAACACACCTTCCTTCGAGTGTTGTCTGGCCAGAATGGCGAAGCCACCCAGAATTGTGTATATTGAAATCGCCCGCAATAACGATTTCATTTTTACGATTTCCAATTCTTAAGATGGAATCAGACAGTGCATCAAACTCGTTCTGAGTGGAAACACTGTCTAAGTGGGGGCTTCTGTAAAGGAAACAGTAGTAGATGTTGCGCTCATGTACCTTTACTTTGAGCCAAATGAAATTGAATTCCGGATTGGAACTTTGGCTAAATTGAGGCAAAAGCTGAAACGCAACATCTCTACGGACATAGATTGCGAGTCCGCGAATTATCAAATACCTTAGTTTCACTCAGTGCCAGAATTGCTGGCCTGTGGACATGTACATGGTTAAACACAGCGAACGAATTCGTTCTCAGCCCACGTATGTTGCTGAGATCCACTTTGAAAACACACATAACTACAACAAACAAACACACAAAACACAACTTACCGCTTCTTTTTACCGAATTGAGAAGAGAATGTCTCAAAATATCTATTTAGCTTAAAAATCAGTCCTATTACAAAGAAGAAAGTCACAAGAGAACTTGGAATGTTTGCGCCAGTAATCACTACAGCAAAATTGTACCTTCAAGAATTATGGAGGCTCAAACAAGACTGGGATGCAGCCTTGCCAATTGAATTACACACCAGATGGAATATCTTTCACGAAAGTTTAAACTCTTTGGTATGTATTTGTCAGTCATGTTTCATAAAACAAAACTCAACGACTAGCAATGGAACCATAATCGTTCGTCTTTTATGTTCTAAATCAAGCTCCACCTTCACCCAAGAAGATAACACTTCCACGATTAGAGTTATGCGCAGCAGAGCTAGCAGCTAAGCTTGTGGAGCGAGTAAAAGTATGTCTGATGATGCAGGACAAACTCACCTAATTATGGACAGATTCCGAAATCGTAATGGTCTGGATGAACTCAACCTCAGCGGACTTTCAAGTTTTTATTAACAACAGAATTGCTTTTCGATTCCTCAACTATGGAGGCATGTTAAGTCTAAAGAGAATCCAGCTGATCCACTCTCAAGAGGTATATCTGCAGAGAAGCTACGTTGTTTTTTTTTATATAGAGACTCATTGCCAACGGAAGACTCCCTGAATGACTTGCGTCACGGCAAAAAGTTGGGCTAAGCCCTTTATTAAATTCAAAATAAAATAAAATTCGAAGGAATGTGATTTACAATATATATCACATTTCTCACGTTTGTAGCCGGTTTCAATTTATTTTCTCAGAATGCTCTCTGATTCATTGAAAAAGCAATACGAAAAAACGAACACGAAAATAAAATTTAAATTTTTCTTGTAGATTCTCTAATCGGGGATACACACACACACACACACTGCGTGCTCGTTTTGTGGCAAAATCATCCACCAAATGCCGCACCGGCAGCGAACAGCGCAGCTCACAAAGCACAGAGCTCGGACTTTGCCGTGATCTGATGCGATAAAGCGATATTTAAAAATTGTATATTGGGGTCCCCAAGGGGCCGATCGCTCCAAATTTTTACAAAAAGTGTTTTCCATCGAAGACACAAATGTGTACAAAATTTAAAGAAAATTGGGTAAATTTTGTAAAATATTTGTATGGGAGCCCCCCGACCCCGCGGCCCGAGGGACCTTAAATTTTAATAGAAAGCGTTGTCATGGGAGATATACATGTGTGCAAAATAAAATCGGGCTGTAGAAAGTGGGTTAAAAATTTATCACAAGATTTGGCCAGCCAGCCAGCCAGCCACGGGCAAGTGAAGTTAATATAGAGAATTTAATTAAAAATAAGCAATAGTGCGTTGTTCTTATTTCTCTCGAGGGCAACCGAAATAAAGAAACAAGCCGCAGATTGAAAAGGAACGAACGTTACCTCGTTCTATCTTTTTTTCTACCACATACCGTGTACGGCAGCGTTTTCACGATTTCACGAAATATTTTGGAAATCATATACAGTCCACAAATAAGGTAAGAGTTTCTGAGCCGTCGAAACACCATCCAAAAGAGCTCCAATCACTTAAGGAGTTCTTACTGTTCCTGGAAACCAGATTCCAGTCCTTAGAAGCACTATAAAACAAAACAAGACGCAAAGGCGACGAAAAGACGAAAGGGACATTTCTAAGCAAAGTGTTCCCTAAGAGGATGCAAAACATGCAATAAAAAACACAACACTCTCTTACACATTGATGGAGAGCGAAAACCACCTGATGCTCCAGCCTTCAAACCAGCAGTTCAACCCGCTCTTACATTGTCCACGACATCAACTTATTTCAACGAACAAACTGTCATTTTCGGAACGGCCAAGGTGAAGCTATCCAACATGGGAATAGAAGTCAATTGTCGAGCTCTTTTGGATTCAGGCTCACAAGTAAACTTGATTAGTGAAAGAATCGTTAAAAGGCTTGCACTCACATCATCGGCGACGAACATGTGCATTCAAGGCATCGGACAAGCTAAGCAGAGGTCACAACGCAGAGTCAATGTTGAGTTGAGCTCAACAAGAAAGGCATTTTCAACAAGATTCGAAGCGTTTGTATTAACAAACATCATTTCGCAACAACCAAGACACAATATCAATATTTCTTCATGAAAGTTACCACATAATCTAACGTTAGCAGATCCAAAATTCTATCGTGCGGACAACATTGACATCTTAATAGGAGCCGAACTTTTCTTCCAACTATTGTCCGTCGGTCAAATAAATTTGGGATTGCATCTACCAACTTTGCAAAACACAGTTTTCGGTTGGATCGTAGCCGGTAAATTTACATCATCATCAAGCCTAGCTGTCTGTGGTATATATAGCGTTTGATCTGTTTCTAGCTATTCGAAACTTAATAAGGTTTTCTTCAGAAGTGCAATGTATGAGTATGAGTATTTTTCTTTTTAAATGAAGAAGGAATGCAATTTTTCATTCCTAGCAAAATGGTTGACGTGATAAGTTGTGATGCTTCATTAGCATTATTGCTGGAAAAGCAGGTTGACCAATCAAATGAGCTATAAAATTGGTTCAGGAGCTCCCAGTTAGCATTTTTATAGTGCCAGAGTAGCCTTTTACTTGTAGGCTCTATAAGGGCTGGTGTTATTGAAAATTTGGCTACTACTATGGTTTTTTTAATATAATAATCAAACAAAAAACGTTAGACACAAACGTTCAAAGGTTGCTATGGTTTTTTTTGAAAATTGAAAATCGGATAAAAGAACATTCGAATCCAGATAGTTCATTAGTCTGAAATTAACGATAGATTCCATTACCTTCGATAGAACCGACAACAAAGCAATAGGACGGTAGTTCGTAGGTGCTGATTTATCACCTTTTTTCGGAACGGGTTGAATATTTGTTATTTTCCAAATTGATGGAAAAACACCTGTCTTCATTGAGAGATGAAACAATTTGCTAAGCGGTTTTGCCAAAGTATGATGACAACTTTTTAATACTAATGGCGGAATACCGTCGGGGCCAGTCGCTTTATTTGGGTCAAGTTCTTTCAGAATCTTTGAAACAACCCGTTTCCGAAAATAGATTTTAGACATACCTGGGCCTAGATTTGGGAGAATTGGGGGGCTTTGCTATCTCGAATCTTAAGGTCATATATTATTTTGGACCTTTTCAATATAGCGTTTGATCTGTTTCTAGCTATTCGAAACTTTACAAGGTGTTCTTCAGAAGTGCAATGTATGAGTATGAGTATTTTTCTTTTTAAATGAAGAAGGAATGCAATTTTTCATTCCTAGCAAAATGGTTGACGTGATAAGTTGTGATGCTTCATCAGCATTATTGCTGGAAAAGCAAGTTGACCAATCAAATGACCTATAAAATTGGTTCAGGAGGTCCCAGTTAGCATTTTTATAGTGCCAGATGCCTTTTACTTGTAGGCTCTATAAGGGCTGGTGTAATTGAAAATTTGGCTACTACTATGGTTTTTTTTAATATAATAATCAAACAAAAAACGTTAGACACAAACGTTCAAAGGGTGCTATGGTTTTTTTTGAAAATTGAAAATCGGATAAAAGAACATTCGAACCCAGATAGTTCATTAGTCTGAAATTAACGATAGATTCCATTACATTCGATAGAACCGACAAAAAACCAATAGGACGGTAGTTCGTAGTTGCTGATTTATCTCCTTTTTTCGGAACGGGTTGAATATTTGTTATTTTCCAAATTGATGGAAAAACACCTGTCTTCATTGAGAGATAAAACAAATTTCCTTAGCGGTTTTGCCAAAGTATGATGACAACTTTTTAATACTAATGGCGGAATACCGTCGGGGCCAGTCGCTTTATTTGGGTCAAGTTCTTTCAGAATCTTTGATACAACCCGTTTCCGAAAATAGATTTTAAACATACCTAGGCCTAGATTTGGGAGAATTGGGGGGCTTTGGTAAGTTAAAGGAAGGGTAGACGCACCAGCGAAATGAGAAGCTAAGGGATTAGCTTTCTCAATATCAGTGCTATAATGAATACCATTATGAAATAAAGAAGGAATAGACGAAGTATTGCCTACAAAGTTTCTTTTAACCAATGCAGCAAACGACCAAAAGCTTCGACTGTTTGAATCAGAATCCAAAATTTTTCGCTTGCTATCTCGAATCTTAAGGTCATATATTATTTTGGACCTTTTCAATATAGCATTTAATTTGTTTCTTGCTATTCGAAACTTTACAAGGTTTCTTCAGAAGTGCAATGTATGAGTATGAGTATATTACTTTTTAAATGAAGAAGAAATGCAATTTTTCATTCCTAGCAAAATGGTTGACGTGATAAGTTGTGATGCTTCATCAGCATTATTGCTGGAAAAGCAGGTTGACCAATCAAATGAGCTATAAAATTGGTTCAGGAGGTCCCAGTTAGCATTTTTATAGTGCCAGAGTAGCCTTTTACTTGTAGGCTCTATAAGGGCTGGTGTTAATGAAAATTTGGCTACTTCTATGGTTTTATTTTAATATAATAATCAAACAAAAAACGTTAGTCATAAACGTTCAAAGGTTGCTATGGTTTTTTTTTGAAAATTTTTTATTCCAATATGTTTTTTTTGCACTGTAAAAATAAGGTTACTATAACAGCAAGTTACCAAATAGCAATTCAACAAAAATTAATTGCAACTCGAATTGCAAAACATGAGGAACAAAATCATTTGAAAATTGATTTGTTAATTTGTTTTGGTAAATTTTGTTGATTTTTTGTAGATTTTCTAATTTAGCAATTTTCAACTGAGATATAGAGCATAATTTATACAAATATTGATGGCAAAGATCAAATTGAAGTCGATCATAACTAATTATTGAAGATCAGATTGAAAATTCGGAAGAGCAATCGTGCCTAGGCACGACGGGCGTTAAACTAGTTTAATATAATAATCAAACAAAAATGTTTGTGTCTAACGTTGCTATGGTTTTTTTTTACATTTTTTTTTCCAATTTGTTTTTTTTTTCTTTTTTACTATAACAGCAAGTTAACAAATAGCAATTCAACAAAAATGAATTGCAACTCGAATTGCAAAACATGAGGAACAAAATCATTTGAAAATTGATTTGTTAATTTGTTTTGGTAAATTTTGTTGATTTTTTTAGATTTTCTAATTTAGCAATTTTCAACTGAGATATAGAGCATAATTTATACAAATATTGATGGCAAAGATCAAATTGAAGTCGATCATAACTAATTATTGAAGATCAGATTGAAAATTCGGAAGAGCAATCGTGCCTAGGCACGACGGGGTTAAACTAGTTTAATATAATAATCAAACAAAAATGTTTGTGTCTAACGTTGCTATGGTTTTTTTTTACTTTTTTTTTTCCAATTTGTTTTTTTTTTTCTTTTTTACTATAACAGCAAGTTAACAAATAGCAATTCAACAAAAATGAATTGCAACTTGAATTGCAAAACATGAGGAACAAAATCATTTAAAAATTGATTTGTTAATTTGTTTTGGTAAATTTTGTTGATTTTTTTAGCCTTTTCTAATTTAGCAATTTTCAACTAAGATATAACAAAAATGTTTGTGTCTAACGCTCAAAGGTTGCTATGGTTTTTCTTAAAGTTTTTTTTCCAATTTGTTTTTTTTTTCACTGTAAAAAAAAGGTTACTATAACAGCAAGTTAACAAATAGCAATTCAACAAAAATGAATTGCAACTTGAATTGCAAAACATGAGGAACAAAATCATTTGAAAATTGATTTGTTAATTTGTTTTGGTAAATTTTGTTGATTTTTTTAGCCTTTTCTAATTTAGCAATTTTCAACTAAGATATAACAAAAATGTTTGTGTCTAACGCTCAAAGGTTGCTATGGTTTTTTTTAAAGTTTTTTTTCCAATTTGTTTTTTTTTTCACTGTAAAAAAAGGTTACTATAACAGCAAGTTAACAAATAGCAATTCAACAAAAATGTATTGCAATTCGAATTGAAAAACATGAGGAACAAAATCATTTGAAAATTGTTTTGTTAATTTGTTTCGGTAAATTTTGTTGATTTTTTTAGCCTTTTCCAATTTAGCAATTTTCAACTTAGATATATAGCATAATTTATACAAATATTGATGGCAAATGTTTTTTCTCTCTCTCTTAATTTTTTTTTTTTTTTAAAAAGACTCATTGCCAAGGGATAAGTCCCTGAATGACTTTCGTCACGGCAATAAGTTGAGCTATGTATTTTATTAAAATTAAAAATTAAAAATTCGAAGTAATGTGATTTACACACATTCCTCACGTTTGTAGCCGGTTTCAATTTATATTCTCAGAATTATCTATGATTCATTGAAAAAATCAATACGAAAAAACGAACACGAAACTAAAACGACCAAATACTTTTGTCAATGAATCATGGTCAGGGAAAACTACAAAAAACCTTGACCAAGAAAATATTACAAAATAAAAAACAAATATTATAAATAATACAAAAAATACTATCAATAATAATTTTTTTTTTATAAAATCGTATCCTCTAATGAACACTACGGTCGTCCTTCAGGAAGTTGTTGACAGCTATTTTGAAGGCCTGTAAATTATAAAATTCGGGAAATACGGAGTCGACCAATTGATTCCACATCGAAGTCACTCTCGGATAAAAAGACGATTTGAAGTGTTGGGTTCTACATGAGAACGGTTTTAAGGCAAATCTATGTTGATTAGACCTCAAACGAGTGTTAAAGTTGCTAACAAAAGGACCTGGGAACAGAGAACGGGTTTCTGAAGAACATCTACCGTTGTAAAATTTGTAGAAAACAGATAAAGCTCCAACATAACGACTATGCTCCAAAGAATCAAGAGATGAAGTAATGGTTACATCGTTTATCAAACGGATAACTCTATTTTGAATTCCATCAAGATAAACCAAATGCGATCTTGGAGCCCCACCCCACACAAATTAATTAAATTCTAAAATTGGTCTAACATAAGATTTATATAATCTTAATACTTTAGAGGGGCTGAAGATTAAGAGAAGATTCTTACACCATCGTGAAAAATTAAAGAAAGGATGGACCAAATAGGAAAAGATCTAGGGAATCAGGTAAAAAAAGGTTAGAGCAAATTCATGAAATTTTTAAAAGGGCGCAAACTATAGCAAAAAATCTAGAAGATACCATATCTGAAAAAACGAACTTCAAACCCTATATGAAAAATTACACAGATATCAAATAGAAGCAATAGAAAGAATCGAAAAGTATAATACAAGGAATAGCAACAGAAGACACTAAAATTACACCAAATGAAACATTTACAAACCCAAACAAAATTACGGACGAATTCAGTTTTAGTTTCGCCCAGAAGCTAGCGACCCTTATATGTGAGGAAGAGGGTAAAAGACTGGAGAACATTAGAGTAGAAAATTCTATTATTTTTCTATTACTTTCCCCAACCGCAAAACAAACCTTAATAAAATTCCTACTAAAATGCAAAATCCAGGGTAGGGCATTCACCGAGTTAGGAAGTCAAAAACCAGAACATTTTGCACAACTTAAAAGATATTTTACAGAAAAATGCGGACCAAAGGAAACCATAGAACTCATAGAAACAAGTCTAAGTAGGACTCATCAGGGAAACCGACCGATGCGAGAATTCGTAACGGACATTGAAACATTAGTCACAAAAATAACAGCAAGTTAACAAATAGCAATTCAACAAAAATGAATTGCAACTCGAATTGCAAAACATGAGGAACAAAATCATTTGAAAATTGATTTGTTAATTTGTTTTGGTAAATTTTGTTGATTTTTTTAGATTTTCTAATTTAGCAATTTTCAACTGAGATATAGAGCATAATTTATACAAATATTGATGGCAAAGATCAAATTGAAGTCGATCATAACTAATTATTGAAGATCAGATTGAAAATTCGGAAGAGCAATCGTGCCTAGGCACGACGGGCGTTAAACTAGTTTAATATAATAATCAAACAAAAATGTTTGTGTCTAACGTTGCTATGGTTTTTTTTTACATTTTTTTTTCCAATTTGTTTTTTTTTCTTTTTTACTATAACAGCAAGTTAACAAATAGCAATTCAACAAAAATGAATTGCAACTCGAATTGCAAAACATGAGGAACAAAATCATTTGAAAATTGATTTGTTAATTTGTTTTGGTAAATTTTGTTGATTTTTTTAGATTTTCTAATTTAGCAATTTTCAACTGAGATATAGAGCATAATTTATACAAATATTGATGGCAAAGATCAAATTGAAGTCGATCATAACTAATTATTGAAGATCAGATTGAAAATTCGAAAGAGCAATCGTGCCTAGGCACGACGGGCGTTAAACTAGTTTAATATAATAATCAAACAAAAATGTTTGTGTCTAACGTTGCTATGGTTTTTTTTACATTTTTTTTTCCAATTTGTTTTTTTTTTCTTTTTTACTATAACAGCAAGTTAACAAATAGCAATTCAACAAAAATGAATTGCAACTTGAATTGCAAAACATGAGGAACAAAATCATTTGAAAATTGATTTGTTAATTTGTTTTGGTAAATTTTGTTGATTTTTTTAGCCTTTTCTAATTTAGCAATTTTCAACTAAGATATAACAAAAATGTTTGTGTCTAACGCTCAAAGATTGCTATGGTTTTTCTTAAAGTTTTTTTTCCAATTTGTTTTTTTTTTTCACTGTAAAAAAAAGGTTACTATAACAGCAAGTTAACAAATAGCAATTCAACAAAAATGTATTGCAACTCGAATTGAAAAACATGAGGAACAAAATCATTTGAAAATTGTTTTGTTAATTTGTTTCGGTAAATTTTGTTGATTTTTTTAGCCTTTTCCAATTTAGCAATTTTCAACTTAGATATATAGCATAATTTATACAAATATTGATGGCAAAGGTCAAATTGAAGTCGATCATAACTAATTATTGAGGATCCGATTGAAAATTCTGAAGAACAATCGTGCCTAGGCACGACGGGCATTAAACTAGTAAACTATAATAATAATCGTATTTTTAATAATTTTTTTGAAAAATAAAAAAAAATTTGAAAAAAATGGGAAAAACACAGTCAAAGGTTGAAGAGGTCATTGTAAATAACAATGGACCTCAAACCAATAAAAATTACGATACTATGAACTATAGAGTAGACATAATCACAATTATATTAGTACTAATTATAATTCTAGGTTTTAATTATGTCCATAAACTACTAAACAGGAAGGTGTAATTGGAAGGCGGTTATCAGTAAAATGATTAATTGAATTTCTTTTAATAACGCAAATGTTTTTTCTCTCTCTCTCTTAATTTTTTTTTTTTTAAAAAGACTCATTGCCAAGGGATAAGTCCCTGAATGACTTTCGTCACGGCAATAAGTTGAGCTATGTATTTTATTAAAATTAAAAATTAAAAATTCGAAGTAATGTGATTTACAATATAACACATTCCTCACGTTTGTAGCCGGTTTTAATTTATATTCTCAGAATTATCTATGATTCATTGAAAAAATCAATACAAAAAAACGAACACGAAACTAAAACGACCAAATACTTTTGTCAATGAATCATGGTCAGGGAAAACTACAAAAAACCTTGACCAAGAAAATATTACAAAATAAACAACAAATATTATAAATAATACAAAAAATACAATCAATAATAATTTTTTTTTTATAAAATCGTATCCTCTAATGAACACTACGGTCGTCCTTCAGGAAGTTGTTGACAGCTATTTTGAAGGCCTGTAAATTATAAAATTCGGGAAATACGGAGTCGACCAATTGATTCCACATCGAAGTCACTCTCGGATAAAAAGACGATTTGAAGTGTTGGGTTCTACATGAGAACGGTTTTAAGGCAAATCTATGTTGATTAGACCTCAAACGAGTGTTAAAGTTGCTAACAAAAGGACCTGGGAACAGAGAACGGGTTTCTGAAGAACATCTACCGTTGTAAAATTTGTAGAAAACAGATAAAGCTCCAACATAACGACTATGCTCCAAAGAATCAAGAGATGAAGTAATGGTTACATCGTTTATCAAACGGATAACTCTATTTTGAATTCCATCAAGATAAACCAAATGCGATCTTGGAGCCCCACCCCACACAAATTAATTAAATTCTAAAATTGGTCTAACATAAGATTTATATAATCTTAATACTTTAGAGGGGCTGAAGATTAAGAGAAGATTCTTACACCATCGTGAAAAATTAAAGAAAGGATGGACCAAATAGGAAAAGATCTAGGGAATCAGGTAAAAAAAGGTAAGAGCAAATTCATGAAATTTTTAAAAGGGCGCAAACTATAGCAAAAAATCTAGAAGATACCATATCTGAAAAAACGAACTTCAAACCCTATATGAAAAATTACACAGATATCAAATAGAAGCAATAGACAGAATCGAAAAGTATAATACAAGGAATAGCAACAGAAGACACTAAAATTACACCAAATGAAACATTTACAAACCCAAACAAAATTACGGACGAATTCAGTTTTAGTTTCGCCCAGAAGCTAGCGACCCTTATATGTGAGGAAGAGGGTAAAAGACTGGAGAACATTAGAGTAGAAAATTCTATTTTTTTTCTATTACTTTCCCCAACGGCAAAACAAACCTTAATAAATTCCTACTAAAATGCAAAATCCAGGGTAGGGCATTCACCGAGTTAGGAAGTCAAAAACCAGAACATTTTGCACAACTTAAAAGATATTTTACAGAAAAATGCGGACCAAAGGAAACCATAGAACTCATAGAAACAAGTCTTAGTAGGACTCATCAGGGAAACCGACCGATGCGAGAATTCGTAACGGACATTGAAACATTAGTCACAAAAATGACAGAACTAAAAGTTGCTTGCCATGGTGAAAGCACCCGAGCAACATTCACCGCAGCCAGTTAATGACAGACTACGTATTTTACTCGACAGCGATACACGACTTTTCAAGAAGTGGCACAACATTTACTGGAAATAGAACAAGGATCAAGAAGTTCCTCAGCGAACTATCTCAATGAATAGTCACCAAATCCACAAAGCCAATAAAATAACCATAACCAAACTATAGAAGACAGAACTTTAGAGGACAGAACTTAAGGGACACAACTTTAGAGGACAGAACTTCAGAGGACAAAATTCTAGAGAACGCAATGGCAATAACATGACTAACAATTACAACTCCAACCAAAATAACAATAACACATTAAGTCCACAGAACAATTCGGATAACCGCTATAGAGCAAGCTACCAACATAGCAACTACCGACAAGGCTACGAAAATCAGAACTATGACCAGAATCATACAAACATGACTAATAGAAACTATGTCCCGAATAGAGATAGATATAATAATAATAATAGAAGGAAAAATAATAGTAACCCAACTAATAACCCAAAGGTGAGGGCATTGGAAAACGAACAACACAGCGAGGGGACAGCCGATCTTTCGGAGGGGAGTCTATAAATCCCAATATACCAAGTACCATATTTTCGACGGGGATAGAAAACTGTCTTTACGTACAAATAAAATTAAACAATAACAAAGTCACACGATGCTTACTAGACACAGGAGCATCAATTTGCGTAATAAAAAGTTCCGTAGTTAAGGGAATCATACCAATAGAAGAAAGCTATAGTACCACCATTATAGGTATAGCAGAAAATCTACGTTTAAAGGGTACCTGTACTAGCACCTTACACTTCAGAAAGAACAGTACACCGTACGAGTTCCATGTAGTACCCGAATCCTTCCCGATACCCGTCGATGGTATTATTGGAGCAAACTTCTTAATGGAGTTTGGTGCGATTGTAATGTGTAAAATAGTAAAGTATATGTTTTTGATAATCGTCATTACTATTGACTGTATGGTCGGCAAAAGTAGAAATAACGACCTAATTAAATAGAGCGAAGAGCGGATCTTTGAAGGGACTGCAGCCTATCCAGCGCTGCGAATGTTGTAGATACAAGAAGCAGCGCTTTAACCATTAAAAATTGAGTACTACTCCTAATTAAGGTTTAAAGAATACTGATTACTTTTATTGAAATTTCGTTCCTTTTTATATACAATTTGTTATTCTAATACTTACATATTAAATGAATCTACATAATAGGAAAATAGGGTTTTTTACATAGAGCGATGTTTTACTCTACTTATTCTATCAATGCATTTGACCCTTATTCTGAGTATTCAAATGGATTGGGTGCCTATCATAAAAAGTGTGATTTATAGGTCATAAATACTGTGGCTTATCGCTAATGCTTACTTTTAATGTGTCAACAACTGGTGCATGTGCGTATGTCTATATTTAGTGTGCATGGAAAATTTATACATTTTGGAAATTTTTTTTAATAGTTATAGTTTTCTTAGTGTGGTGTGTGCTATGGTAGGTATACACTACACCCACACCCTTTAGAATAAAAATTTTATATAATAAAAAAAAAAAGAAGAGAATATATATATAGTGGACAAAAATTATAATGTAAAAGAATATTAATTTATAGTTCATATATGAATAGTTAGCTTATACTAGGTTTGTACAATTTCAGTTGGTTGTTGTGTAATTCTTTGTGGATACCAATTATGTTTTCTATGGTGTTCACACCAATTTTTCTTACAATTTCATATGGTCCTTTGTATGGACTTTGGCTTTTGTTCCTATTTTCTACTTTTATTAATACTACGTTTGAATTGGAAATGTCCGGTGGGTGTTGAGAAGTCTGTCAGCCTTGGTTGTGGTGGTTTAAACTGCATCCATAAATTATAATGTCATCTACGTATAGTAAAGCTTCTGTTTCTAGTCCAGCTAGTGCATTCAGCATTCTTTGAAAACTGTTTGAGGAGATTTTGAGTCCAAAGGGTAGACGTTTGAATTGGAAATGTCCGGTGGGTGTTGAGAAGGCTAACTGAATGTTCTATTATGTCGTCCTTGAACATTTTGTTCACTTGGTCTGTTATGACTTCCATGTTTGCATGTGGCAGTCTGTAATTTTTTATTTAGACCGGTGTATTGTCATTTGTGGATATTTTTTGTGTGTAAAAATTGTTTGTTGTCAGATGGTCCTTTTCTAGATGGAATACTTCTTGATATCGTTTTAGGATATTTAGAAGTGTGTTTTTCGAATTTTCGTCGTTACAGTTTGTGATCTTTTTGAAACGTGTTTCGTCGTGAAGTTCGTGTTTGTTTTTTTGTTCCCGGGAATCGGTAATTTAAAATTAAATTTCCCGGGAATCCCGGGAACAATTAATTAACATACAATATATTAAAAAATTAACACAAAATTATTTCAAATTGTTCAAAATTAATTCTTTGGTTGAATTTTTTGTTTATTCAAGAAATAAGTTTTTTAAAATGAAAGGCAATTAAGCGAGTAATCACTCAATGACGATCTTTTTTTGGTACAAAAGTTTGACGAAGCTCAGAATGTCCTTTCGCTTTCAATTGAAGTAACAGCTTATGTAAGTTTTTAGTAATGTTTTCAGTACTCTCATATATCTGGAATTCTTTTTGAAGATTTTTTGTCTCATTTACTGTTGAACTGCTTTCCATTTTATATTTTTAAGTACTGCATTTATAGCACTAGTCAATCTTCCAGTTACATTTGTATTCAATGTTCGACTATCTTCCCCGGATAAACATTCTCTTTGGTCTGCGTTTTCAATTTTAACGTAGTCCACCTCTTTACGAAATAATCTACCGGTAGTCAGTTGACCATAACGAATTATTGCAGATTTTGAAGATGTAGGCAATTCAGCTGTAGCAGTAGATTGTAAATCAAGTGTTTGAAGGTATTTTGCTAATGACACAAGGTCTTAGTTTCTTCGTTCTTTAATGCGAATAGACAAAAGTTCCAACAGTTCTCTATTCATTATTCTCGCGCAAAGAATCAAATACAAATTTTAAAATCGCATCAGCTGTAACCAAATTTGCATCGAGTCTTCCTAACGCTAGTTTAGCCGGGTTCAGTGCGCTTAAAATATTTGATAAAATTTGGAAATTATTGTCTTCGAGAAATGTTTAGGGAACTCAAATCATCTAATGCCTTTTTAACTGATTCAATTTTTTTTAAATATATTGCTATTCCACCTAGTATTGCAATCTAGTAGCAAACTTAGTTCAACTACGTGCTTTTCTTTGACATGGTTCTTGTAAAATGGAGTTTCTCTTTGATGAAAGTTTAAAGAACTTTACAATTTTTATTACCATTGACCAAACACCATTAAGATTATCACGTTCACATCTTGGGGTTATAGTATCAGCGTCGCTTCGGTCATCGCTGCCTTCAGACTCAGAAAAATTATCGGGAGCCGAGTTATGCTCATTTCCACCAATTATTTCTATTTCGTCAGGACTGGGAATGATATCTTCATGTTTCTTATAAATTACACCAATAATAGCTACATGAATGCCGTGATTATAACATAGTTGGTGGATGTATCCAGATAATCTTCCAAATTTGACCATGACGGCAGCAGCATCGGTAGTTGATCCTACTACATCGGATAAATGTATGCCAAAATCAAATAGCTTTGTCGTAACAAGTTCTACTGTTTTATCAGCAGAGCAACTTCCTTCAATTTAAATCAGTCCTTAATTTACGTATTCTTTATTAAAATGAATATTTATGTCGAGGTAGCTCCGGTTTCGCAAGCTTGTCCATTCATCTAATGTGAGGTTAAATTTTCCGCATGAACTGGTGTCTTTATGCGATTTAATTTTTGCTTTTACTTCACATTTCGCAACTTCGTAAAAATCATGAATTAATTGCATCACATTATTTTTACCTCTTGGTACATTATATTGGCGATCTTTAAGCGCTTGCTCTTTTACATTACCATTTCTTGGTATGTTTTCATGTACTTTCCTTGTTAGTACGCAATAAATTTATAAAAATTTATGTGTGGTGTTTTTTGAGCAGGCATATATAGATGAAATAAAACATATTAGTGGCACTATTTGAAAAATTATAGCTCCAAAATGTAAGCAAAAAATCCCGAACGGGAACAAGAAAATGGAAAAAATTCCCGGGATTTCCCGCCCTCTATGTGAGTCATACCTTGTTTAGGTGCAATTGAATTGCTTAGAAAGACACCATTGGTTAATTCTTTGTTCAGTATTAGCTTGTCTTCGTCAATTTCTAGTTTTATTGGTTGTATTATTTGTGTTCGTGGTGGTACTGTTATTTTTAAAGTCTGTAGTAGTTTTCAGTGCATAGTGCATGGTAGTGTTATGTTTGTTTCATTTACTACAATAGAGATAGTAAATGTTTCATAGTCGATTTTACAGAAAAATCTTTTAAGAAAATCTCTACCGAAAATTATTTTTAACCAATTGGAAATCATGGTTACAGTATGTGTTACCTATAAGCAGACCTAGTTCTAATATGAATAAAGAAAATGTTTCATCTTGCGTTATTCCCGTTAGTTTACATTTTTCTTCCGGGTAATACGGTTCATTTTCAACTTTGAGTGAAATTTTGAAAATTGGGATGTCAGCGCCAGTGTCTATTAAGAATGTCATTTGTTTGTTTTTGCTTTTTAGTATTATATAATTTGTATTGCAATCCGATATTTTAAAAATTTTTATTGCAGTCCTTGTGGAGAAAACACGTGCTCTGTGGCTTGCTCGTTTCCCTGGTTGTTATTCGTTGTATATTGTTCTTATGTGATGATTTGGTCGTTGGTTGAAATTCGACCTTCTGTTTTGTTGATTATTATTGTAATGACTTGGGTTTTGTCTATGGTTTTGCCTGTGTGTATATTGTTCCATTCACCTGGAATATCATCCTATCTTTGCGTCCGTACTTATCAACTCTCCCTTAATAGCTTTATTATTATTGAAATTATTTTTTGATTGGTTGTGGCTATAGCCGTGTGGCTATAGCTGTTGTTGTATCTGTTCTGTGGCGAGCTATAGTTATTTTGTGGCCTTCTATTGTTGTAGGCTCTGTTATTGCGTTGTTGGTTGTAATTTGTTGGTCGATTTTTATTGAAATGCATTATGCTTTTTGAATGCTCTTTCTCTATTTCTAAAGCAAGGTTAGTTGCTTCAGTGAATGTTTTTGGTTGAACGGCAAATATTGTAGATTTGAGCTCATCATTTATCCAATTTTTAAATATGTTTAGTGCGTAGGTATCGTTCATCTTTGTTATGATTGACTTTGAATGTATACGTGAATGTGTGATATTGTTGTTATTGATTTGTATCTAGTTCTGAGTTCAGTGTTCAGAGTTTCTAGATTTTGTGGTTGTGTGTGTAAGGTTGATTTAACGTTTGGACTTAGTTTTACGTGGAAAACGAATTCTACCAAATCTGCCTTCGCGGTTTCTGTGAGAGTTTTATTTATCAATTCTATGATTTTCAAGAAACTATCTAGCTCTTTGTAGTTTCCTGAAAATGTGGGAATGGCTTTTATTGCCGTGTCTAAATTAAATGATGCCATATTTATACTTTCTGTTTTTAGGTCTATAATTTCTAAATTTTTATTTTCTACGTCAATGTTTTTTAAAAATTCGTTTAAGATTGTCAAAGTGTTATTGTGTATTTCTTTAAATTGTGTTTTTAATTTGTGTATTTCTGTATATTCTTTATTGAGGGGATTGTGGCTATAGCTATTGTTGTATCTGTTCTGTGGCGAGCTATAGTTATTTTGTGGCCTTCTATTGTTGTAGGCTCTGTTATTGCGTTGTTGGTTGTAATTTGTTGGTCGATTTTTATTGAAATGCATTATGCTTTTTGAATGCTCTTTCTCTATTTCTAAAGCAAGGTTAGTTGCTTCAGTGAATGTTTTTCTCTGAATCTTTTCCTAAGTGTTTCTAATTCTTAAATTTTTGTTAGTAGGGTATTTTTTTATATACTGTTACGAAAAGTAGTCAGTAGCGTATATAATAGAATTAGAATCCTAAGATAAATCCCAATGTAAATACTGCATACTAAAAATAAGCAGTTTTTGTAAAAGAACATGATTGAACACTCAACAAAGCAGTTCCAGAGTCATTCCAAAACTTTCTAGCAACCAGAAAGCAATATTGAAACCTCCTGCGTTCGATGGTGAAACAGCCTTTGGAAATTTCAAAGTCCAGTTTGCAGCTGCTGTACAACACAATGGATGGGGTGCTGAAGAACAACTAAATTCTCTAATCCTGGCGTTGAGAGGCAAGGCGGCTGACGTATTACAAATTATTCCAAATGCTGAGATAAGTTCCGGAAGAATCTTGAAGGAGTTAGACTTGCGTTATGGACAGTCTCACACACAGGAGCTAAGCAAAATACAGCTCCAGATGAAGAAACAGCAACGAGGAGAACGACTTCAAGAGCTAGAGCGAGAAATAACTAAGCTAGCAAGACAAGCCTATTGTGGGGTTCCGGCTGATATCTTGGACGGATTGGCAGTGGTTGCGTTCATCAATGCTATTCGAGATGAACAGTTGAAGCTTCATTTGAGGACAACAGCCAGAGGAAAGTCGATGAATGAAGTGTTTGCATCGGCTTTGGAATACGAAGCAGCTAGAGCCAGTTTGTCTACTGAGTTGGTTAGATTGCGCAAGCTGGAAACAGAGGACATTACACAAATAAAAGCCCTTATTAAAGAGGAAATCCCGAAAACAAAAACTGGAAGCCCTCAGAACGACGGAAACCCAACATCTAATTCCCGTCCAAAATGCTTTAGATGGCAGAAGCCTGGACATTTTATCCGTGACTGCAAGGAACCAAGACCAGTTCAAACTAAAATACAGCCAGTGAATCGAGTCAAGAGACCTGAAAATTTACGGCAGCTAGGCGCATCACAGATAAATGAGGTGCAGCAGCCAGCTTACCTCGTAGCTGCAGTCCAGGAAAACTAAGTTACACTAGCTTTACATGGCGTAAGCTGGTGAAGAGGGGAGAGAGCCCCAAGGTCACGGTGAACATTGCCAAACTTGGAAAGGACAGCAACAGCTTGGTTGTTAGTGGTGTGTTAGAAGGAAAACCATGTACGTTTACCTTGGATACAGGTGCTTCCAGATCAGTTGTAAATCCCAAAGTGGTGTCCAAAGGTCAAGTGGAAAAAGTATTTCGTTATAATTTGAGGACAGCGACAGGTGAAGTTGCAGCAATTAAATGAGAGTGCTCCTGTAGTGTCATGTTTGGAGGAATACGGTTTTCTCATCGGTTTATTGTTGCCAGCATTACAGATGAATGCATATTGGGCTTGGATTTCATGGCAGATCACGAGATGTCCCTTGATTTGAAGAACCACGTGTTAAAATGGCGTAATGTGGAAGTACCCCTGAAAATAAACGACAACCAGATTGGCGGTCTAAGAATAATCACTGAAGAAAAATTAGAGATACCACCGATGTGCGAGAAAATCATCTATGGCAAGGTGAACGGTGATCTTGGGGACAGTAAAGTAGGAATAGTAGAGCCAACCAATTTCAACAAGAACGGATTGGTATGCGGAAGAACTCTAGTGAAACTCCAGCCTAAGATACCAGTGAGAATTATGAACGTCACCCATCACCGAAGGTAATACGAGAAGGAACAGTCATTGGCAAGACTCAGGAAGTAAGCTGTATCGCAAACTGCCAGCCTGTAAAAGTAAATAATACGACACTAAATATGGAAAGAAAGCAGATAATTCATTCGCTATATAAACATCTCCCACCAGCGCAGCGACAAGCAGCAGAACAGGAGCTAGATCAATTTGCCGACGTTTTTGCTGTCAGCGACAACGACATGGGTAAAACCAATATAGTGCGACATCGAATCTATACAGGAAATGCGACTCCAATTCGACAGGCGCCAAGACGATTACCACTTGCTAAGTGAAGCAGAAGCGCTGGTTAAGAAAATGGAACGGGATGGAATCATAGAGAAGTCCAAAAGCCCATGGAGCTCACCTGTGGAACTTGTTCAAAAGAAAGATGGTTCAACGAGATTTTGTGTGGACTATCGGAAATTGAAAGATGTCACCAAGAAGGATAGTTATCCATTACCACGTATAGACGACACGTTGTACACCTTACCGGGAGCCAGAATCTTCAGTACATTGAATCTGAAAAGCGGATACTGGCAGGTAGCAATTCATGACAACGACAGGGAGAAGACAGCATTTACTGCGGGAAACGGCTTGTATCAATTTTCTGTTATGCCGTTTGGTTTATGCAATGCTCCTGCTACGTTCGAGCGGTTGATGGAACATGTTTTGCGAGGCCTTAGCTGGAAGACATGTCTAGTCTATTTGGATATCATTGTTTTTGGTCGTACATTTAATGAGCACGTGAATAATCTTCGGCAAGTTCTGGAAACAATTAAAGCTGCAGGATTGAAGTTGAATCCGCCGAAATGTAGCCTTTTCAAAAATGAAGTGAATTATTTGGGCCACATTGTATCCAGTGAAGGAGTACGCACGGATCACAAGAAATTGGAAGCTGTTAACGAATGGCCGGTACCAAAGAATTTACATGAGATGCGAAGTTTTCTGGGGCTATGCTCCTACTGTCGACGGTTTGTGCCTAACCTCGCAGATGTTGCACGAAGTCTTCATCGTCTTACTGAGAAGAATCAAAAGTTCCAATGGTCGAGTGAGCACCAAAAATCATTCGAATTGCTGAAGGGAGAGCTGTGTAGTTCTCCAATTCTGGCATATCCACAAGCAGGAGAACTCTTCATTCTGGACACTGACGCGAGCAATGCGGGAATAGGAGCGGTTCTATCGCAGAATCAGGAAGGAAAGGAGCGTGTAATAGCGTAATACAGCCGTTCGCTTTCTAAGACAGAGAAGAACTATTGTGTCACCCAAAGGAAATGTTGATAGCGTCAAATACGTCCACAAGTACCTATAAGGTCAGGAGTCTCTTCTTCGAACTATCCATGCAGCTCTCAAGTGGTTAATGCAGTTTAGGGAACCAGAGGGTCAAGTGGCCAGATGGATTGAAAGACTCCTGGCATACTCATTCAGGACAGAGCATCGAAAATGGATGCTGCATAATAATGCCGATGGATTATCAAGAAGAGGTAAATCTCCAAAACTACAGCAGAGTTGGGAAGGACCATATAAGATCAATAAGATGATTAATGATGTCGTATATCGGATTCAACAAAGCCCCAGATGTAAAATAAAAGTTGTTCACGTTGACAGATTGACAAGGTACAACAACAAAGGGAGTGCTGAATCTGTTCGGGACGAACAGAATTAAGGTGGGGGTAATGTTACGAAAAGTAGTCAGTAGCGTATATAATAGAATTAGAATCCTAAGATAAATCCCAATGTAAATACTGCATACTAAAAATAAGCACTTTCAATTGAATACTTTTAGGCGACTATTAGATTATTTGAAATTTGAAATGTAACCGCCTGCAAGTTTGAGTCATTGAAACAAGTAGTCAAACCGGTTTGAGGCGTAAAGCCGAAGTAAGATTATTAGTTGTTTGGAATTTAACCAGTGCAGTTGTACAAGTTCTTGTAAAGTGATAAAGCTATAACCTAAGAGAATTATTGTGAAGTACTAGTACCATAAGTGTTCTTGTGTACATTTAAGTAATCACCATTATAAATTGTGAACTTGTGTTCATTTTATTATTGTTCATTAAAGTTGTTATTTTTAAATTAATTAACTTGTGTTGGCAAGGTGAACAGTGATCTTGGGGACAGTAAAGTAGGAATAGTAGAGCCAACCAATTTCAACAAGAACGGATTGGTATGCGGAAGAACTCTAGTGAAACTCCAGCCTAAGATACCAGTGAGAATTATGAACGTCACCCATCACCGAAGGTAATACGAGAAGGAACAGTCATTGGCAAGACTCAGGAAGTAAGCTGTATCGCAAACTGCCAGCCTGTAAAAGTAAATAATACGACACTAGATATGGAAAGAAAGCAGATAATTCATTCGCTATATAAACATCTCCCACCAGCGCAGCGACAAGCAGCAGAACAGGAGCTAGATCAATTTGCCGACGTTTTTGCTGTCAGCGACAACGACATGGGTAAAACCAATATAGTGCGACATCGAATCTATACAGGAAATGCGACTCCAATTCGACAGGCGCCAAGACGATTACCACTTGCTAAGTGAAGCAGAAGCGCTGGTTAAGAAAATGGAACGGGATGGAATCATAGAGAAGTCCAAAAGCCCATGGAGCTCACCTGTGGAACTTGTTCAAAAGAAAGATGGTTCAACGAGATTTTGTGTGGACTATCGGAAATTGAAAGATGTCACCAAGAAGGATAGTTATCCATTACCACGTATAGACGACACGTTGTACACCTTACCGGGAGCCAGAATCTTCAGTACATTGAATCTGAAAAGCGGATACTGGCAGGTAGCAATTCATGACAACGACAGGGAGAAGACAGCATTTATTGCGGGAAACGGCTTGTATCAATTTTCTGTTATGCCGTTTGGTTTATGCAATGCTCCTGCTACGTTCGAGCGGTTGATGGAACATGTTTTGCGAGGCCTTAGCTGGAAGACATGTCTAGTCTATTTGGATGACATCATTGTTTTTGGTCGTACATTTAATGAGCACGTGAATAATCTTCGGCAAGTTCTGGAAACAATTAAAGCTGCAGGATTGAAGTTGAATCCGCCGAAATGTAGCCTTTTCAAAAATGAAGTGAATTATTTGGGCCACATTGTATCCAGTGAAGGAGTACGCACGGATCACAAGAAATTGGAAGCTGTTAACGAATGGCCGGTACCAAAGAATTTACATGAGATGCGAAGTTTTCTGGGGCTATGCTCCTACTGTCGACGGTTTGTGCCTAACCTCGCAGATGTTGCACGAAGTCTTCATCGTCTTACTGAGAAGAATCAAAAGTTCCAATGGTCGAGTGAGCACCAAAAATCATTCGAATTGCTGAAGGGAGAGCTGTGTAGTTCTCCAATTCTGGCATATCCACAAGCAGGAGAACTCTTCATTCTGGACACTGACGCGAGCAATGCGGGAATAGGAGCGGTTCTATCGCAGAATCAGGAAGGAAAGGAGCGTGTAATAGCGTAATACAGCCGTTCGCTTTCTAAGACAGAGAAGAACTATTGTGTCACCCAAAGGAAATGTTGATAGCGTCAAATACGTCCACAAGTACCTATAAGGTCAGGAGTCTCTTCTTCGAACTATCCATGCAGCTCTCAAGTGGTTAATGCAGTTTAGGGAACCAGAGGGTCAAGTGGCCAGATGGATTGAAAGACTCCTGGCATACTCATTCAGGACAGAGCATCGAAAATGGATGCTGCATAATAATGCCGATGGATTATCAAGAAGAGGTAAATTTCCAAAACTACAGCAGAGTTGGGAAGGACCATATAAGATCAATAAGATGATTAATGATGTCGTATATCGGATTCAACAAAGCCCCAGATGTAAAATAAAAGTTGTTCACGTTGACAGATTGACAAGGTACAACAACAAAGGGAGTGCTGAATCTGTTCGGGACGAACAGAATTAAGGTGGGGGTAATGTTACGAAAAGTAGTCAGTAGCGTATATAATAGAATTAGAATCCTAAGATAAATCCCAATGTAAATACTGCATACTAAAAATAAGCACTTTCAATTGCATACTTTTAGGCGACTATTAGATTATTTGAAATTTGAAATGTAACCGCCTGCAAGTTTGAATCATTGTGTACTGGTCAAACAAGTAGTCAAACCGGTTTGAGGCGTAAAGCCGAAGTAAGATTATTAGTTGTTTGGAATTTAACCAGTGCAGTTGTACAAGTTCTTGTAAAGTGATAAAGCTATAACCTAAGAGAATTATTGTGAAGTACTAGTACCATAAGTGTTCTTGTGTACATTTAAAGTAATCACCATTATAAATTGTGAACTTGTGTTCATTTTATTATTGTTCATTAAAGTTGTTATTTTTAAATTAATTAACTTGTGTTGTGTTTTAATTGCAAAATCCTTTACGAACTCGAAAGCCTGAATTTCGTAACAATACTTTCTATTAGAGCATTTTTTTGCGTTTATGACTAATTTTTCTACTAATTGTATTATCTCTTGTGCTCTTTCCATTATGTAAGAAAATTTATATGGAGGGAAAAAGTTTTTTTTTTGTATTTTATTTAAACATTTTGGGATTTATTTAACTGTTTGTGTGTGTGTATGTTCTAAGATAAGTGTTAAGTTTTTTTAGAATGTATATTGTTAAAACTATTGTTATGACTATAACTAAAGCTATCATTTCTGTGTTTGACATGTGTAATTTTTTTTCAACGTTGCTGTTGTTGTTGTTGAAGATTTTCTCCGACTCTATCTTCGTTTCCTTGGAAAACCAGTGTCCCATTGCGTTGTTTGTTCTTCTTCCTCTTTTTTAGGGTTTTCTTTAATTCGTCAATTTATGCCCAGATAAAAGTTGCTTTGTCCCAGGCTATTGTATTTTTCTCGTCCTTCACTATTTTTAGTAGATGGCTTAGTTTCCTGATGTCTTTTCTCAGTTTTCCGCCTCTTGTTTGTCGTTTTGGCTCTTTTGTAGTTTTGATTGCCGTTCTGTGTGTGTCTGTGTTTTGTTCCTGACGTCTTGTACTCTTCTATTGTTAGTCGTTTGGGTCCTTGTTGTGTTTTTGATCGGATATACCTCGGAATTACCTCTTGGATGTTGCCGGTTGGTATGTATTGCTCCATGAAAAAAATTTTAGTTTGTTTTCTTGAAAAAATAAATTTTTTTTATATAGTAAAAAAAATTTTTTCCTTTAATTTTAGTTTTTTTAAAAGATTTTGTGCGCGTGTTCGCAGGATAGCAATATAATGTATAAAATTGTGAAGTATATGTTTTTGGTAATCGTCATTACTATTGACTGTATGGTCGGCAAAAGTGGAAATAATGACCTAATTAAATAGAGCGAAGAGCGGATCTTTGCAGGAACTGCAACCTATCCAGCGCTGCGAATGTTGTAGATACAACAAGCAGCGCTTTAACCATTAAAAATTGAGTACTTCTCCTAATTAAGGTTTAAAGAATACTGATTACTTTTATTGAAATTTCGTTCCTTTTTATATAAGTTATGTTTCCTTATGCGGAAACGGTTAAAAAAATAAAAAGATGTTTTTCCTTTAATTTTAATGCGAGTACGTCCGCGTTTCTTTATTGCTAAAATCTAACTCAACTACATTACATTATTTACTTAACATGACACCTAAAGAATAACTTAATTGCTATACGGAAGTTATTGCAATAATTAATTGTTTGAGTCAGGCGCTACGTAAGCATGATCTACTTTTTTGATTTAGAAATTGCAGGTAAAAGAAAAGAATTGCGTCAATCAAGAATTGCGACAATTAAGTGGAAAGTGAAATAACGAAAAAGCTGAGTTGCGCAACCGTTTGCGCGTGTGCTAAGTGTGTCAACTGTATGTTTGTAAAGTAATTTAACGTTTTGTGCTGAGTTAATGTTTTATGCGGAATTGCGCAATCGTGTGCGCGTATGTTAAATGTGTCAATTGTTATTTTGTAAAATAAGTTAATAATTTATGTGTTAACTTAAAGTAGATGTGTCATGTGTTAACTTATACAATTTGTTATTCTAAAACTTACATACTAAATGAATCTACATAATAGGAAAATAGGGTTTTTTACATAGAGCGATGTTTTACTCTACTTATTCTATCAATGCATTTGACCCTTATTCTGAGTATTCAAATGGATTGGGTGCCTATAATAAAAAGTCATAAATACTGTGGCTTATCGCTAATGCTTACTTTTAATGTGTCAACAACTGGTGCATGTGCGTATGTCTATATGGAAAATTTATACATTTTGGAAAATTATTTTAATAGTTTTCTTAGCGTGGTGTGTGCTACAGTCATTAGATGATTTTAATAATTAATTTTTTAAAAAATTAATTATTTTATTTAGAAAATTTGTAATATTTTCTTGGTCAAGGTTTTTTTGTAGTTTTCCCTGACCATGATTCATTGATAAAAGTAATTGGACTCGCGTCGTTTTAGTTTCGTGTTCGTTTTTCGTATTGCTTTTTTAATGAATCAGAGATAATTCTGAGAAAATAAATTGAAACCGGCTACAGACGTGAGGAATGTGATATGTTGTAATTCTCATTTCTTCGAATTTTAATTTTTAATTTTAATAAAGGGCATAGCCCAACTTATTGCCGTGACGCAAGTCATTCAGGGACTTATCCCTTATCTACGGCCACAAAAGGGAAAATTCCCATTAAAATTCTCCACACTCGTGAAACTGCGTGAATGGGCAGAACCAACATCATTCCCAGCGTCCGAGCAATACGCCTTACTGTACAAAAAGGAAGACTCTGTATCAGGCACGAGAATAAAGAAGTTACTAAGTGAAATAAATTTCGATACACTAAATCATGAGGAGAAAACTGAAATCGAGTCAATATGCACAAAATTCCACGATATTTTTCACTTGGAAGGAGACAAGCTTACTTACACTCACATAGGACAAGCAGATATAACACTAAAAGAGGGAGCGACACCGAAATATACCAAACTATACAGACTACCGCATATACAAAAACAGGATATAAAGAACGAAATAGGCAACATGTTGGAAAATGATATAACAGAAGCATGGAGCTCTGCGATCCTCGTAGTACCAAAAAAGAGAGATCCCGTTACCAACATGCTAAAATTCCGAATGGTTATAGATTACAGGAACGTAAATAAGAGAATAGAGGACGATAAATTCCAATTAACCAACATTAGCAACATTTACGACATGGTACGAGCAATATATTTTTCATGTATTGATTTAAGTCAAGGATACTACCAAATGGAGCTAGAATCAAAAAGTAGACCCGTGACGGTCATCATCATCATATTAGGCTCTACAACCTTTCCGTGCAGGATCCTCTTCGCTCATGCGAACTAGGTGTCCTGCCCACCGGAGCCTACCGAGCTTAATTTTCTTCACAATGTCGACATCGCGGTAACGCTCGTAGATCTTATCATTATAGAGTCTCCGGAATCGTCTTTCCTCAGATACGGGGTCAACAATTTTCCTGAAGACTTTTCTCTCGAACGCGACTAAGAGGTCAGAATGCTTCTTGCTAAGCACCCAGGTCTCGGATCCATATGTAAGTGCTGGTATGACCATTGCCTTATATACCAGCAGTTTGGATGTTATGGTTAAGTCCCTGTATTTGAAGAGTCTTGACAGACTATAGTAGGCTTTGTTGGCTTTAAGCAATCGTGCGCGTATTTCTGGTTCCATGCTGTTTTCGGCTGCTACAGTTGACCTGAGATAGTAAAAGGATTGCACTACTTCACATTCGTGCTCCACTATTTGAATTGAGGGACCAATTTTGGGTCTTCTACTCGCAGTCGTGGCCACCACGTACTTTGTTTTGCTCTCATTTATGTGCAGCCCCAGATTTCGTGCCGCCTGCTCTATCTGAATGAAAGCTTCCTGTACAGCTCTTCGGTTTCTACCAATGATGTCATTATCGTCTGCGTAAGCCAGCAGCTGAATGGACTTATAGAGGATTGTTCCTATTGACGGTACGTCAGATTCTCGAATCACTTTCTCCAACGCCAGGTTGAAGGCGACGTAGGCCAGTCCATCCCCTTGTCGGAGCCCCTTATAGATGTTGAATGGGCTTGATAGTGATCCAAATATTTTTACTTGGCTTATAACATTGGTCATGGTCAATTTATTTGGGATGCCAAATTCTTTCATGGCTTTATAAAGTTCAACTCTGGCTATGTTATCATAGGCGGCTTTAAAGTCTATAAAAAGATGGTGTAGTGAGTTTTGAAACTCTAGACATTTTTCCATCATCTGCCTATGCGTGTAAATCTGATTGTTGATTTGCCTGCGATAAAGCCACACTGGCATGGACTAATGATGACTTTAGCGTATGAGGCTATCCTGCCTTGAAGGATAGAGGAGAAAATCTTATACGCGGTACTCAACAACATTATTCCACGATTGCTGCATTTTGTGATATCTCCCTTCTTATGTATGGGGCACAGGATGCCTATTATCCAGTCTTCTGGCGTAGCTTCTTCCTCCCATACTTGCACTATTATTTCATGAATTGCTTGGTGTAATATGGGGCCAATATCAATTGTGTAATATCAATTCCGCTGGGATCTCATCAGATCCAGGGGCCTTATTATTTTTGAGCAGATTTATCGCTCTGCTTACTTCGTCTATGCTTGGTGGCGGCAGCATAGTATGATCTCCGGTCCGGGAGGACGGTCACTTTTAGCTAAAACGACTACCAATGGGACTAAAAATCTCACCCAGCAAATTTTCAAGGATGATGTCAATAGCGATGGCCGGACTTACGTACTCACGCTGTTTTGTGTACCTTGATGACCTAATAGTTTTTGGTAGAAATCTCATTGATCATAACAAAAATTTGATAGACGTGTTCAAACGACTTAGAGTAAACCTAAAAATTCACCCAGTAAAGTGTGCTTTCCTACAAAAATAAGTATTGTATCTAGGACACATTCTTTCCGAAAAGGGAATTCTAGTTGTATAACTGTATCCTGGGACCCAACAAAGTTTTGGCATACATCCCAGTGAAGAATTGTATACTCCCTCCTAAGAAGGGACAAGGATGGCACTACAGCCCGATCGACAACATTTTGCATCAATAAATAAATTATAATTTACAAAAGAAGAAGTTCGACGACGAATACAAAGTTCGCGAGTTGCAAAAAATCTTAGGAGATATGTTTAAGAAAAGTAATGTAAAGGTGCACCTTATAAATAAATGTATAGAAATTACCGATCCTCATAAAAAGAAAATATTGCTCAACGATTATCATATATTACCAACAAGTGGACATGCAGGAATAAACTGCATGATGAAAACGCTTAGCCAAAAAAAATTTGGACAGAAATGCAGAACGACATAGCAACATATGTAAATCATTGTACAATATGTCAGAAAAATAAACACATTACACCCAAACACAGCCAATGGAAATAACTTCAATTGCCGAGTCAAGTTTCGACAAAATATACTTGGGACTTAGTAGGTCCTCTAGACGGATCAGTGAATGGATATAGGTACGTACTGACTTTACAAGACAAACTGACCAAATTCACGAACGCTATTCTAATCCGAAATAAGAGGCTTGTACAGTAGCTAAAGGACTAGTAGAATGTTTCATCCTTAGATATGAAGTTCCAAAACCTGTAGCCTCTGATCAAGGAACAGAATTTATAAACAAAATTTTTAAGGATATGTGCAAATTACTGAAAATAGAACAGTTGCAATCTACAGCCTACCATCACGAAAGTATAGGAGCGTTAGAAAATTCCCATAAAGTTTTCGGAGCATACCTCAGGAGCTAAGCATACCGACTGGTGTACTTGGTTACCATATTATGTATTTTGTTACAAGACAGTACATACAGAAACAGGATACACACCATTTGAATTAGTATTCGGACGACATTACCTTCAAATTTAACAAGACATGTAGAACCAAGATACAACTATGAAGGTTACGTAATCGATTAAAGACAAAAGTTACAAATTGCTGATAGAGATACGAGAGATACACTTCTAGACATTTTTTTTTGTTCCACGATTTTTAAAATTTTACTGTCTCACAATTTGCAAAGTTTAATTGCCTTCCGATTTGCAAAATTCCACTTCTGACACGAATTGTTACGAAATTCAGGCTTTTGAGTTCGTAAAGGATTTTGCAAATAAAACACAACACAAGTTAATTAATTTAAAAATAACAACTTTAATGAACAATAATAAAATGAACACAAGTTCACAATTTATAATGGTGATTACTTTAAATGTACACAAGAACACTTATGGTACTAGTACTTCACAATAATTCTCTTAGGTTATAGCTTTATCACTTTACAAGAACTTGTACAACTGCACTGGTTAAATTCCAAACAACTAATAATCTTACTTCGGCTTTACGCCTCAAACCGGTTTGACTACTTGTTTGACCAGTACACAATGATTCAAACTTGCAGGCGGTTACATTTCAAATTTCAAATAATCTAATAGTCGCCTAAAAGTATGCAATTGAAAGTGCTTATTTTTAGTATGCAGTATTTACATTGGGATTTATCTTAGGATTCTAATTCTATTATATACGCTACTGACTACTTTTCGTAACATTACCCCCACCTTAATTCTGTTCGTCCCGAACAGATTCAGCACTCCCTTTGTTGTTGTACCTTGTCAATCTGTCAACGTGAACAACTTTTATTTTACATCTGGGGCTTTGTTGAATCCGATATACGACATCATTAATCATCTTATTGATCTTATATGGTCCTTCCCAACTCTGCTGTAGTTTTGGAGATTTACCTCTTCTTGATAATCCATCGGCATTATTATGCAGCATCCATTTTCGATGCTCTGTCCTGAATGAGTATGCCAGGAGTCTTTCAATCCATCTGGCCACTTGACCCTCTGGTTCCCTAAACTGCATTAACCACTTGAGAGCTGCATGGATAGTTCGAAGAAGAAACTCCTGACCTTATAGGTACTTGTGGACGTATTTGACGCTATCAACATTTCCTTTGGGTGACACAATAGTTCTTCTCTGTCTTAGAAATCGAACGGCTGTATTACGCTATTACACGCTCCTTTCCTTCCTGATTCTGCGATAGAACAAACAATAATAATAACACAAGTTCAAAATTTATACTGGTGACAACTTTAAATGTACACAAGAACACTTATAATACTTGTACTTTACAATAATTCTCTTGGGTAGTAGCTTAATCACTTTGCAAGAAGTTTTACAGCTTCACTGCTTAAATTTCAATTAACTAATCCACTTCTCTGCAGTGAACGCCACCTTTTATACTCATTGAAAAGCTTCCAGAAACTTCCAATATTATAGACAGAAATATCGAGAAAATACCAGAAAATTGTAGCCTTATTCCCTTATTAACAACTAACGGTATGCAATGAGTCATCTTCTTAAAATAGACTACATGTTCAATCATGTTCTTTTACAAAAACCGGCCAAACCGCACAAACCGGTTTGACTAAATTTTTGAACAGTACATAATGATTCAAACTTGCAGGGTTACATTTCAAATTTCAAATAATCTAAAGTCTTACCGCCTAAAAGTATGCTACATAAAAGAGCTTATTTTTAGTAAACTCTCTATCGGTGCTCTGCTCTGCTCACACTCTTAATATTGCATTAAATGATCCAGTACTGTTATAATAGAGAAAGAAAGCAATACTACTAGTATGTTGAAAAAAAAGAGGGTAGGCTGTGTCAAGGACACGGCCGTGGGTTTTGAGCGTGACAACGTCTGTCCGGGACGAAAGAAAAGAAAACAAAGATCTTGTTGTCTGTGGGACATAAACACGGACGTATATATTAAATTTTTTTCTATACGAAATACAAGTCCTACAACTTGTACCGTAGCTCATTACATACATCATCATCACATCACATTATATACATGTAAATTATTTATAAGCGAATTTTAATGTTCACAACCACTAACTGTGAAGTGGCTGCTGCATATTGCATATCACTGCCCAAACAGAGTATTCAACTTTTGGTTTGAACTCATAAAAAAATTTGAGTTGTTTTAAATTAAATTTGAATAGAAGAGAAGTGAGCAGCACTAACCAATGCATCGAAATGGTATGCTAAGAATGTCGCTTTGAAACATGCAGGCCAATTGTTCGTGATTAAATTTCTTTTGCATGGTTCTCTCCCTTCTGTAATAGATCAAAGAGTTATTCAATTTATAAAAAAATTGAGTAATTTTAAAATAAAATTTAAGAGAAATGAAATTGAAGAGAGAAGAATTTCGCTTTGATACATACAGGCCAGTTATTCATCATTAAATTTCTTTTGCATGGTTCTCTCTCTTCTGTAATTGATCGAAGAGTTATTTACTCTAGTTACTGTAAACATGACTAAGGGTAAGATAAGCGAAAAGAAAAGGAAATAGTTGCAAGGAATGCTAACGATATATGTATTTTCATATATCAATCGTGTATAAATTTTAATACCTATTAATATTTTTTTTTAAATTCATTGGGAAGATTGCTTTGGTTTTACTTGCTTTAACTAAATTTAGGTTTATTCTTTACCAAAAACAACATATCGACAGCGTCGGTGATCGTGTTAGTTGGCTGTTAAGTTTGCTATCCAATTAGTCAAGATGTGGAGGTGAGATTTCACGCACATGTATTTCTACATCCTCTGCAGATGTTATATTACTCTTTCCTAACGATCTTCAACATCCTCCGTAATAAACAGCCCCAGTCAACACCCCACCCCCACCACAAAAACAAAAATAAGAAAACCCACTATAAATTAATTTAATTTTTATTCAATCAATCTTCTTATGCGCATGGTTTAACTACATGCAACAATTCTACTCAAATGTCAACAACGAAAACGACCAACAAATACAAAAGTGGGAATACAGCGCAAGCGCCGCCTATGGGAATTCAACATATTTATAAACATTCCAATTATCATAGCCAACGTACATCCATTCTGATATGAACAAATATCAGTATATGTAGTTTTTCGAAAATATCTCGATTCCGCCGCCACTTAGCGGGTCAAAATTTTATCAGCAAACTTATTTATATTTAAGAAATTTATTTTGTGAGTTTGAGCCAAATCGTACCATAAATACGAAAAATTGCGGTATCACGACAACCGCGCCACCTATCTGCAGAGTAAACTAGCATATTGTCCAAGTAGATAGTAGATGTTAGATAGAAAGAAATGGACCAGTTCACTGGCCTGTAAGATATCCTGACCTTACAGTATTGGATTTTTGTGTGGGGCAGAATTAAAGAACTTGTATATTGAACGAAATAGCAACTCTAAGTGAACAGAAGAGCGTATTCTCTAAGCGTCATCAAAAGTAAGGCAGCAGTTGGCATTAATAAGTATTCGTAGCGAAATCCATAAACGGGCTCTAGCATGCATACAAAACCAAGGAGGACACTTTGAGCACCTGTTATAACTGTTTTAGTATACATAAAATAAAAATTATCTACACCTACACAAATTCATAGCCTTTTGAGCTTAAATCAAAAACAACCCTTTTAAAAATTGTAGCTGCTGCAAGTTCTCCCAAGAATCATTAAATCTACGGGGTTTTCCGCAAACTTGTTGTTGATTTTTAAAATGTTTTTTTTATTTCGCTTTCGTGTTTGTCTGTTTGTTCGGGAGGAATTTTGTAATTGATTTTAAAGTAACTTCCCATTGAGCTAGAGGCTTGAAACTTTAAATATAGCTCAAAACTGGATGAAGATTGACAAACCAGAAATCAAAAAGGCAACAAATCGCATCAACAAAAATTAAATAAACGCTAGATTGCAATTTGTTTCAAATCAAAGCAGACTACTATGCACAATACTGAACGTTTTAAATTAAAAATGTATTTTTATCAGCTAACATGTTATTTACATTATTGTTACTTTCATAAGAAAAAGATAGTGAAACGTTATGTTTATTACGTATGTTCTGGAGAAAATTGACCTCAAAATCAATCAATAAAAATCAAAATCAAATATTAGCCAGGGCAAGAAAACTCGAACTGGAACAACCCATTAAAAACAACGTGGCTCTCTAAATATATGCGATTTAACAATAAAATCCATTAGAGACTTTAATTTTTGCTTGAATACTCTGGCAGTTATATCATGACGATGGCTTTGTGCTTGTTATCTTTGCCCTGCATCTGTTTGTTGTCGCATGCAAGTTAAGGTGTTTGAGTCGCGCAGCTTCAAAAAAATAACGACTCGTCCACTTCGAGGTCGAATCAGAACAACCAATAATTTATTTATTTCATACATTTATAATTTTACAAATTTGCTTATTCTACTGGTTTTAATAATACTTATTCTAGGAATTATAAAGTAACAAATTATGCTGATTCTACTGATCTCGTTTTAATATTTTTATTCTAAGAATTATTAAGTCAAGAATTTTATTGCTGCAAATTATGCTTACTCTACAGTCTACATAAGCTAATCGCAAAACAATATTGCAACACTGGAAATTGGGTGTCTGGGCAGGTAGAATATTATGCAGTATCATCGGTAAAAGGAATTAAGTGGAAACGCAGTGTGGGATTGTGTAAGGGGCAATGACCAATATTTGTGTTAACTTGCATCTTGTTCTAGGCACACTGTTGTATTTTTCGTCCCGTTTCAGTTCGCAATGATCTTCGTTCGTCTCTTGCACGGGCACGGGCTCTTGATGTTTGTGTTAAAACGTCTTGTAGTCGTATTGCTCGTATTGCCGTTTGCCAACATCATTCGCTTGTGCTATTGCTGCTCGTTCTTTTGCATTTTGACGGCACGTATCTCTTTCTTCTTCGCTTCCGTTCATCGGTGCATTTCTTTGCGACTGGATTCATCTGTGTCGTCTTCCGAATTTCGCGCGTCCTACTCGTGCCATATTTTCTCATCTATTTGGTTGTATCGTATTACAATATTTTACGTGTTCGATTCGATCAAATATTTTTTTATTTTGCGCACAAGTTTAATATATTTTGCTGGTTAAAAAAACATAAACACAAACGAACACATGGTGTAATTATGGTTCTGATACGTCCAGTGGCTTAGGCAATATGACGAAACATGCATATGCACTAACATTTTTATACATTTGAAATACACATTTACAAAAATAGTTCGACCCTAGCGCCATCTACCGGGCTAAAAAAAGCTAAAACTTTTGGAGCACCAATCGAATATATCGACTCTCTGTTTTTAAATTCTCTATATTTACTTCGCGTGCCCGTGGCTGGTTGGCTGGTCAGATCTTGTGATAAATTTTTAACCCACTTCCTAAAGCCGATTTTTTCAAACTTAGCATACATGGGGATTTCCGATGACAACTTTCTATAAAAATTCCCCAAAATATGAATCCACAATTCATGTGCTGCAGTTGTGATTGAAATTCTCTATCGGTGCTCTGCTCTGCTCACTCTCTTAATATTTCATTAAATGATCCAGTACTGTTATAATAGAGAAAGAAAGCAATACTACTAGTATGTTGCAAAAAAAAGAGCAGGGTAGGCTGTGTCGAGGACACGGCCGTGGGTTTTGAGCGTGACAACGTCTGTCCGGGACGAAAGAAAAGAAAACAAAGATCTTGTTGTCTGTGGGACATAAACACGGACGTATATATTAAATTTTTTTTCTATACAAAATACAAGTCCTACAACTTGCACCGTAGCTCATCACATACATCATAATCACATCACATTATATATACATATGTAAATTATTTATAAGCGAATTTTAATGTTCATAACCACTAACTGTGAAGTGGCTGCATATTGCATATCACTGCCCAAACAGAGTAATCAACTTTTGGTTTGAACTCATAAAAAAATTTGAGTTGTTTTAAATTAAATTTGAATAGAAGAGAAGTGAGCAGCACTAAACAATGCATCGAAATGGTATGCTAAGAATGTCGCTTTGAAACATGCAGGCCAATTATTCGTGATTAAAATTCTTTTGCATGGTTCTCTCCCTTCTGTAATAGATCAAAGAGTTATTCAATTTATAAAAAAAATTGAGTAATTTTAAAATAAATTTTAAGAGAAATGAAATTGAAGAGAGAAGAATTTTGCTTTGATACATACAGGCCAATTATTCATCATTAAATTTCTTTTGCATGGTTCTCTCTCTTCTGTAATTGATCGAAGAGTTATTTACTCTAGTTACTGTAAACATGACTAAGGATAAGATAAGCGAAAAGAAAAGGAAATAGTTGCAAGGAAGCTTGCAGGTTTTCATTGTTATCTGCCTCTTTTTTGTAACTTATGGTAATTTTTTTTTCTGCACGTCACGAGAGCACTGTATCGAGCAGAGCAGAGGACCGATAGAAAATGATCAGAGACTATACTATCACTACGGCTGCGGTAAAAAATTAAGAAGCTTCGCAGCTTGTGCTGCACAAAAAAATGTCAGGCAGTCGGTATGCACGAAATTGCGGCTATATTTTGAACCGACTTACAGTCTGCTTGTAGGGCGAAAATTTGACATTTACATTTTGCTATTTGCATCCAATTTTAAGTAGCTGCGAAAACTGCGCAGTCGTCTTTTCTTTAATGCATTGGCTGAAAAGTGAATTTTTGACCAAAATGCAGCATAAACTGCGCAGCGGCTGAATTCTTGACCGCAGCCTACTACTGCATATGTTTGTTTCGTTCTGCTCTGCTTGATTGTATGTTATTGAAACCACATACATGATCATCAATCACATCACATACAACAGAATAAATAATTTATAAGCTGATTTAAATGTTCATAACAATTTATTGTGAGGTGGGTACATATTAAATATATCATATCACTGCACAAATATAGTAATGCAGTTGCGTCGATAGTAGTAGGAGAAGTAAGAGCTGTTAAAAAAATATGTGCGTGTAATCTTTACGCGCCGTTGGAGTGAAATTCTTTGACGTTGTGGCCAATATTACGATTAAATTAAAAGGCACGAGTCGCTTGAGAAATTGCTTAGTTCCCGAAATTCCAGACCATAATGATCATATTTCAGAATTCCCATAGGAAGAAGTCTTATAGCCGCATAGTAGTCCTGCATTCCGAGTTTCATACAAATCCCTTGAGAAATGGTATGGTTCCAATAATCCCAGACCCTATTGGCCAGATTCCAGAATTTCCATAGGAACAAGTCTTATAGTCACATATTAGTCCTACATTCCGAGTTTCATACGAATCCCTTGAGAAATGGCTTGGTTCCAAAAATCCCAGACCCTATTGGCCAGATCCCAGAATTTCCATAGGAACAAGTCTTATAGTCACATATTAGTCCTACATTCCGAGTTTCATACGAATCCCTTGAGAAATGGCTTGGTTCCAAAATTCCCAGACCCTATTGGTCAGATCCCAGAATTTCCATAGGAACAAGTCTTATAGTCACATATTAGTCCTACATTCCGAGTTTCATACGAATCCCTTGAGAAATGGCTTGGTTCCAAAAATCCCAGACCCTATTGGCCAGATCCCAGAATTTCCATAGAAACAAGTCTTATAGTCACATATTAGTCCTACATTCCGAGTAACATTTAAAAGTGCGATATTTAACAGTGATCACAACAATCGGACATTTAACAGTGTCTCACTTAACAGTGTGGCGCTGTTGATCTCAACAGTGGGACATCTGTTGATCACAACAGTGGACATTTAACAGTGTGTCGCTGTTGATCACAACAGTGGGACATTTAACATTTGACTTTTTGAAGAAGCAACCCATTATACCTTGTAGTGAGACTTTGTCACGTCAAAAGAAGCATATAACATTTACAAGTTGCAAGAGACCTTGGTACTATTTCCTTTTCTTTTGGGATGTATATTACAATCAAGTTATATACCATGAGCAGAACGAAACAAACATGTGCAGTAGTAGTGTTTGTATGGTCTCTGTTGGTTCTCTGCTCTACTCGCTTTGACTTTTCTTTAATAATTTCTACATTAGTTAATGTCAATAACATTACAATCAAGTTACATAACATGAAGAGAACCAAACCACAACTTGATTTGGTTATTTCAATTATGCTCCGAAATAATTTTATAACAACATAAATTGTAGCTTTAAAAACTAGATATCTTAGACTCTTCACTTTAATTTAAGTTAAATGTAATTACATAAAAATAAAAAATAAACAGTGCATTACCAGTAAATGTTTGTAAACGTGTTCACGTGTAGACGACACAACCTACCATTTTTTTTATTTTTTTTATTTATTATTTCCGTATCTATCTTTAATGTCCTCTAGACCAAAATCTACTTTTGAAACAATTTTGTGTTTGTTTGCTGCTTTTCCTTAGAATAAAAAGTGCGATGAGTACAATTATGATTATAATAAAACAAGTAAATGTAAAAAAAAACTTCGTTCTTCAGGTACAAACTTTTATGTATACACCGAAACACGCCACACATTCCTTATTATTTGGTAATAATCACCAAAATAACTCTTTTTGATATCGGGGCTTTTTCAAAGTATTTTCGTTTTTTCTACATTTCACACTAGCAACACGTGACTCGCGACATGCGTCAAACTCGGAATATAAAATCTGGCCCCCGACACTATGCCGCTCACAAAATTTTAGCCCTCTAGGTCGTGCGAAAGGTAGTTAAATAAGACATTAAAAAACGAGAAAATAGCGCGATTTCAACCCTTCCCACGTGCCACACGCGAAACGCGGCACGTGTCATATGCGAAATGCTATTTTGGAGTTAGACACTCACAAAATTTCAGCTCTCTAGGTCGTGTGGAAGGTTGTTAAAAAGGACTTCAAAGAACTCAAAAAAAAAAGTTTTTTCAAATCATCACACGCGCCACACGAGACAAGCGTCATATGCCGAATATAAAAAATGCTATTTTGGACTTAGATACTCACAAAATGTAAGCTTTCTAGGTCATGTGGAAGGTGGTTAAAAAAGAACCTCAAAGAAGTCGAAGGCCACTTGAAAAATCTTATAAAAAAGAAAATAATTAAAGAAACGTATGCCAGCTATTTTTTTACATTAGTTATAGACACGGTTTCGAATTGAATTATACAGTTTTTCTAAATAGTTGGGCGAAATCCCGTCCCTGGTATCTCGGATAGTTTTGATTAAGGCGTCCTTTTCTTCATGATGTCTACCGGCTTTATAAAATTTTCGAGATAGATGGGCCTAAACGTTTTCTTTTATGTTTAAGTCCAGTGAACAGAGCGGCCATTGCAAAAGTTCCACGTTTTTCGATTAAATTCAGCCTCTAGCTACCTTTGAAGTGTAGATAAAGGAGTTGTTTTGTTGGAAAATTAATGGTAGAGGTCCATACAAATTTGTTTCCAGCAAACATTTGTTTCTAATTGCGTTAATGAAAAACAAAAACAAAATTAATAACCCGCTTCGTTTTTGTGAAATAATGATATTTGCTTGTCGAGTTCATTGTCCTTTAGTTTTCCTCCTGTAAGTGTCTTGTTTGCACTTAAACAGATTCATTTTCGTTCTTCAAAACGTTTAAGGCTAGAATAAATTCGCTATTTGGCGTTACAGTCTAGGTTAAATAAATTTCGTTGGTTTTAGTATCTATTCTACTAGAAAATCGGAAAATTGTGTTTTCCTGATCAAGTTTACCTTTAATTTTTCGAATGTTGCAATAAGAAAAATGCAATATAAAATATCAAGGACCTTGATATATCCTTGATATTTATTTTTGCATTTCTCTTAAGGAAGTGTATTATTTTTTCGCTATTTTAGCGTGATCATTAACAAATATCCTGTAAATCTGGTACCTTGGAGGAATAGTATATTACATAATGAGCGTGGACATTATCGAGCGAGTTAAAGCATGAAGCACGAGGCGGGAGCCAAGTTCCTCAATCTTACGAGCACGATAACCACTTTTCATCGAGTAATGTACGCTATTTTTCACACGACCAAACCAATTTATTTGCTAAAGTGCTCATGCGCAATGCAAAACTACTGTGGGAATGTGTGTTCGCTGAGAATGCAGTATATAACAAAAGTATTTTCTATCTTAACACACACTAATGCCTACTTTCGATTGTAGGTTATAGCGTAGGAAACAGTCTCTTTCGAATGTGTTCGTGTGAAAAGATTTTATTTGTCTAAAGGTTTTTGGTAATAGTTATTCTTGAACATGTTCAGTCTTCAGTTTGCCGTTCAAATTTGTCTAGAGAGCTATCAATTTTTGGAATCGGACCGCAACGGTCTATTGTGCCAAAATATATTATATTAATAAATATGTAGCTAGCGAAGCCCCCGAACAGGTAGCCTATCTATATATATATAAAGCTTTAACTTTGCATGGAGTTTATACCATAATGAGTTTGTTTTGGTCGTTTTTTGGAAGTGGTGAAACAACTAAGTCAAGACGTGACGGGTAGCGAAGCATCTCGAACAGCTAGTACATAATAAAATACGAGTAACATCATATTACTGGAAAGAATTTTTTTTTAGTGTTAGTCTTAGTACATATAATAAATTATTATAATTATTAATTTCCGGAGGTAATTTCCATTCCTAAATTAAAAAATTTATCAATTCTCAGCTTTTATTTTTTATAAAAACAGCTTTTATGTTTTCATGGCAGGGCAATTTTGGGTCATAATTATCTTGTAATGCCATTTTAATGTTCTGACAACTAAGCAGACCATCTGCGATGGCTAATTGAGACACGATTGCACGATGTTACTAACGTACTGAAAACTGAACGGAAATGAACTGATACTGATCGTCTAAAGAAGATTAACCTTTCTAAAAGATATTTTACTTTAACACATACAAAATAAATTTCGCACACTTATAATCTACATTATGTTCGTTATTTCGTCTAAGCATATCTCTATAAGGTATATAGGTACATCAAAAACAAAAATGAACGATTTTGAGTTGGAATAAATAAATTACGCAGTTATGTTTTTAATGAAATTTTATTTTATATGTAAACTTTTGTTTTTATAAACAGTCAAACACCGACTTGACCAAGATTTAAGTGCCCATTGCCAGAGGAATGTTCCTAATCTCTCGCTTTATCAATCTTTTTAGTTGCGCAATATTATCAACTTTAGATCTTGCCAATTGTGACTTCAAGTCTTTCCTTTCAGTAGTCGGTAAAGGCCCAGATACCGTTGGTGCCTTTTGGTGATTATTTGCGCAGACGCTTCGGCTTCTTCACAAGTCTTAGTCCCAATTTTTTTTTAGTGTATATTGTATGACTCCAAACTTTCTGTTAAAATGTTTTGCCAGATGTTTCTGCGTCGGTGGTTGTGGTTTGGTTGCCATTTTTCGCAAATTTGAAATTTGGCGTTTTGACAAAGATGATTTTCGCCCCTTATTTTCAATTCGTTTATTATATTTGGTTAGTGTACCTTTTGAAATATTAAACTCCACTTTTTTACACTCTTTTATAATTAGTGAAAAACTAACGTTTTTCTTTAAAAAAAAAATGGAAACAAAGAGCTGCTGTTCAATTGTCAACACCATGATGAAAACTAACATTTAAAATAAAATTGCATTTTGAATATTCTATTGTTTTGATGCTTGTGTTTTATACGTACTCTACTTCTCTCTAAAATAACGGGGCTCTGAGTTTTTTGTGTTTAAAATCGTTCATTTTTGTTTTTGATGTACCTGTACATAGCTATAATTTTTTTTGTTACCCAATTGTGCCTTCAAACTTGACAAATAATAATAAAATTCGAAAACCACCTCCAATAAAACTTCTTGAAAAAGTTCTGTGGGTGATCGAATTCAAAAAAACTAAAAGTAAAGCTAGTACTTATGAATATAGAACATTATGACTAAAAGACAGTGTCTTTTGTTGCGCTCTTACAATAATTTTCATTTTGTTAATGTTTAAACTTGTCTTCTAAAAATTCTTATCATTATGATTGTATTAGTTCAAGGACGACCGTTCCAGTGCGATCAGTGTCCTGCAGCGTTTTATCGGAAAACATATCTAGATATTCATACGCGGATGCATACTGGCGAGAAGCCTTTTCAATGCGATATGTGCTTAAAGCGTTTCACACAAAAATCAACATTAAATATACATAAAAGAATTCATACAGGCAGGTTAAATTAAAGTTACAATTTTTTTATTTTTTTAACAGTTCTTGTACCTTTGTGATAAATTAAATATTTTTAAATTTTTATTATATTTGCTAAATATATCGGAATCAAATATATACAAATTTTTGGTTTTGTTATGGTTAAAAACTTTGATGTTGTACTAAAAATGTTTATTTAATTTGCTGTTCTTATCTATGTCTTATCTTAAGGTGAGAGGCCATATGCGTGTGATATATGCAATAAGACGTTTGCCGTAAAAAGTTATGTTACTGCTCACAGGTAAGTTTCCCATTCGAACTAATCATCATGTAAACTTATGAAATATTAGATGGCCGGATATCGGATCTAACACAGGTTAAACGAAATCATGTGGCTCAATTATACGATCCGACAGCCCATCTAATTTTGTCAGTTCAAGATATTTTCAGTGTGAACGGATGATGGATCCGTGTTTGTATCCTTAACCTTATTTAAAATTTTAAATTGACAATTTAATGACAATAAAAACTTCAGAGCAGCGATTAGACGATGTGATCTTTTCAGGTCGTCAGGTCGTCGGATGGCTCGATCACATGATGACCTGACAAAGCACCCGATTTGCCTTGCTTCATAAGCGATTACACGACCTGACGTCTGACGAATCCACCCGACGAATTGACGATATCAAATCGCATAGTAGAAGTTTAACACTTTGTAAATAGTTTAACTTGTTATAGATTTTATACCAATATTTTTCGATGTCGTAATTAAAAGAACGAGTAAAAAAGTTAAACTCCTCGAACTTTATTATTGCAATTTTTAATTTCTGCTACACATTATAACCATAATAAAAAGTGATTTATAGATAAAAAGTGCGGTCTATGTATTGCGTAGAAAATTAAATAAATACTATTGGGTCCGATATAGATCTTGCAGTTTATGTTAAATTTAGAGAAACGTCAACCATTGAATACCCATTATGTATTGTCAATAAGTTAATTATTTTTCCCAGTACTTATTGATCAAGTAATTAATTTCGTTTTGCCACCAATTACTTATTATTACAGTCAGCCCTCAAGGCATATAGTATGTTAAAATATAGCCATGGGTAGATCGTGGACGTATCTGTGGCTTGGGCTTGATTACTTGGGATACTGTCTTTTATCATAAAGGCAGTAATCGTTCTCGGGCTTGTTTGATAAAGTCACAAATTATCTCATTTAATTTGCTGCGGCAGTTTTATTCTGAAGATCTTGTCACAGTTAAAATATCTTATATTGCGAGAAAAGCAGAAACCATTGTGGCATCTGCTTATCTCCCGTACGACTCCATCACTTCGCTTCATCAAGTTAACTGATGAAGCTGGTTAGGTATTGTGAATCTAACAATCTGGGTATAATTGTTGCATGCGATGCTAATTCTCAGTAATATCAAGTACCACAGAGGACTTCAATTGTTGGATAATATACTTTTTCCACAGATATTGGCAGAGCCTCTCCAAAAAGCACATCACAACTATCACAATATATGTTGCTATGTTGCAACGACAGACCGAAGGTAGCGCAAGTCTAAATCTTGCAGCACAATTATGATGAAATCATGTGAAGATGGTGTGGCGGCAGGCAGGACCGCAAACTTGATGTTTGGTAAGGTTGCGGTGGCAGACCGATGGCAGAGCATTTCTCATGAGCACATCACTATTATCACAAATTGTGAGGTTATGTTGTAATATAAGTAATAACGAAAAAAAAACTTAATAATTTTAAGTAAATAACAACAATAAATTTCGATGAGGTGTGATGAAAAAACGGTGTTGATGACGCGATTATAGACAGTCATGTCCTTAGCCTCTCGCATATCGTCGCGTCACTGGAAACTTTGCCAAATCAAGTGAACGATTTCGGAAACCAGTCCGATTTGTATTAGCTTGGGTCGGGGCTAAATAAGAAGGTGGACTTGCCTTGGTCGGCGGCGCTTCATGTCGGTTGGCCAATCACCACTCAACTGAATTAATTTATTCTTGAAACAAATACAAGCCTCGGATACGTATCGAATTTATCAACAATGACCTTTGGCCCACGGAAAAGGACACGTTTTGGAACTTGAAACATTCGCACGCTCGTCAAGACAACAACGCTTGCACAATTAACAAAATAATTTCGTAAACACAATCTAGAGATTCTTGGTCTTCGTGACGTGAGATGGCCTGGAGTAGGGGAAAAACGAACATCTACCGGCGAGTTTTTAATTTTTTCGGGTAAGCCTGCAGGATAACACCATGCCAATGGAGTGGGATTTCTACTCTCTAAAGCTGCGAGAAGATCGTTACAGGACTGGCGAGCAATATCCGATAGAATTATTATTGCAAGATTTAAATCTGCTGTTCGACAGGTCGTGTTTGTTGAAGTTTACGCACCAACGGAACAAGCCACTTCTGAAGAAAAAGACACGTTTTACTTGCGTCTAAATATTATATTAAATCAACTACGGAAGAGTGACATCGTTATTTTGATGGGTGACCTTAACGCAAAGGTAGGCAGCGACAACAGTGATTGGGAACATGTCATTGGAAAACACGGCCTTGGTTCTATGAAAGGTTTGCTGATCTATGCTCTGATCGCAACCTAATCATTGGAGGCGTATACGCAAGCAGCCGCAACCATTCTAGGTAATCCCGACAAAAGTAGAAAAGAATGAATTTCAGATAGCACATGGAACACCATTCGTGAACGCCAACGCAGAGTTAAACGCGGCCTCGGGTGCCGAGCGAAGCGCATTAGAGCAAAAGTATAGGGATCTGGACCGTCAAGTTGGCCGTTCAGCTAGGAACGACAAACAAGCATGGCTAAGTGGCATCTCAACACAAGCGCAGCAAGCCGCTGAAAGCAGACAATATAGCACAGTCTACCAATCGCTCATAAGCTCGCCAACAAGAAACACCACATCAACTACCCTGTTAAGGCAATAGGTGGCTCTTTGATCCTTATGGAGGAACAACAATTAACCCACTGGACAGAACATTTTAAGAATGTTTTGAATTGTACTTCGCCAGGCACGTCCATAAACCCACATATGACCCTAATAGGCTACTTAACATCAGCGTCGCTACTCCTTCGTTGGATGAGATAAGGACAACAATTCGTTCACTGTAATCAGGTAAAGCAGCAGGCAATGACAACTTCTACGCAGAACTCCTTCAAGCCGACGAGTTAACTACGCAAACATTGCATGCGATATATCAAGATATCTGGGAATCTGATTCAATTCCATCGTCGTTAAAAGAAGGCTTGAAAGTCAAACTCCCCAAGAAAGGTGATTTGAGCAATTGCAAAAACTGGAGAGGAATTACCCTGCTAAACACTATAAACAAAGTGATCTCCTCTATAACAGCTAGGCGCTTACAGAATGCGTTAGAGCCAATTTTGAGAAATGAACAAGCAAGATTTCGTCCAAACCGTTCTTCTACTGATCAGATTAACACCCTGCGTATAATCATTGAACAGTCATGTTAACACATATTAGCCATAAGTAAATAACCTAATTTTTTAACATTTATATTAATAACCTTGAATATTGTTCGTATTGCATTCTTTCTGCACATTGCACAAACTCATGTTACTAGCTTTAATTTTATTTAGCTGCAATAGCAACAGTCAGCACATCAAATAATTCATTTTTGGTTGTTTTCTTTTCCGCACACTTTCGTGTCATTTAGCTAAGTAAGCAATTTGTTGTATAGAATTTGATTTATAGAATTTGCGTGCACCTTACAATATAGCTAATTAAGCAATTTGTTTAGTAGAATTTAATAATTATTTTGTGATAATGTAAGCAATTTTTATTCTATAAAAGGTGAATAAAATTTACTGAATGTTCAGATATCGTTAAACTACCAAATCGTGTATTTAATTAATCGTGTTGCGATTTCTCCAATCTTGACTGCACTAGTTACATTAAATTAGTCACGGTACAAGAACCGTGATCTAACACTATTGGCAGTAAAAGCACTGTCGACCGACATGATTGTTATTTCGCTTCCCCCCACCAGTAGCAAGGAGCATTTAACAATCACAGAACAAAAAAGCGTTACCAGGGCTTAGACATTGGTAGGGACGATTAAACACTCCGATCAAGGAGCAGTGATTCGTCGCAAGAAGCGTTTCCAGGGCTTAGACACTGGTAGGAGCAATCAAACACTCCGGTCAAGGAGCAGTGATTCTTACCAAAAGAAGAGAACCCCTTACAACATACATCGTGCTATTCAGAGGAAGCACATATCCAACCGACGATATCAATAGCCGAAATGGACGACACATGGGCTTGGGAGCCTAAAAACCAGTATTTCCAAGGACTCCAGTTCAAGGAAAACCAGGCAGTACCGAGCGGATAGGATTCAGCGGATTGAAACCATTTGGCAACAATTTCAAGCTAACCACAAACAAATAGAAGGCGTGATCGAACATGACACTCCATATATCGAAGGAAACACATTTGTTGAAATGTTCTGGAGTTCTACCGTTGGGATAGAACTTCTCTACCACAAACTAAAGAACCTCCTCCAAGAAAGCAGTTCTGAAGAACTGGAACCTACGACAGAAAATGTCAAATGTCAAATGTCAATACATTAGGATACAACTTCAAAGAATATCTGGATCTAGAACAATCTACTCAAGACTCCATAGTAATCTTATCGACCAAAATAAATGAATTAAGCATTGGGGATTTAAACACGACATCAACGGGATCCATGCTTAATTTGCCAAATTGATATTACCAAAATTTGATGGTGATTACCTGAAATGGCAACAGTTCCTTGACCTATTTACGGAGCTAATTCATAATCAGCAGATTCCGCAGTGCCAAAAACTATTCTATTTGAAGACAACACTCACAGGAAAGGCCGAGATTTTAATTCGTCATTTCACAACATCTGACGTCAACTATAACGCCGCCTGGAAGGTTATAACAGATCGTTATGAAAACACACGTCACTTGGTAACAGCGTTGCTCAGTAAATTGATGGCACAACCAACAATCCACAAAGAAGATTCGTTCATGATCAAGGCACTGCACGTCACAACACGTGAGTGTCTCTTAACTTTACAAAATCTTGGCGTGGACACATCAAATTGGGATCCAATTTTATTACATACATTAATAAAAAGATTGGATCTAAACACGCACTCACTATGGGAGCAATCATTGCAACAACCAAGATCATTGCCCTCATTGACTGATTTCTTGTCCTTCCTTGAAACCCGCTTTCAATCTCTAGAGACACTAGGAGCAAAAGTGCCCAAGCTTAATTCAGAGGAACCCCATAAAAAACAAGGAACGTCAAGGGTATTGACAAGCACCACGTCATCAAAACTTAAGTGCATAGCTTGCAAAAGGCGAACATAATTTATTCAGTTGTCAAAACTTTCTGCAGTCCAAAAGAGCGTCTAAGTTTAGTGAAGACCTCGAATTATTGCATAAACTGTCTTAAATATGGACACACCTCATCCAAATGCACTTCTGGAGGATGTAGAAAATGCTCAAAGCGACACAATACACTTTTGCATTTGGAGCAGTTTATGAAACCATCAACAAATAATTAACTCACCACGAGTAATTTCCCATCAACATCAGCAGATCAGACATGGGACCGGACCTATCAATTACTTTAGCAACACAAGGAAGTCATAGAAATCAAGGTTACGTTTTTCTCTCTACCGCCATCATCAACTTGACAAATCAGCATGGGAACAGCATCACATGCAAGGCCATACTTGAATTTGGATCGCAGTTAAATTTTATTACCGAAGGAACTATGAAAAAACTTGGAGTATCTTAGTATGGAAGAAGTTTGACATACAATCCTGGAAGATTCCAGACAATCTTCCACTTGCGGATCCCACATTTAACAAACCGGGTCCAATCGACGTGCTCATTGGAGCTGAGTTGTATTACTCACTTCTCTCAGTAGGGCAGATCAGATTGGGCCAAGCCATGCCCACGTTGCAGAATACAGTATTTGGATGGACAGTCTCCGGAAAAATAGAAGGCACTCAGGATGTGAATGGTCACAACCGGTCACAAAACGGAACAAGCCACTTCTGAAGAAAAAGACACGTTTTACTTGCGTCTAAATATTATATTAAATCAACTACGGAAGAGTGACATCGTTATTTTGATGGGTGACCTTAACGCAAAGGTAGGCAGCGACAACAGTGATTGGGAACATGTCATTGGAAAACACGGCCTTGGTTCTATGAAAGGTTTGCTGATCTATGCTCTGATCGCAACCTAATCATTGGAGGCGTATACGCAAGCAGCCGCAACCATTCTAGGTAATCCCGACAAAAGTAGAAAAGAATGAATTTCAGATAGCACATGGAACACCATTCGTGAACGCCAACGCAGAGTTAAACGCGGCCTCGGGTGCCGAGCGAAGCGCATTAGAGCAAAAGTATAGGGATCTGGACCGTCAAGTTGGCCGTTCAGCTAGGAACGACAAACAAGCATGGCTAAGTGGCATCTCAACACAAGCGCAGCAAGCCGCTGAAAGCAGACAATATAGCACAGTCTACCAATCGCTCATAAGCTCGCCAACAAGAAACACCACATCAACTACCCTGTTAAGGCAATAGGTGGCTCTTTGATCCTTATGGAGGAACAACAATTAACCCACTGGACAGAACATTTTAAGAATGTTTTGAATTGTACTTCGCCAGGCACGTCCATAAACCCACATATGACCCTAATAGGCTACTTAACATCAGCGTCGCTACTCCTTCGTTGGATGAGATAAGGACAACAATTCGTTCACTGTAATCAGGTAAAGCAGCAGGCAATGACAACTTCTACGCAGAACTCCTTCAAGCCGACGAGTTAACTACGCAAACATTGCATGCGATATATCAAGATATCTGGGAATCTGATTCAATTCCATCGTCGTTAAAAGAAGGCTTGAAAGTCAAACTCCCCAAGAAAGGTGATTTGAGCAATTGCAAAAACTGGAGAGGAATTACCCTGCTAAACACTATAAACAAAGTGATCTCCTCTATAACAGCTAGGCGCTTACAGAATGCGTTAGAGCCAATTTTGAGAAATGAACAAGCAAGATTTCGTCCAAACCGTTCTTCTACTGATCAGATTAACACCCTGCGTATAATCATTGAACAGTCATGTTAACACATATTAGCCATAAGTAAATAACCTAATTTTTTAACATTTATATTAATAACCTTGAATATTGTTCGTATTGCATTCTTTCTGCACATTGCACAAACTCATGTTACTAGCTTTAATTTTATTTAGCTGCAATAGCAACAGTCAGCACATCAAATAATTCATTTTTGGTTGTTTTCTTTTCCGCACACTTTCGTGTCATTTAGCTAAGTAAGCAATTTGTTGTATAGAATTTGATTTATAGAATTTGCGTGCACCTTACAATATAGCTAATTAAGCAATTTGTTTAGTAGAATTTAATAATTATTTTGTGATAATGTAAGCAATTTTTATTCTATAAAAGGTGAATAAAATTTACTGAATTTTCAGATATCGTTAAACTACCAAATCGTGTATTTAATTAATCGTGTTGCGATTTCTCCAATCTTGACTGCACTAGTTACATTAAATTAGTCACGGTACAAGAACCGTGATCTAACACTATTGGCAGTAAAAGCACTGTCGACCGACATGATTGTTATTTCGCTTCCCCCCACCAGTAGCAAGGAGCATTTAACAATCACAGAACAAAAAAGCGTTACCAGGGCTTAGACATTGGTAGGGACGATTAAACACTCCGATCAAGGAGCAGTGATTCGTCGCAAGAAGCGTTTCCAGGGCTTAGACACTGGTAGGAGCAATCAAACACTCCGGTCAAGGAGCAGTGATTCTTACCAAAAGAAGAGAACCCCTTACAACATACATCGTGCTATTCAGAGGAAGCACATATCCAACCGACGATATCAATAGCCGAAATGGACGACACATGGGCTTGGGAGCCTAAAAACCAGTATTTCCAAGGACTCCAGTTCAAGGAAAACCAGGCAGTACCGAGCGGATAGGATTCAGCGGATTGAAACCATTTGGCAACAATTTCAAGCTAACCACAAACAAATAGAAGGCGTGATCGAACATGACACTCCATATATCGAAGGAAACACATTTGTTGAAATGTTCTGGAGTTCTACCGTTGGGATAGAACTTCTCTACCACAAACTAAAGAACCTCCTCCAAGAAAGCAGTTCTGAAGAACTGGAACCTACGACAGAAAATGTCAAATGTCAAATGTCAATACATTAGGATACAACTTCAAAGAATATCTGGATCTAGAACAATCTACTCAAGACTCCATAGTAATCTTATCGACCAAAATAAATGAATTAAGCATTGGGGATTTAAACACGACATCAACGGGATCCATGCTTAATTTGCCAAATTGATATTACCAAAATTTGATGGTGATTACCTGAAATGGCAACAGTTCCTTGACCTATTTACGGAGCTAATTCATAATCAGCAGATTCCGCAGTGCCAAAAACTATTCTATTTGAAGACAACACTCACAGGAAAGGCCGAGATTTTAATTCGTCATTTCACAACATCTGACGTCAACTATAACGCCGCCTGGAAGGTTATAACAGATCGTTATGAAAACACACGTCACTTGGTAACAGCGTTGCTCAGTAAATTGATGGCACAACCAACAATCCACAAAGAAGATTCGTTCATGATCAAGGCACTGCACGTCACAACACGTGAGTGTCTCTTAACTTTACAAAATCTTGGCGTGGACACATCAAATTGGGATCCAATTTTATTACATACATTAATAAAAAGATTGGATCTAAACACGCACTCACTATGGGAGCAATCATTGCAACAACCAAGATCATTGCCCTCATTGACTGATTTCTTGTCCTTCCTTGAAACCCGCTTTCAATCTCTAGAGACACTAGGAGCAAAAGTGCCCAAGCTTAATTCAGAGGAACCCCATAAAAAACAAGGAACGTCAAGGGTATTGACAAGCACCACGTCATCAAAACTTAAGTGCATAGCTTGCAAAAGGCGAACATAATTTATTCAGTTGTCAAAACTTTCTGCAGTCCAAAAGAGCGTCTAAGTTTAGTGAAGACCTCGAATTATTGCATAAACTGTCTTAAATATGGACACACCTCATCCAAATGCACTTCTGGAGGATGTAGAAAATGCTCAAAGCGACACAATACACTTTTGCATTTGGAGCAGTTTATGAAACCATCAACAAATAATTAACTCACCACGAGTAATTTCCCATCAACATCAGCAGATCAGACATGGGACCGGACCTATCAATTACTTTAGCAACACAAGGAAGTCATAGAAATCAAGGTTACGTTTTTCTCTCTACCGCCATCATCAACTTGACAAATCAGCATGGGAACAGCATCACATGCAAGGCCATACTTGAATTTGGATCGCAGTTAAATTTTATTACCGAAGGAACTATGAAAAAACTTGGAGTATCTTAGTATGGAAGAAGTTTGACATACAATCCTGGAAGATTCCAGACAATCTTCCACTTGCGGATCCCACATTTAACAAACCGGGTCCAATCGACGTGCTCATTGGAGCTGAGTTGTATTACTCACTTCTCTCAGTAGGGCAGATCAGATTGGGCCAAGCCATGCCCACGTTGCAGAATACAGTATTTGGATGGACAGTCTCCGGAAAAATAGAAGGCACTCAGGATGTGAATGGTCACAACCCAATGAAAGACGCCTTACAGCGTCCGAACAACAATGTCCTTCCCTCCAACATCACGTTTTCTCGATTCTACTAAGATTTCGCATGCCCAGATACGTGTTTACTGCAGAAAGAGAGAAGATGTATCGATAAATACAAATGCACAACGAAGATACAAAATATCAACTAATATGGTGGAGAAACAGTCCCAACGATGCTCTTAAATGTTTCAGGCTGAACACAGTAACCTACGGTACAACTTCTGCTCCATATCTCGCTATAAAATGAAATGGCAGAAGATAATCAGGGCCAACTCCAGTTAGCGTCAAGAAATCTACAGAAGAATACGAATGTTGATGACGTGTGACAGGATCCGACAGCATGAGTAAGGCTCTTGAAACACAAGAAGAATTAAATAAAGTTGCTGCAAAGTGCAGGGTTTAAGCTTTGAAAATGGTGTGCAAACCACCAGTCACTAATACAAACCATACCAATCAATGATCGTGAAACAGAGCTAAATTTCAACAATAACATCGAAGAACATGTCAAAACCGTTGGACTGACATGGTAACCAAAATCTGACGATCTTTGTATTAAAACCTCATGGGTCGGAAAGAAAGGGTAACAAAAAGAATCGCATACTCTGACATTGCTTACCTGTTTGATCCTCTTTGCCTTATGGCCCCAGTCGTGGTGACTGCAAAATTATTTTTACAACAATTATGGGAACTAAATTTTGATTGGGATGCAGCACTTCCCCAAGAGATGCAAACGCAGTGGACTCGATTTCGAGAAGGGTTAAAAACACTTCACAACATCAAAATACCAAGGCACGTGTTTTCTCACAAGGTTCCCAAGGATGTGCAGATGCATCGGAGAAGGCCTACGGAGCAGCAACTTACGTTAGATCGATCGACAAGGATAATATTATTATAGTTCGTTTACTTTGCGCGAAATCGAGGGTAGCCCCTTCAAAGAAATCAAACATATCGCACCAAGCTACCATTCCTCGTTTAGAACTTTGTGCCGCTAAGCTTGCTGTTGAGCTGACTCATCGTCTGCAGACAGATTTGGATATTCAACGCGATAGGATACACCTATGGTCTGATGCAGAGATTGTCCTCAATTGGATAAGCGCATCATCATCAGCCACTCTTCCCACCTTTATTGCCAATCGGGTTTCCACAATACAAGAACTTACGATTCCACAGCAATGGCGACACGTAGGCTCTAAGGACAACCCTGCTGACATCTTGTCACGTGGAATAGCACCAGATCAACTCCAAAATCACACCCTTTGGCTTTATGGACCAAGATTTTGTCATGGATCAGAGATCTGGCCACCCAAATTTGCGAAAAAACCAGAGATACGTGAAGACATCATCGCATTATCAGCAACAGCTGAAACTTAGGGATCGACAGATTGCGAAATTCTAGGATTTATCAATCATGGACACTCATTCTAAGGGCTCAGCGAATTGTAGCATACATGCTCCGATTCAAAAACATCACTCAACGTCGAATCGAAGTTGGTAAGGGAACAAAGAATTCATTTATAAATTGTGATGAACTTGAACAATCATCGAACACCATTATCAAGTTGATGCAGAAGCAAGAATTCCAAGATGACATCAATCACCTAAGGCAACATAGTGAGGTCTCAAAGACAAGTTCACTATCCAGTATCACACCGTTCCTCGATAAACATGGGATCATCCGAGTCGGCGGAAGGCTGGAATCTTCATTATTATCATACAACGCCAAGCATTCATTGTTACTGCCTTACTCCCATCCGTTTACAAGACTAATGCTGATTGACATCCATCAAGAAAACAACCATGCAGGACCGCAAGCCATACTAGCATTCGCAAGTCAAGGATACTGCCCGATCAAGGGTAAAACAATCGCCCGGTCCGTAGTACAAGGATGTGTCAAGTGTTCAAGAGCAAGACCAAAACTTTTAACTCAATTAATTGGAAATCTTCCTGCTAACAGAGTTCGACCAGCACGACCGTTTGTAAATTCATTCAATAATTTCTGTACAAATTCACTTGTTTTTTGCAAAAGTTTTATAGGCGGAATCACAATTTTACTTGTTTGCGTCGCCGGCACAGAGTCGTCGTAAAAATTGCTGTCGTCGTCAAAATTGCTTTCGTCGTCAGGCAGACATTGAAGAGGACTCCAATAATTCCTCCTAAAAACTTTGGCTGGAGTAGCCATAATTGGAAAATTATTTTTCCTGACTTTATTATGAGGATATATTGAATCCTCTTCAACTACTGATCGGCCACGCTTTGCTATTTTGAATGTTTTTGTTTGTTTTATTTTGAAGTTGTTTTACGAGAAAGTCACACACAGGAAAAACACACTTCATGCGTGAACTGTGAAGAACCGCAACTATTTATAAGACCGACCGAACCGACTGAGAGTTTACAATCAACTGACTTTATTGATGATACTTCATATTTCTATCATAGTACATACAGTTCATATTTATACACTATTACATACAGTATGTTATTTCATATTGATATCATATTATATACAGTTCTTATTTATATACTATTACATACAGGTCACTCTTCCCTTCTTTAATAAGTAAGCTCGCCTAACTTTGCATAATGAAATTGCTTGGTTATTTTCTGCTGTCGTTTTGGTCTACCGTCCTGTCGTTTCTGACCTTCCTCTGGTATTATAACTTCCGTTTCTTCATTATTTCCCTGTAGGGTTTGTGGTTGTGACGTGTCATCGTTTTTATTAGTACGCTTAACCTGTTCTCTCGCATTTCTTTCCACCTCTTTGACGTCGATGCCTGATGTCCTTAGTTGGTGGCGATGAGCTACCCTTACTCGACCGTCACAGCTCACTAGATATCGGCTCTTCGATAAAAGCCTGAGCCCACTGACCATTAGCTCTCAGAAAAACCTTATCTCCGGCGCTAAAAAGCTTTTCTGAAATATACAAAGGATTATTTAACATAGTTTGATTTTTACCCGATGAAGATTGCCCAAAATTTGGGCGCAATTGAGTCAGTAACGTCCTGGGGGAAAACTTCAACAAATAATCCGAAGGGCTGCGTGATGTTGCCGTATTTGGCGCCGACCGATAGTAGAAGAGAAACTTTTCTATAGCTCGTTCCAACTCCTCATTTGCCACTAATCGTCCTTCTCCCTGAATATCCTTTTGGAGTGCCGTTTAACCTCAGTCTCTGCCAATCCATTCGGGGGATAATACGGGGGCCTCTTCTTGTCTTCAATCCCAAGATGAGCCAAAAATCGTATGAACTCGCTGCTAGTAAATGGAGGTCCGTTATCCGTCACCACTGTCTCTGGCAATCTAAAAATTGCAAATGATCTTTCTAAAAATGCAATCACTTCTCGCGCTGACGTGTTTTTCATGAGACAAAGATCAATCCATTTGGAAGTCGCATCGACCACCAATAATATTGTTCTTCCATATATATGAAAGAAATCTTCATGCAATCTGGTCCATGGAACTTCATTTTGCGGCCATCCTTCAAAACATTTCTCAGCCGGATTAGCCACCTGCATTTTTTGACATACCATACACGACTTGACTTTTGATTCTAGATCGCTGTCAATATTTGGCCACCAGCAAATAGATCTCGCAAGCATCTTTATTTTAACTATTTCATGATGGTTATTGTGAAGCTTTACTAAAACGTATGATTGCATACTTCGTGGAATAACTACTCGAATACCCCATACCAGACACTCCTGTTCCATAGTTAAACCAATTCGACGACAAAAGTATGGCTGAATGGCGATAGCGTTTTTTTGCGCTGGCCACCCCATAGTAACCAACTGACACACCTTAAGCAAGACCACATCTTTTTTCGTAGCTGCTGCCACATCCTTATAGTTGTATGGCACCACAAAATCTTCCGATAGGGCACTGATAAGACCCGCTGACATATCATGCGAAACTGTAGATGAAAGCGGCAATCTCGATAAGGCATCACAATTTGACATTCTCCGCTCTTCCTGAACCGTATTATGTAGTCATATGCGGACAATATGATTGCCCACCGCTGAAGTCTAGAAGACGCAGAAACCGGTATACGCTTACTGGGCTCAAATATCGCACGAAGTGGTTGATTATCAGTAAGTAATATAAATTGCCTACCGAACAGATATTTGTGAAATCGCCTTACACCAAATATAATGGCTAATGCCTCTTTCTCGACCTGAGAATAATTTTTCTCAGCGGCCGTCAAAGTCATTGATGCAAAAGCAATCGGAACCTCCCACTTTGTCTCCAGAAGATGACTCACCCACCCCACCCCCTTAGAACTGGCGTCGCATGCTAATAATATCGGCTTGTTTGGATCGTAAAAGGATAAAAGACTTTTTTCGGATACTGCTGATTTACTATTTTAAAATGCCACTTGACACTCCTGTGACCATGTAAATGTACAACCTTTCTTTGTTAAGTCATATAACGGCGACAACTTTGACGATTGCATCGGCACAAATTCCCTATAAAAGTTAATTAATCCAAGGTATGACTTCAACTCACTGACATTTCTAGGCACAGGTGCATCTCGGATTGCGATTATCTTCTCTGGTGCAGGTTGTATTCCATCACGCGATAATATAAATCCTAGAAACTCAACTTTAGCTACAAAAAAAATTGCATTTTCTTACGTTAATTCGCACGCTGGCGTCATTCAAACGTTTTAACACTTTCCTGACTAATATAGTAAGCATCGCAACATCCTTTCCACTAATGATGACATCATCAATATAACACTTAGTATTCGGTATCCCCTTTAAAATCTGATCCATTGTTTTTTGGAATAAACCTGGCGCGGTTTTTAACCCATACGTTAATCAGTTAAATGTCATCAGGCCTATATGTGTATTTATTGTAAAGTAAACCTTTGATTCCTCGAATAGCTCTAACTGTTGGTAAGCACCGCTCATGTCCAGCACTGTGAATACTGAATTTCCCGACATGGAAGCAAAAATATCGTCCTTTGTTGGTATTGGGTATTGGTCATTTTCGACTACTCTATTTAACGACACACGGAAATCCACGCAAAACCGTATTTCCCCATTCTTTTTTGGCACGATAACAAGTGGACTAGCCCATTCACTGCTCTGAACCCGAAATAACGTTCCTTCTTTTTCCATTCTCTCTAGCTCACGTTCCAATTTATCCTTCAGGGCATATGCACTGCAGAATATCGGACTACACCCGGCTTTTATTGTCACCCCTGCCTTGTGTCCAATTATTGTAGACGGCAACGTACTAAAAGCGCATGGAAACTCCTCTTTAAATGAATCTACAATGTCTGACACTGCATTTAGCCTGCTCGCTCCATATTCTACGCCACTGGCAAACATAGCCCTCCAATTAGAAAACAACACGCTTAATGCAGAACGTCCTAATAGCGGCACAAATTTGTCTTTTCGGTCTATGACTATAATTTCAATCACTGCCGACCTTTCCTTGTAGCGCGCACTTGCTACTATCCTACCTACTACTGGTAGTACATGACCATCAACACCCCTGTAACTCTTATTGTTCGCATCCAACAACTCTGCTCGCCCAAATTTTTCGTCGAATTCGCGTTTTGACATCACGCTAGTCGCTGCACCAGTGTCCACTTCAAATGTTACCTGCCTATTGTTTATACTTAATTGTTCACAACATGGATCAGTACTATTTACCGACATTGACTAACCGATGAACAACAAAATTCCGATAGCATGTTTATGCTTAGAACATCTTCTTCACTGTCGGCTTGTCCTTCTTCCTCACTCACGATATTGTTCTCATTACGGTTTTGCCTCTTGCACATCAGCGACGTATGACCTGTTCGATGGCAACTGTAGCATCTGCACTGTCTAGCGGGACAATTTATGTGCTTGTGCGCTCTGCCACAGCGATAACATACCAACGGTGGAAGGGTGTTGCTTATGTTGTTTCTTATATATGCATTTTTACCTCTCTCATTTCCCCTTCCAGAATGTCTTGATCGCTGCCCTGTCATATTGCCATATTGTTTCACTTCTCCTATCGTTTCCTCCGCTTTTAACAACGTACCATGTAACAACTTTGTCTCGGACGATGCCATCTCCATTCCCAATGCTATTTGACTTGCTTTTTCAAACGTAAGCACGTCTTCTGATAGCAGTTTTTTTGTGTGTTTTCGTTTGAAATGCCACATATAAATCGATCGCGCAATGCTTCATCTAAAAAGCTTTCGAATTTACATGTTCTTGCATGTTGGCGTAACTGTACTATATATTCAGCAATAGTCTCATTGGGTTTTTGATCGCGTTTATTAAATTTAAACCGTTCCAATACTACTAACGGCTCCGGGTTATAGTGCCTTTTTAAAAGGTTAATACATGCTTCATAAGTCTGGATCCGACGGTACACATAAATTCTTTAATAGTTCGTATGTTTCGCCTCCTATTAACGTAATTAAAAGAGGCAATTTTTTTTCTACCGACACGTCGTTTACTCTTACGATTTGTTCGAACCGTTCCGCGTATGTGGTGAACGAGTTTTTCGATTGATCAAAAGGCTCAATGTTCTCAATAAACGACATTTTTATTATGTTTTTTTTTTTTTTTTTTTAGAATTTTACGCACCTCGAAATAAAGCGTAATCAGACTTCCAATTCCAACACGTGTGTTCGAGATTTAAATACTCGTCGCCAAAATGAACTGTGAAGAACCGCAACTATTTATAAGACCGACCGAACCGACTGAGAGTTTACAATCAACTGACTTTATTGATGTTACTTCATATTTCTATCATAGTACATACAGCTCATATTTATATACTATTACATACAGTATGTTATTTCATATTGATATCATATTATATACAGTTCTTATTTATATACTATTACATACAGGTCAATGCGTTGTTGAAAGCTGCACGAGACTGAAATATAAAGAGAATAAAAAGGTATTTTCCTGCTGGGTCTTTTTTTCGTCAGCTCAAGCGGAGACACTTAGTGCTGACTCACAGAAAAAATTCTTCATATAATATTTTAGTTGTTTACTCTTCCCCTTATAGATGCGAACGTCCTCGTTCGATTGGTGAACTACTCTTTCTAATGACTCTGTGGTTACAACGGGAGAAGTCTGTACTTGGATTTGGCGTGAAGTGTGTTTTTACAACAGACAATGAAAAATATTATCAAAATTACTGCAATTAATGATCCCCAGCTTATATTGGTGATCAAATTGATTTGAGATTCTTTTTGTAATTTACTGATAAATTCATTTATTTGGAGTTCCTTCATTAAATTTAGTGATAGAACTTCTTCTATTATGTTTGCACTTGAATTGGGTTGCAGGAATGAGGGAAGTGGCATTAATTCAGTTGCCCAGCCAGACTTGTAGGTGGTTCCGTGAATGCGGACAGATAAATTGTTGTAACGAATTACAAATGTTCCATCAAGTGGAATGGTTTCAGATCCAGCTTGAATAACTCCTTAAAATTGGTTTAGGAATAGTGTGTCGCTTGATATTTCTTCTATGGTAGGGACGTGTTGATTATTTATGATGGTGCAAGATGGAGGTTTACTTTCCATCGGTTTTAAAATGCAAGTGGAGTCATTTAGACTTTCGATATCGTCTTTTTTACAAATGGACAAGTGATTGTAATTTCTACAATTAGATTTTAATCCGTAAAATTAATGATCCCCAGCTTATATTGGTGATCAAATTGATTTGAGATTCTTTTTGTAATTTACTGATAAATTCAGTATTATTTATTTGGAGTTCCTTCATTAAATTTAGTAATAGAACTTCTTCTATTATGTTTGCACTTGAATTGGGTTGCAAGAATGAGGGAAGTGGCATTAATTCAGTTGCCCAGCCAGACTTGTAGGTGGTTCCGTGAATGCGGACAGATAAATTGTTGTAACGAATTACAAATGTTCCAGTGGAATGGTTTCAGATCCAGCTTGAATAACTCCTTAAAATTGGTTTAGGAATAGTGTGTCGCTTGATATTTCTTCTATGGTAGGGACGTGTTGATTATTTATGATGGTGCAAGATGGAGGTTTACTTTCCATCGGTTTTAAAATGCAAGTGGATATCGATATCGTCTTTTTTACAAATGGACAAGTGATTGTAATTTCTACAATTAGATTGTAATCCGTAAAATTTTTTTTTGCATTTAATAATATTTTTTATTTTAGTTTGTTTCATTTCTTTCATCTGGGGCTTTGTTGAATCCGATATACGACATCATTAATCCTCTTAATGATCTTATAAGGTCCTTCCCAACTTTGCTGTTGTTTTGTAGATTTACCTTTTCTTCTTTTAGGATTGTTAAGCCAAACAAAATCTTCTTCTTGAAATCCACAACACCACATCCACTTTGTTGCTCCTTACTGCAGCATGAACAGCGATCATCCTCTGTCTTAGATCACTAACGTAGTTCTTCTTTGTTGTCGGATCTACTTGTGGTGATCAAAATTTTATGTCGCATGGTAGAAGAAGTTCTCTGCCAAATACAATCATTGCTGGAGAGTTTTAAGTCGTGTTGTGAACAGCGCTACGATAACCAACCATAAACAACGGTATACAACGATCCCATTCAGCTTGGTTGGCATTAACTTCTTTTCACAGATTCTTTTCGTCTGACTGTGGATGTAATGGAGTAGTCCTCGTTTTCTTGATGTTGAGTACTTGACACAGCTTTTGAAAGACTAGCGATTCAAAATTCCGCCATTGATCAGAATGTAATTCCAGTGGTACTCCAAATCTGCTGATCCAATTGTCCACGAATGTCCTAGCCACCGTGCTAGCTTCCTGGTTTGCGATTGAATATGCTTCTGCCTATTTACTGAAGTAATCAATGCACACGAGTATGTAGCGATTTCCATCTCTTGTTTGTGGGAATGGACCAGCTATGTCCATTGCCACCCGCTCAAATTATGCTCCAACATTGAACTGTTGCATTTTTCCTCTGGTTTTTGGTTGTGGTCCTTTACTTGCGGCACATGTATCACACGTTCGGAACCAGTCTTCCACATCTCTGCGGCAATTGACTTGCTGTTGCAATATCGTGCCACTCCGGTCTTTCACCTTGCTCCATCCATTGAAATATTGGAGCAATCGAGTCATCGCGCACTTGATCCTCCCTTAGCTGCTCTTTTGTCCAGCGAACTTCAACCTGTAGTCTTATTTTTGCAACTACTTCAGAGCTGTTCTGGTTTTCTTTCCTTGTACAGTGTTTGCATTGGGGTGCACAAGGTCTTCTGGATAACCCTTCGGCATTATTGTGCAGCATTCCTTTGCTCTATTCTGAATGAATATGCCTGGAGTCGTTCGATCCATCTGGCCACTTGACCTTCTGGTTCCCTGAACTGTATTAACCACTTGAGTGCTGCATGGTCAGTACGAAGAACAAATTCTTGACCATATAGGTACTTGTGGAAGTGTTTGACGCTATCCACAACAGCAAGCAATTCCCTTCGCGGCATGCAGTAGTTCTTCTCGGGCTTAGAAAGCGAACGGCTGTAGTATGCTATTACACGCTCCTTTCCTTTTTGATTCTGCGATAGAACCGCTCCTATTCCCGCATTGCTCGCGTCACTGTCCAGGTTGAAGAGTTCTACTGCCTGTGGATATGCCAATATAGGAGAACTACACTGCTTTCCCTTCAGCAAGTCAAATGATTTTTGGTGCTCACTCACTCGACCATTGAAACTGTTGGTACTTCTCCTTGACTGGATACAATGTGGCACTTTTAATTCACTTCATTTTTGAAAAGGCTACATTTCGGCGGACTCAACTTTAATCCTGCTGCTTTTATGGTTTCCAGAACTTGCCGAAGATTATTCACGTGCTCATTAAATGTGCGACCAAAAACAATGATGTAATTCAAATAAACTAGACATGTCTTCCAGCTAAGGCCTCGCAAAACATGTTCCATCAACCACTCGAACGTAGCAGGAGCGTTGCTTAAACCAAACGGCATTACAGAAAATAGAAACAAGCCGTTTCCCGTAGTAAATGCTGTCTTCTCCTTGTCGTCGTCATGAATTGCTACCTGCAAGTATCCGCTTTTCAGATCCAATGTACTGAAGATTCTGGCTCCGGATAAGGTGTCCAATGTGTCATCTATACGCGGTAATGGATAACTTTCCTTCATGGTGACATCATTCAGTTTCCGATAGTTCACACAAAATCTCGTTGAACCATCTTTCTTTTGAACAAGTACCACAGGTGAACTCCATGGGCTTTTAGACTTATCTATGATTCCATCTCGTTCCATCTTCTTGACCAGTGTTTCTTAGCTTACGCCCCGTAAAGCTGGTGTAACTTAGTTTTCCTGCCTTTTCAGTTTCTGATTTTGTTGATCGAATTTGGAGTTGAGTTCTTGGGTTTGCCGAGTAAATTCCTGCTTTTGTTGATCAAATTTGGATTTTAATTCCTGCTTCAGTTCTTGGCTCTGCTGTTTATTTTGTTTATTCAGCTGTTGGCTTTGCTGTTCCAACTTGTCACTACTGCCACACTGTTCACTTTGCCGGTCTAACTTGCTGTTCATTTGTTCAGTTTGCTGCTTCATTTGAGAATTCAAGTCTTTTCTTAACTCATCACTTTGTTCACTTTGCCGCTGCTAGTCAACCGAGAAATAACTCTTGTTTATTTCCTGCGGTGCTTATACCTCGTCTTCCAAGCTCTTCTTTAAGTTCCTGGGAACTTTCCATTTTGTTATTTATTGCTTGTCAGTTTATAAAGTTTCACTTAATTTGTTTACTGTCTCAAGGTTTGGAAAATAACCAATTAATTTATTTATTGTCCAACGATTTGCAAAATCCCACTTCTGACACCAATTGTTACGAAATTCAGGCTCTCGAGCTCGTAAAAGATTTTGCAAATAAAACACAACACAAGTTTATTAATTTAAAAATAACAACTTTAATAAACAAACAGTTAAAAATAACACAAGTTCACAATTTATATTGCTGATTACTTTTCAGAGTACACAAAAACACTTATGATACTAGTACTTCACAATAATTCTCTTAGGTTGTAGCTTTATCACTTTTCAAGAAAATTTTTTCTGCAGCGAACGCCACCTTTTACACTCATTGAAAAGCTTCCAAAATCTTCCAATCTTATAAACAGAAATATCGAGAAAAGACCAGAAAATTGTAGCCTTATTCCCTTATGTACAACTAACGATACTTATATGCAATGAGTCATCTTCTAAAAATAAACTACATGTTCAATCATGTTCCTATTCACAAATTGGACAAACCGCAAAAGCGGTTTGACTACATTTTTGACCAGTACATAATGATCCAAACTTGCAGGCGGTTACATTTCAAATTTCAAATAATCAAATAAGTCGTATAGCATAAATTATGCTATTTTTAATTCTAATTTTAGTGCTTATTTTTGGACGAGCATGTACATTGCGATTTATCTAGGATTCGAACCCCATGATCTGCGGTACTAACTACTTTTCGTAACATAACCACCTTAATTCTGTTCGCCTCAAACAGATTCAGCACTCGGTAGTTGTTTGCCCAAATAAAATAAAATAAAACCACTTTGTATTTAATAGTATGATTTATTATACATTAAATTTTTTTTTGTAGAAATGAATAATTTAATACTAAGAAGAACGAACCGATTTATTAATTGTGCCCGAGTCAACTGAGAACTTAGAACTGACTGTGTATTAATTGAAAAGGAATAATCGGATGATAAGGAGGTAGTATATTCTCGTGTGCTCGTGTTGGGTGCTATCTCACTCCTTCCTCGTGCTTTCCAATTAGTGTTTCACAGATAGCAGAGATAATGTGTAATACATAGGGTATTGGTAACATTAACATTGTTATCAGTGTAGACACAATAACACCCACCCTGCAGATATAGAGGTGTTGTAAAGAAAATGAATGATGTCGAGTTATCATAAATACACATTTCTTTTTAGAATCTGACGTCTTTTTTTTTGTCGTTGCTGATAGCGTCATGGATTTAAGTTTGTCCGTAACATATGCCGGTTTTAGTCGGTCGTTGGCGATTGATACATTTTTCTGTTTGTAGTCAACAGTACAAAATTTACGGAATTTTCGTTTCGTGTCTACTCGAACAAATACATGATCGCAGTCCGTTAAGTCTTTAGGAATGTAGATATTGTCTTGTGGACTATTCCTTGTATCTTTTGGAATGACGTTACGCATTGACTCTTGTAATTGTTCGACTAATGATGATGGATTTGTCGAAATTGTTGGGGTCTTACTTTACTAGCTCTCCTGGGACTTTAAGCGTTTGGCCGTAGACAAGATCAGCAGGAGTGCATCCGAGATCAGTATTGATCGCTGTTCTTATTCCGAGAAGGACGAACAGAAGATCTTCGCTCCAGTTTCGGTTATTGGATCAAGCATATAAGGACGCTTTCAAGTGGCGATGCAAACGTTCTACCATACCATTTGCCTGTGGGTGATATGTCATTGTACGTATTTTATAAGAACCTAATACTTTTGTAAGTTCTTTAAAAATATTGCTCTAAAATTTACTGCCTTGGTCAGTCGTGATTTCGAGTGGAATACCAAATCTCGAAATGTACTGGTCAACGAAAGATCTAATTACAGTTGTGGCTCTCTTATCAACTAGAGGTATAGCTTCCGGCCAGCGTGTAAATCTGTCAGTAATCGTCAGGATGCAAATGTTTCCGTTTGATGGGGGTAACGGTCCGACTAGATCTAACTGGATATGTTCTAATCTTCCGGAAGGGATATTAAAATGACCATTTTCTGAACGTGTGTGTCGATTACCCTTTGATTTCTGACAGGGAATGCACGTTTTTGGACTAGTAGCCGGTATCTACATTCATACTGGCCAAAAATATTTGGCTGTAATTATTTTACGTGTTGCTCGAACACCTGGGTGAGAAAGACCGTGAAGTCTTTCGAAAACACTTCGGCGCATTTCGTTAGGAATGTAAGGACGATTAACCTTGGTTGACGTTTCGCACCAGATATCTAGGCCTGAACAAAAATCAGGTAAGAGCTCTAGTTTGCGTTTTGCTTTATTCAAGTTACGTTGCTGTCACCTTTAACGTACCTTGTGTCGGTTGTAAATTGAGAGATGTAGTCTAGAGTGGACGACTCTGGCGTGGACTACGCTCCGACTTAGATGGGATTGCGGTAGTCAGCGGTTTATGGTCGGTACTAATAAAAAATAGTCTACCTTCCACAAAACACCGGAAATGCTTGATGGCACAATATATAGCCAGTAGCTCACTGTCAAAAGCAGAATATTTCTGTTCGGGAGTGGTCCAACTTCTGCCGTGAAGCTGTTCCAATACTGCTCCTACAGCGATACCTGAAGCATCCGTACTAACACGTAACTGTCCGTTATCCATAGGATGTGTAAGAAGAGTAGCCTGAGCGAGGGCCATGAAAATGGGGTTTTCTTGCTTACTACTCCTTATGTACTAAGGTGGCCAGTATTGGAGCTAAGTGTTTTGCTAAATTGCTGATTAAACGATGGAAGTAATTAATCATACCAACAAAACGCTGTACTTGTCCAATAGAAGTTGGTTAAGGAAAATATTGGATTGCCACGATTAGATCCGCAGAAGGCTTAACGCCATCTTTGGTGATTTCGTAGCTAAGGAAATTTAAAGAATAAGCACCGAATTTACACTTGGAAAGTTTGATTGTTAAACCAAATTCGTCTAATCGTGCGAAAAGGATACTTAAATGCTCACGGTGTTCAGATTCATTTCTGCTTGAGACTTAAATGTCGTCTATGTAAACATAAACGAAATCCATGCCAATTGTTACCTCGTCCACTAATCGTTGAAAAGTCTGTGCCTCGTTTCTGAGTCTCTATAGCATTCTCGTGAATTCGTAAAGACCAAACGGTGATGTAGGGGCCGTTTTGTGTACGTCTTGTTCATTAACTGGAATCTGGTTGTATGCACGCACGAGATCAATTTTTGAGAAAACAGTGCAGCCTTTCAGGTACGACGGAAACGTCTGCGCCAGTGTCGATTAGAAAACGAAATTAAGCTTTGGTACATCTAATGGTAAGGCGACGATTTTGAAATGTCGCATTGCTCATCGCTTGGGCTATGGGACGAGTAAGTTTTCCGAATTGAATTTAGGGTCTAGTTCTTCCTTTTGGCTAAATGTGCAACCTCCGTATTTTCTTGCTAAGTTCCCGAATTTTCGGTGGCACCAACATAACCAATGACCACTTGACCTGTCACAAGATCTAGAGCGTTGGTTGTCTCCACTTTTCGAGCGCTTTCTTGATCGTGACGGGTAATTAACTTATCGATTGAATCTAGACGATAGTTGGTCAATTGATTTTTGAGCACTAGCCAAAGTAATTTCTGTTTGTGTTAAACTGGATTTTGATTGTTTTGACGATCCAGATTCAACGGTGTTGCAATTGTAGTTAGGCTTTTTAAATTCTCTATATTAACTTGGCGTGCACGTGGCTGGCTGGTCAGATTTTCTGATCAATTTTTAACCCACTTCCCATAGCCCGATTTAATTGAAATTTTGCACACATGTATATTTCCGGTGACAATATTTCTATTAATTTGAGGCCCCTCGGACCTCAGGATTGGGTCGCTCCCATACAAATATTTTACAAAATTTACCCGATTTTTTTAAAATTTTATACAAATGTGTATCTCCGATGGAAAACACTTTTTGTAAAAATTTCAGTGAGATCGGGCAGCGGGATCGGGGGCTCCCATATAAATTTGTTTTTCCATATAGCGACATCATATCATTTCATACTATAATGACTGTTCTGTGTGCGCTGATGAGTTATGCAATGTAGGCAGCGTTGCGAATTTACGATTGGGGTTGTTTTGTTTTTGCGTTGCATCAGAGAGCAGAGAGTATAGAGAATTTGTGTTTTGTACAATATTACGAGTATATGAAGTACTAGTTTCGCACTCAACTGCTTTACAGCTTAACTCAACTCAAAAGAAATAATTTTAGTGGTACTTCTACTTCGTACGTCGTTGTGTGTACGTCGCACCAACCGTGCGCTGTGGCTGTTATGTTTTATACCAAATGGGGAATTCACCACAAAATCGAATCTCCGATCAGAGAATTTACAAGAAAAATTTAAATTTTTAACTTCGCGTGCCCGTGTCTGGCTGGCTGGTGAGATTTTCTGATCAATTTTTAATCCACTTCCCAAAGCCGAATTTTATTGAAATTTTGCACACATATATATTTCCGGTGACCATACTTTCTATTAAAATTTGAGGCCCCTCGGACCTCGGGTTGTACAGATGTTTATCTCCATGGACAACACTTTTTGTAAACATTTTGGAGGCCCCAGGGACGTGGGGCACCAATTTTTTTTTTTAAAAAAACTAACCCGATATTCTTTAAGTTTTATATACGTGTGTATCTCCATGGACAACATTTTGTAAAAATTTTGGAGACCGCAGGGTCATAAGGGCCCAACAAATTTTTTAAAAAAATTAACCCAAATTTTTTCAATTGTATACACGCTGTTATCTCCGATGGACAAAACTTTTCGTATAAATTTTACAGACACCGGGCCCTGGGGTCGCGGAGGGCCTCATACAAATTTAGAATAAAAATTAACCCGATTTTGGTAAAATTTTATACACTTGTGTATAATATATTATAATTTCCTTAAAGGAATAGTAAAACAATTTTGAATCGAGTGAAGAACTTGAAATCAGTAATTTTAAATGTTTGGAAACTTTGTAATAAAAGTTTAATCAATTAAATGATGGAAAGCACGACAAAGATAAATGTGTGTAAAAATGTGTGTGACATCGAACACCACTCACTCTGTTTGTTGTATGCAGCAAAAATCCGGTTTCTTTAAACATATATGTATATAAATATATATAAGTTAAGGCACGTTATCTTCAACGTGACTATTTCTGGTTTCCAAAATGATATTTCAGCAAAAATTCCAGTCGAAATATTATTTTTCATTTTACATTCCCTTTGCTTTTCGCTGAAATAGCAGCCCATTTCTCGCATTTCTCGTTCCCTAATTTTGCATTCTTTGGTTGTTAGCTTTTTCTTATCCAGTTGCGCAAATAAGCCATGCTCGACCCAATTCTATAATTTTCGCATTGTCAGCGGCTGGCTGATACTTTTATTGTTTTTCGCATGATCAGCACATGGCTGATGCTATTCTGTTAGGTTTTGAGTTAAGCAAAATTATTATTGAGCAGTAGTCTCAGTGCAGATACAGCGAGCATAGCACATTAGATAATTATATACCGATTGTGAGGTCGTGCATAGCACGAAAGCAATCAGTAGAGATTAATAATACCTGAATTACTGGTAAATGATATATTTAAAAGAAATGATTTATGTTACGTTAAGTTAATGAAAAATAAAGGAAACGTTTAAATCCTTATTGCACGTCGAGACTTTTAATTGGCGCCCAAAAGAAAAACTCACGTTAAAGATAAAGCAAGAAAATTTTGCGTTCAAAATTGCCAGTAAATTCTAAAATAATTTCTAACTGTAACATTAATTCCGAGTAACCCCAGATTAAAAGAAAATTCTTTAGGCACTCAAATCGCAAATATTTTTACAGTGTATGATTATTGTTTGGTATTGCATAATTCTGGATTTCTATTAAATGTGATTAAAAATAATATAAAGAAGGAAGAAATAATGAAGTTATTTGTAACAAGAGAATAATAAAAATAAAAACAAAATTTAGGCACTCAATTACAATGTTTCGCAATGTATTATTGCTACTTTATGTATTTTAAATTATATATATTTTATATATATTTATATTAATAACTTTAATTTGATATAGTGAAATCGGACCCTGAAGGGGTCATCGCAAAATATGTTTCGTGGCGCCAAGTTGCGGTTACGGCCCATAAACTCTTTGAGCCTTACAAGGCTAGTACTACAAGGCAGTGGCCATTTTGCGTAACAAAATTGTGGGAAGTGCCGATTCGGTACTTAGCACCTACAATATATGCAGTTTTGAACTTCGATGCGATTATCCGAAGACTGGACTTCGCCTACGCTGACAAAAAGTCGATTTATACTCTAGAGCAAGAACTCTCCACTCTAAGGCAAGGCCAGAAATCAATACTTCAGTTCTACGATGAAGTAGAACGAAAATTGACTTCTAAAATCAACAAAGTTCTAATGTTTTACCAGACAAGTACTTCTCTAGTGGAATCCCTTAACCAAAAGTATCGGCAGGGCGCACTTCGCGTCTTCATTTCCGGACTTCGCAGACCCCTTTGCACCACTCATTTCCCCTGCAAACCGTCGGACCTACCTGCATCTCTAGCCTTAGCGCAAGAATTAGATACGAACCAAAACAGTTACTATTTCGCCGAAATTTACAATAACGGACTAAACAGAGTTCCAACTAATCAGCCAAACAGCAGACAAAACTTATTCAACACACAAAATCCACAAAATCGCGAAATATCGAAGTTCCTGCAACCAACTTTAGGTTCTTTAACCCACCACTCCCACAAAGTATTCAACAGCAGCCTGCGAGCTTATTTAGTCGCAAGTATAATCCACATCCTAATTCTCAAGCACTATCCAAACTATCGTCATGTCGGTCAGTATCCCTATCCCCAACTACATTCAAACTTTCGTAGGCCAGTTCAAAGTCCCACCCTAACAACTAATTTGCCACCTTTTACAACACAACAACCTAACCTGGCTCTAGACACAGACGTCAGTATGCGTACAGCAAGGGTAAATAATTTTCAGCCTACCCAATAACAGAAAAGAGGATCAGAAAGATATAATCCAAGAAAGAATCAAAGAATTAACAATCTAGGACACGAGTACCTACAGGAAGAAAGTTGCGATTCCACACAAGAGCTGGCTATACCAGTTAACCCTTCCTTGCAGGAAAACTGTTCCAACTTAGACCCAACTTTTGAAGATGAAATTAATTTTTTAGGGGAAGCTCGTTACTCCCCTACATAGAACGATCAATAGGCGGAAAGAACATAAAACTCCTGGTTGACACCGGACCCTCCAGAAGTTACATAAAAAACTTTAAAAATTTAAAGGGTGTGAAAAACTCTCGGGACCTTTCCTTGTACAATCGATTCACGGTGCCAATAAAGTTGAATACAAAACATTTGTTAATTTATGCAAAAATACCTAAACATTTTTTCTTGCTCGAGAACCTACCCTTATTTGATGGAATTCTTGGTTTTAATTTCATAAAAAGTATTAAAGGGGGCCAGGAAAAGCATGTCCTTAGATTCAGAAAATGAATTGATACGCGAAACTATACCTAGGAATTTTGAGGGAAAATTTCATGATGTTATTCATGTGGGAGCGACAGACAGAGAAGCGGACAGACATATGAAAGAAATCAACAAACTAACTAACGAACGAACGTACGAACGAGCAACGAAACGAACAACAAGACAACACAAAAAGTCAAAGACAGTCTAGCTCGATTCTATCGGATTGAAATATAAATATCCGTTAAGATAAATAAATAAATGTTTATAATAAACTGCTCGGTATATTATTTGCAATCCTACATTTGGGGGAAAGCCTAGTGTTAAAGGAGAATGTGTAAGATTTCTTGAAAATGGAAAACAGTTCTGTGGTTGCTGAAAATATATTAAAAAATGTTGGCTCATCAACTAATATAATTTGCCCGATCATATAATTTTAATGGTGTTTTCGATTGTTTTATGCGTTCATTTTTTTTTATTGACGGAACATATTTTCGTACAAATACGATGCAATAAATACTTCGCATTTATAGTTGTGCATTTAGAGAAGAAGAAGAGAAGAAAAATTTAAATAACATAATCATTTGCTATTATATATCTATAATCATTTGTTTGCTATATCTATATTTTAATCAGTTTTTACGTTAAAATTTACGTAAACTCAATATTAAAAATGACGGTGACTGATTTGAAGAGAAAGTTGAGGGAGAAGGGACTGACAATAAGTGGACGAAAACAAAACCTTAGGGAACGACTGCTCGTACATTTCGGTCTGACCAACAACGATGACGATGATAATACATCAGAAGACTTTGAAATTGCATCGAACATGCAGACAACGAGAGTAGAGACTGCATGAGCCCACTTCACGTTTAAAGATATCGAAACAGTCTTTCTACCTTCGATGGCACTGTTACAGCAGATATTAATAGATGGATAGAACAGTTATAAGAAGATGCTAAAACAGTTAATTGGAATATGGTGCAAAAATTCGAATTCGAAGCAACTTTTGAAGGGCGCCGCAAAAATGTTTGTACGCAGCCAGACAGGTTTACGTGATTGGAGCTCGTTGAAGTCAGCTCTCATTAAAGAATTTGGTACTAAGCAATCATCAGCTGAAGTGCACAGAATGTTGAGAAGAAGATACAAGAGGCAAAGTGAATCGCACCGAGAGTATTTGTACGCATTAATGGAAATCGGAAAACCTATAAGCTTGAATAAGGAGAGCTTAATAGAATATTTTATTGACGGTATTCCCGGCTCAAAATTTAATAAGTCAGTACTATATGCAGCCAAAACAGTAACCGAGCTCAAAGAACAATCGAACATTTATGAAAAAATACCACCAAAGCCAAGAATCGATAATTTTAAAAAGCCAACGCAAACTACTGAAATTAAAAAAGAGATTATTAAGTCAATGGTACCGACTTTTATTGATAGAAAATTTTATAGGTGTGGAGAAGCCTCACACGTCGCAAGAGATTGTTCGAGTAAACAATTCAAATGCTTTAAGTGCCAGCAACTAGGGCATAGGTCATTTGAATGCAGACAGGGTGGAACCATAAAACAAGAAATCGGTTCAGCTAAAATAACAACAATGGGCAGCTTTGAGACTGAAGTACAAATTGACGAAATGTTTCTTAACCTGACATTTCACATTGTGAAAAGAAATGACATTAGTTATGATGCAATTGTTGGTAGTTCTATTCTTAAATGCTTCGACATGGTTATTCGAGATGACGGAATTGAATTTAAGAAAAAGTCCAGTATTTTAGCGGTTGACGACAAAGTTAAAAAGCGACAATCTGTGACAGTGTGATTGAAGATACATTTCCGAATCAATGCTTTAACATGGATTTTGATGAGCCTAACTATAATTTGTCTCATCTTACGAAAGAAATGTCTACGTCAGTTAGAGAAGTGGTAGAACAGTATAAGCCAAAGAAAGACGAAAACCCGCCGGTAAATATGAAAATTAGCCTTACCGACGAAATTCCTGTTTATCAGCCACCAAGAAGAGTGTCACATAAAGAGCAAAAGATCATCGACAAACAAGTAGAGCAGTGGATCGACGAGGGCATTATAAAGCCTAGTACATCTAACTACGCTTCACCGGTAGTATTAGTTTCGAAGAAAGATGGCACAAAACGACTCTGTTTTGACTATCGCAAACTGAACCAGAAAATTTAACGAGATAATTTCCCCATGACTTTAATCGACGATGCGCTGGAAAGGCTCCGTGGGGCAAATGTTTTCACTACCCCAGATTTAGCCAATGGCTTCTTTTATGTACCGTTGGATGAAAAAAAGTATACAGCATTCGTAACGCATAACGGCCAATTTGAGTTTCGATACGTACCTTTTGGCATGTGTAATTCACCAGCAGTGTTTTGCCGTTACATTTACGCTGTATTAAGAGATTGTATTAGAGACGGAACAATATTATCATATATGGACGACTTAATAATCCCGGCTAAAGACGAAAAAGAGGGATTGCAGAAGTTGGAAAAGATACTGCAATTAGCTAAAGAGAAAAGGCTAAGGATAAAATGGGAGAAATGCCAGTTCTTGAAGAGGCAGGTACAATTTCTCGGCTACGTTATTGAAAATGAAACAATTCGACCAGGCGAGTACAAAACACGAGCTGTACAAAATTTTCTCTTTCCGCAGAGCAAAAAAGCGCTACAAAGGTATCTAGGTTTAATGTCTTATTTTCGTAGGTTTTTCAAAAACTATGAACTCATTGCAAAGTCGCTATCGGATATTTTAAGAAAGGATGTAGAATTCAAGTTGGTTACGAGCAACTAATTTCCTTCAAACATCGTAAGGCAGCACTTATTAAAGCGCCAGTTCTTGCATTGTATAATCCTAAGGCTGCAACAGAAATTCATACAGACGCTTCAATGCACGGTTACGGTGCACTCCTACTTCAAAAGGACTCCGAAGACTAAAGTTTATGAGCCGCAAAACTAAACCCGCTGAAGAGAAATACCACTCCTATGAGCTAGAAGTGCTAGCCATAGTTGAAGCACTTAAGAAATGGAGAGTTTATGTGTTGGGTTCAAAATTTAAAATCGTAACAGACTGCAACGCCTTTACTATGACGCTGCAGAAAAATGACGCGCCTTTACGTGTAGCTCGTTGGGCCATGTTTCTGTAGGAATACGATTACCCTACTGAACACCGTCGTGGAACACAGATGAGGCATGTAGATGCTCTAAGCAGGCTTTCGTGCATGATCATGGAAGATTCTTTGAGACATCGGCTAAAAGAGGTGCAACTGACAGACGAATGGACAAAAGCAGTTCGGAAAATTTTAGAAGCAAACAGTTACGATGACTTTTATATGCAAAATGATGTACTTTACAAAGATTCAATAAAGCAGCTAATCGTAACATCACTGGAAAATGAAATCATTGAAATTGCTCACCGCCAGGGACATTTTTCTGTCAAGAAAACCCGAGATTGCGTAGAGAAAACTTTCTACATACCTTAGCTAGAATCAAAAGTCGCAAAAGTTGTCAGCAGTTGTATCGCCCGTATTGTAGTAAAAAAGGAAGGGTATTTAACTCCGATTGATATAGAGGATCGACCTTTGTCGACATTTTATTTAGACCGTGTAGGAGCGATGACACAACTGGAAACCAGTACAACTACACTCTTGCTGTTAAAGATGAATTTTCAAAATTTGTCTGGCTCCATTCCACCAAAAACACGGGCATGGAAGCAGTCATCGATCGACTTGCAAAACAAGCAGCTACGTTTGGTAAACCGAAAAGAAATATAACGGATAGAGGTTCTGCTTTTACCTCACATGCATTTGAAGACTATTGCGAGAAGAACCAGATCCAGCACCTACTTATAACGACTGGTGTGATGAGGGGTAACGGGCAGGTGGAACGGATGAATCGAGTTGTTGTGCCCATGTTAGCAAAGTTTTCACAAGAAAATCCTGCTCATTGGTACAAATATATCGACAAAGTTAAACAATTCATTAACATTTCACCCACTAGAAGCACGAAAGTATCGCCTTTCAAGATACTAACAGGCTGTGAAATGATATTTGTGGAATCCTTGGAGCTTAATGAAGTTTTGGAAAAGGAAGCTATGTAGTCATTAAACTCGGAACGCAATGAAGCACGCGAAGTAGCAAAGCAAAATATTTCCAGAATCCAAGAGGAAAATCGACGAAGTTTTAATCGTTAGCGCAAGAAAGAAGTTAATTATGAAGTTAATGATGTAGTGGCCATCAAGCGTGCACAATTTGGCACGAATATGAAACTGAAGACGAAATATTTCGGACCATATAAAATAGTCAAAAGTTTGCCGCATGGACGCTATGAAATAGAGAAACTTGGAGAAGTGGAAGGGCCTAATTAGACCTCAACAGTAAAAGAAAATATCAAGAGATGGTGTCCGGCATTCGAGTCGAATGCATCGTCAGGAGGGCCGAATGTGGGAGCGACAGACAGACAGAGGACAACGAGAAGCGGACAGACATATGAAAGAAACCAACAAACTAACTAACGAACGAACGAGCAACGAAACGAACGACAAGGACAACACAAAAAGTCAGAGACAGTCTGACTCGAACCACCGCGCCGCCAAGCAAACTAAACTTTCTATCGGATTCAATAATAAGTATTGTGCATATTAAATATTTAAGTTTATTAAATAGTTCTTTTGAAATATAAATATCCGTTAAGATACATAAATAAATGTTTATAATAAACTGCTCGGTATATTATATGAAATCCTACATTCATAAAAATGCAGGAGTCTTCGCAAACCCTGACGAAGCCCTGTCCTTCAACACAAATATTTCAGCAACTATTATAACAAGGGACCAAGAGCCCAATGTACCAGTCGTACGCTATTTCGATGATTGAATTCGTCAACAATGATGTTGAAAAACTTTTGCGCGATGGCATAATTATACCTTCTAAATCCCCCTTCAAAAGCACTGTTTGGGTCGTAGATAAAAAAGGTATTGAATAGCATGGTAGGCCAAATAAGCTTCTCGTCTTTGATTACACAAAACTCAACTCAAAGACTATTTCTGACAGGTACCCCATACCCGATCCTTCCGTTATATTGGCGAATCTTGGAACGGCTAGATTCTTCACAACATTAGATTTAAAGAGTGGATTCCACCAAATAAATCTTGCCGAGCACGATCGGGAAAAGACAGCGTTCAGCATCAATAACGGGAAATTTGAATTCTGCCGTTTGCCGTTCGGTCTGAGGAATGCGCCAAGCATATTCCAGCGCGCCATAGACGATGTCTTGCGTGATGAAATCGGAAAATCATGCCACGTTTACATAGATGATATAATAATATTTTCTGACTTGGAGCAGAAACATGTTGATGATATCGACAGAATACTAAAGAAGCCCTATGATGCAAAGATGAGGGTGTCCCTCGAGAAATCAAATTTTTTTAGGACTTCAGTGGAATTCTTGGGATTTGTTGTGAAACTAAAGGCATTCAAACCAGTCCAAGCAGATTGAGGTAATAATCAAGTTCAAGTTGCCTTTAACACTAAGGGGCCTCAGATCCTTTGTGGGTCTTGTAGGATTTGTCAAAGATTACGCGGCTATAGCTAAACCATTGACAAGACTAGTGGTAAGCAATCCAAACTCGTGAAAATTTCACTCGACAAAGAAGCCTTGGCTGCATTTGAAAAGATAAAGCGACTCCTTGCTTCCGATGACGTACTTCTTTTAAACCGTTCGACCTCACGACGGACGCGTCTTCTCATGCTATCGTAGCTGCTCCCTCTCAAAACGGACGCCCGATAACTATGATTTCAAGGTATCTGTCTCCTGCAGAGGAAAATTACGCTACTAACGAGCGTAAGCTTCTGTCCATCGTTTGGGCTCTAAAACACCTCAGACACTATCTACACGGTGTCAACAATTTAAACATTTTCACTGACCACCAACCTCTAACGTTCGCAATTTATTGCGATGGAGATACTTAGGAATGAGCACAATAGAGCACATCGCTCGATCATAGAAAACGCGAAACAAGTACTCGAAGACTATTTTTTCGCAAATTTAAGAAAAAAATTAAAAACAATAGCCTTTTATTGCAAAACATGCTGCGAGGCAAAATATGAAAAACACCCTCGAAGACAAGAATAGGAGAAACCCCTATTACATCCCTCCCAAGCGAGATACTACATATAGACATCTTTAATACGGACAAAAAAATTTCCTAACCTATTTGGATAAATTTTTAAAATTTGCAGTTACAAAACCAATAGCCTCAAGAGCCATTATTGACATCAAGCCAGCTCTTTTAGAAATCCTGAAGATTTTTAAGGGAACAAAAACAATAGTTTGCGACGACGAAAAGTCACTTAACTCACAAGCTTTAATCAAAAACGAATTCGGTGCTGATAGCCAAACAACTCCACCCTTACATAGCACATCCAACGGTCAAGTCGAACGTTTCCACTGGAATTTTCCATAGAGGACACCGTAGAACTCCTTTTAATGGCCACAGCAAGATATAATAGATTTGTCAAAAAGGTGGACTTAAGAACCACCTTAAAAATTGAAAACAAGATAGTCCATAAAGATAACATTCAATCCTTCATTACAGCTTCCTGACATCCCTAGCCGGAATATCCGCTACCCATGCTACCATTCTGGACTATTCTTCTTCATATTTTCGGACGATTTTGACAACTTTGGAGCTCTGGCCCACGTTACTAATCTGACAAACTTCGCTGCATTAGCAGAAGCAACCCAAAAGCTGACCAAACTGTTTCCACAATCACACATGAAAAAACTGCTAGAGGGTGATCTGGAGTAAATATCGAAAACTATAGACTCTCTTCGTGTGCACCATAGACATGCTCGAAGCATCAACTTCCTTGGAACCACTTTAAAGCTGGTACACTAGACTACGACGACTTCTCAGAAGTTCGCAATAAACAAAGTGAGTTAATTACGACAAGTAACGCACAAATCTCCTGATCACAATGTAAAACAACCAGATTGATCACATCGCTATAAGCCGCAAGTGGCGATGATCGTTGCTGGACGTTAGAACCCGAAGAGCAGCTGACGTCTACAGCGACCACCACCTTGTGGTTGGCAGTGTGTGATTGAAGCTCGCGTTCCACTCATCCACACGAAGTCAAACAACGAGAAAGCCAGCTGTAGCAGCACTGAAAGACCCAGATGTGAAACTGCAATATGTATCCCGCATACAACAGTCTCTCTCTGAGATACAGCCCCAAACTCTAGAGTCTTAATGGGAGAAAACAGTGAATGCGTATACGGAAGCAGCCTCAACCATTTAAGCTTATCCCGACAAAACTAAAAAAGAATGGATATCAGATAGCACATGGAATACCATTCGTGAACGCCAATCCATCAAAAGAGAGTTAAACGCGGCATCGGTTGCCTTGCGAAGCGCATTTGCGCAGAAGTATAGGGATATTGACCGGCAAGTTGGCTGTTCAGCTAGGAACGACAAACGAGCATGGCTAAGCGACGTCGCAAAGCAAGCACAGCAAGCCGCTAATAGTAGACAATACAGCACAGTCACCACCTCGCTCGTAAGCTCTCTTTGATCCTTATGGAGGAACAGCAATTAACCCACTGGACAGAACATTTTAAGAATGTTTTGAATTGTTCTTCGCCAGGCACGTCCATCAAACCATATATGCACCCTAATGAGCTACTTAACATCAGCGTCGCTACTCCTTCGTTGGAGGAGATAAGGACAACAATTCGTTCACTACAATCAGGTAAAGCAGCAGGCAATGACAACATCTACGCAGAACTCCTTCAAGCCGACGTCGGGTTAACTACGCGAACATTGCATGCGATATATCAGGGTATCTGGGAATCTGAAATCATTCCATCGTCGTTAAAAGAAGGCTTAAAACTCAAACTCCCCAAGAAAGCTGATTTAAGCAATTACGAAAACTGCAGAGTAATTATCCTGCTAAGCACCATAAACAAAGTGATCTCCTCTTTAATAGCTAGGCGCTTATGGAATGCGTTAGAGCCAATTTTGAGAAATGAACAAGCAGGATTTCGCCCAAACCGTTCTTGTACTGATCAAATTAACACCCTGCGTATAATCATTGAACAGTCAGTTGAGTATCGCTCTTCTCAACACGGTTTTTGTTGTAGATTTTAAACGCGCTTTTGATAGCGTGGGCCGAAACATGATGTGGCAGATTTTGCCTAGCTATGGTATTCCGGAAAAATTCATTTGCGTTTTAATGATCCTGTAAATCGCCATTGTTGCTATGCTGTTTTCTTTTCCATTATCAGTTACATCGGAACTGCATTGCTTATGCGTCATGCCGTGTTGTTGTTGTTTTTATTTATGTCGCTTATGTGTATACACAACTCCAGGTTGCTGTTGTTATTTTATTGTCTTTGTTGTTTTTTCCTTTGAAGAAAAAAGGATTCTGCGCTCAGTTCGCTGCCAGGAGTTGCAATGTCCAAGTATGTTGACCAGAGAAAAGTGGATTCTACGCTCAGTTCGCTGCCATGAGTCTCTGTGTCCAAGTGTTTTGATCAGTGAAAAGAGGATTCTACGCTCAGTTCACTATCAGGAGTCTGTCCGAAGACGAGAGGCTGTTTACTTGATCTGTGTCCCCTTTTATAGGACGTGAAACGGTTCATAACTTCCAACTGGTTTGTTCTTTTTCCATATTTTTCCATCGTCCTGTAAATCGCAGTTGTTGCATCCGAACGGCCAATACAAAAGAAGCCACAAGATAATTTGCATCCAGAGGGAGATTTCTACACGCCATCGAAACCTCTGTTTCAACCAGGAGAGAGACCTAAACAAGTTAAGCCTCAAGATAATTTGCGACCAGAGGGAAAATTTTATCCACCAGAGAAGCATGACTATTACCCTTCTGAGAGGCCTCAACAAAAGAAACCTCAGGACAATTTAAGACCAGAAGGAGAGTTTTACAGCCCAGAGAAACTGAAATTTCAACCGGGTGAGAGACCGAAGCAGAAAAGACCTGAAGATAACCTTAAACCTGAGGGTGAATTTTATGCTCCAATAAAACCTGTGTTTGAATCTGCCGAACGACCAACACAAAAAAAGCCACAGGATAACCTCAAACCTGAAGGTGAAATGATTATTCCAGAAAAACAAAAATTTAAGCCTGCTGAAAAGACTATAAGAGTAGTTCAAAAAGACAATTTGCGAACAGAGGGGGAAATGACATTTGAAGAAAAGAAAGAATAAAAGTTCGGAAATAGACCAGAACAAATAAAGCCAACAGACAATCTTAGACCAGAAGGCCAATTTTATACGCCAGAAAAACAAAATTACGAAGTAACCGAACGGCCAACTCAAAAGAAGCCAAAAGACAATTTGCATCCAGAAGGAGATTTTTACACGCCATCGAAACCCCTGTTCAAACCAGGAGAGAGACCTAAACAAGTTAAGCCTCAAGATAATTTGCGACCAGAGGGAGAATTTTATCCACCAGAGAAGCATGACTATTACCCTTCTGAGAGGCCTCAACAAAAGAAACCTCAGGACAATTTAAGACCAGAAGGAGAGTTTTACTGTCCAGAGAAACTGAAATTTCAACCGGGTGAGAGACCGAAGCAGAAAAGACCTGAAGATAACCTTAAACCTGAGGGTGAATTTTATACTCCAATAAAACCTGTGTTTGAATCTGCCGAACGACTAACACAGAAAAAGCCCGAGGATAACCTCAAACCTGAAGGTGCAATGATTATTCCAGAAAGACAAAAATTTAAGCCTGCTGAAAAGACTATAAGAGTATTTCAAAAAGACAATTTGCGAACAGAGGGGGAAATGACATTTGAAGAAAAGAAGGAATATAAGTTCGTAAATAGACCAGAACAAATAAAGCCAACAGAAAACCTTAGACCAGAAGGCCAATTTTATACGCCAGAAAAACAAAATTACGAAGCAACCGAACGGCCAACTCAAAAGAAGCCAAAAGACAATTTGCATCCAGAAGGAGATTTTTACACGCCATCGAAACCCCTGTTCAAACCAGGAGAGAGACCTAAACAAGTTAAGCCTTAAGATAATTTGCGACCAGAGGGAGAATTTTATCCACCAGAGAAGCATGACTATTACCCTTCTGAGAGGCCTCAACAAAAGAAACCTCAGGTCAATTTAAGACCAGAAGGAGAGTTTTACAGCCCAGAGAAACTGAAATTTCAACCGGGTGAGAGACCGAAACAGAAAAGACCTGAGGATAACCTTAAACCTGAGGGTGAATTTTATGCTCCAATAAAACCTGTGTTTGAATCTGCCGAACGACCAACACAAAAAAAGCTACAGGATAACCTCAAACCTGAAGGTGAAATGATTATTCCAGAAAAACAAAAATTTAAGCCTGCTGAGAAGACTATAAGAGTAGTTCAAAAAGACAATTTGCGAACAAAGGGGGAAATGACATTTGAAGAAAAGAAGGAATATAAGTTCGTAAATAGACCAGAACAAATAAAGCCAACAGACAATCTCAGACCAGAAGGCCAATTTTATACGCCAGAAAAACAAAAGTACGAAGCATCCGAACGGCCAATACAAAAGAAGCCACAGGATAATTTGCATCCAGAGGGAGATTTCTACATGCCATCGAAACCTCTGTTTCAACCAGGAGAGAGACCTGAACAAGTTAAGCCTCAAGATAATTTGCGACCAGAGGGAGAATTTTATCCACCAGAGAAGCATGACTATTACCCTTCTGAGAGGCCTCAACAAAAGAAACCTCAGGACAATTTAAGACCAGAAGGAGAGTTTTACAGCCCAGAGAAACTGAAATTTCAACCGGGTGAGAGACCGAAACAGAAAAGACCTGAGGATAACCTTAAACCTGAGGGTGAATTTTATGCTCCAATAAAACCTGTGTTTGAATCTGCCGAACGACCAACACAAAAATAAACACAGGATAACCTCAAACCTGAAGGTGAAATGATTATTCCAGAAAAACAAAAATTTAAGCCTGCTGAGAAGACTATAAGAGTAGTTCAAAAAGACAATTTGCGAACAGATGGGGAAATGACATTTGAAGAAAAGAAGGAATATAAGTTCGTAAACAGACCAGAACAAATAAGGCAAACAGACAATCTGAGACCAGAAGGCCAATTTTATACGCCAGAAAAACAAAATTACGAAGCAACCGAACGGCCAACTCAAAAGAAGCCAAAAGACAATTTGCATCCAGAAGGAGATTTTTACACGCCATCGAAACCCCTGTTCAAACCAGGAGAGAGACCTAAACAAGTTAAGCCTCAAGATAATTTGCGATCAGAGGGAGAATTTTATCCACCAGAGAAGCATGACTATTACCCTTCTGAGAGGCCTCAACAAAAGAAACCTCAGGACAATTTAAGACCAGAAGGAGAGTTTTACAGCCCAGAGAAACAGAAAAGACCTGAGGATAACCTTAAACCTGAGGGTGAATTTTATGCTCCAATAAAACCTGTGTTTGAATCTGCCGAACGACCAACACAAAAAAGCCACAGGATAACCTCAAACCTGAAGGTGAAATGATTATTCCAGAAAAATAAAAATTTAAGCCTGCTGAGAAGACTATAAGAGTAATTCAAAAATACAATTTGCGAACAGAGGGGGAAATGACATTTGAAGAAAAGAAGGAATATAAGTTCGTAATTAGACCAGAACAAATAAAGCCAACAGACAATCTCAATGATAATGATAATGATAATGATAATGATAATGATAATGATAATGATAATGATAATGATAATGATAATGATAATGATAATGATAATGATAATGATAATGATAATGATAATGATAATGATAATGATAATGATAATGATAATGATAATGATAATGATAATGATAATGATAATGATAATGATAATGATAATGATAATGATAATGATAATGATAATGATAATGATAATGATAATGATAATGATAATGATAATGATAATGATAATGATAATGATAATGATAATGATAATGATCATTATAATGATGATAATGATGATAATGATGATAATGATGATAATGATGATAATGATGATAATGATGATAATGATGATAATGATGATAATGATGATAATGATGATAATGATGATAATGATGATAATGATGATAATGATGATAATGATGATAATGATGATAATGATGATAATGATGATAATGATGATAATGATGATAATGATGATAATGATGATAATGATGATAATGATGATAATGATGATAATGATGATAATGATGATAATGATGATAATGATGATAATGATGATAATGATGATAATGATGATAATGATGATAATGATGATAATGATGATAATGATGATAATGATGATAATGATGATAATGATGATAATGATGATAATGATGATAATGATGATAATGATGATAATGATGATAATGATGATAATGATGATGATGATGAAAATTTTACCAAAATCGGGTTAATTTTTATTTTAAATTTGTATGAGGCCCCACGACCCCAGGGCCCGGCGTCGGTAAAATTTTTACAATAAGTGTTGTCCATCGGAGATACACGCGTATATAAAATTTAAAGAAAATCGGGTTAATTTTTTTAAAAAAGTTTTTGGGGCCTCACACATGTGTATAAAATTTTACCAAAATTGGGGTAATTTTTATTTTAAATTTGTATGAGGCCCCACGACCCAGGGTTAAATTTATACAAGAAGTGTTGTCCATCGGAGATACACATGTGTATAAAATTTAAAGAAAATCGAGTTAATTCTTCTATAAAATTTTTATGGAGCGCCAAGACCCCGCAGGCCGGGGTCACCAAAATTTTTACAAAAAGTGTGTTAATTTAAAGAAAATCGGGTTAATTTTTTTTTTTAAATTTGTTGGGCCCCATGACCCTGTGACCGGGTGTCTACAAAATTTTTACAAAAAGTGTTGTCCTTCGGAGATACATATGTGTATAAAATTTTAAGAAAATCGGGCTATTTTTTTTCACTGTTGAATGGTTGGTTTGTAGAAATTCTTCTCATTTTTGTTATTTTTAATTTTTTATAATATTCTTACCTAATTTTACATATATTTTCATTATCTTGCCGGGTTCGGTATTTTTACTTTGCGAAATGAATTCTTATTTTGAAATTCATTTCACAAATATTCGCGGCATTAAAAGTAATTTTAACTCGATCGCAGCACATCTCGACGCGAATAAACCTTCGATTCTCAGTTTATGTGAAACGCAGGCCTCTTATTTGGGTACCCCAAATGATTTTCATTGTCCGGGGTATTCTCGTGTCGACTGATTGGTTCCACATCGTGGGGTTATTCTTTTTATTCGTGATGATATCTCTTTTAATGTACCTAAATTTATTAATCCAAACTGTAATCCCATGTTCAATACGATATGGATTGAAATTAAAATTTCAAACCATTCGATGTTTATTTGTTCCCTTTATCGTAGTCCTAATTTGTCACCTTTTGACACTAAAAATTACTTATCAGAAACTATAGACAAAATTTACCAATCCTCACCATTTTCAGAATTGGTTGTCTTGGGCGATTTTAATGTCCACAATGATTCATGGTTGACCTATTCGAATGGTAGAGATAGTTCTGGTGAAACTGCAGAACTTTTTTCAAATATTAATCTTCTCACCCAACTCGTTGATAAGCCAACTAGGTATCCCGATACTTCTGGTCAATCACCTCACCTTTTAGATTTATTTCTAACTTCTATGCCAATGAAATATTCAATTGATGTATCTGCTCCATTAGGACTTTCTGACCATGCTTTGGTAGTAGCCAAATTTTCATTAACACCAGCTATTATAGAGCCTACTCATAAAAGGCTATTTTGGCACTATAAAAATGCTAACTGGGAGCACCTGGACCAATTTTATAGCTCATTTGATTGGTCAACCTGCTTTTCCAGCAATAATGCTGATGAAGCATCACAACTTATCACGTCAACCATTTTGCTAGGAATGAAAAATTGCACTCCTTCTTCTTTAAAAAAAAAAAACAGTACTCGTAAGAATAAATATATGGTTTAACGAAAATTGGAGGTCAGCAGTCGCGTGTAAAAAAGCAGCCCATTTGGACTACGTTAATTGCACTTCTGAAGAAAACCTTGTAAAGTTTCGAATAGCTAGAAACAGATCAAACGCTATATTGAAGAGATCAAAAATAATATATGACCTTAAGATTCGAGATAGTATGCGAAAAATTTTGAAATCTGATTCAAACAGCATTGCTGCATTGGTTAAAAGAAACTTTGCAGACAATAATTTGTCCACTACTTCTTTATTTCTTAATGGTATTCATTATAGAACTGATATTGAGAAAGCTAATCTCTTAGCTTCTCATTTCGCTGGTGCTTCTACCCTTCCTTTAACTAACTAAAGCCCTCCAATTCTCCCAAATCTAGGTCCCGGTATGTCTAAAATCTATTTCCGGAAACGGGTTGTTTCAAAGATTCGGAAAGAACTTGACCCCAATAAAGCGACTGGCCCCGATGGTATTCCGCCAATAGTATTGAAAAGTTGTCATCATACTTTGGCAAAACCGCTTAGCAAATTGTTGCATTGAAAACCTAGGTGAATCAATCATTATTTCCTTAGATATTTCTAAAGCTTTTGATAGAGTATGGCACGATTGTCTTATTAATAAGATTCGTGCGCTGAACTTACACTCCTCTCTCATTGCATGGATTGAGAATTATTTATGGAACCGTAAAATAAAAGTTGTATTAAATGGTATATCTTCAGCTTCACATGGGATCAATGCTGGCGTACCTCAAGGGTCATCTTTGTCGCCCACGCTCTTCTTCATATATATCAACAACTTGTTGTCTTCTACAACATGTGCTATCCATTCTTTTGCTGATGATACTTGCACTACACTACACTACACTATCGGCTTCCATTGAGTTTGTCAGTCAAAAAGAATGCAATTCTCGCTTGAATGGTTCGCGTGAATTAATGAATTTGACTATTCTGTCGAATATTCAAGTCGTTCTCGATTGGGGCATTTCTAATAGAGTAGAATTTAACCCAAATAAATTTCAGTCTTGTCTTTTTCTCAGAAGACAGTTCAACATTAAGTTCCACCTGTTATTAACGGTGCCCATATTGCGAGATCAAATTCACTTAAGTTGTTAGGTTTAAAAGTATCAAGTGATTTTTCCTGGAAGGAACATATTTATGAAATTTCAAAAAGAGCTAGCCAATGTTTGGGCTTCATAACACGTTGTAACTTCTTCTTCACTCCCTCTGAAGTAATAAGATTATATAAATCTTATGTTAGACCAATCTTAGAATTTAATTCATATGTGTGGGGTGGGGCTCCAAGATCGCATTTGGTTCATCTTGATGGAGTTCAAAATAGAGTTATTCGTTTGATAAACGATGTAACCATTACTTCGTCTCTTGATACTTTGGAGCACAGACGTAATGTTGGAACTTTATCTGTTTTCTATAAATTCTACAACGGTAGATATGCTTTAGAAACCCGTTCTCTAGTTCCAGGTCCTTTTGTCTGCAACGTAAACACTCGTTTAAGGTGCAATCAACATAGGTTTGCCTTAAAACTTTTTTCATGTAGAACCCAACACTTTAAATCCTCCTATTTTTCGAGAGTCTCTTCGATGTGGAATCAAGTGGACGAGCCTGTGTTTCCCGAATCTTATAATCGTGCTTTAAAAAAAAAAACAAAAAAAAAAACCGGCGAAAGAAAGCAGCCTGGGAAAAAAATCTCGTCCGGTATGACGCAATATACACCGTGTTGCACATACTGCAAGGACAAAGATGGTAAGCTGATCGCCGATCTTAAAGGCATCTTAGAGCAATGGGAAGAGCACTTTCATGAGTTGCTACATGGCCAGCTAACTGAGGAATTGGAGGCTCCACCAATGACCGAAGATCATACTATGCTGCCGCCACCAAGCATAGTCGAAGTTAGCAGAGCGATAAATCGGCTCAAAAATAATAATAAATAATAAATAATAATAAAAAAATAATAATAAGGATTTGATGGGATCCCAGCGGAGCTGATAAAAATAGGAGGCCCCACATTACACCAAGCAATTCATGAAATAATAGTGCAAGTATGGGAAGAAGAAGTTATGCCAGAAGACTGGCGAAGAGGCATCCTGTTCCCCATACATAAGAAGCAGATATCACAAAATGCAGCAATTATCGTGGTATAACGTTGTTGAGTACCGCGTATAAGATTTTCTCCTCTATCCTTCAAGACAGGATAGCCCCATACGCTAAAGTCATCATTGGTCCATACCAGTGTGGCTTCATCACAGGCAAATCAACCACTGATCAGATTACACCATAAGACATGTAATGGAAAAATGTCTAGAGTTTCAAAACTCACTACACCATATTTTTATAGACTTTAAAGCCGCCTATGATAGCATAGCCAGAGTAGAACTTTATAAAGCCTTGAGAGAATTCGGCATCCCAAATAAACTGACACGACTATATAGGTTGACTATGACCAATGTTATAAGCCAAGTAAAAATATCCGGATCACTATCAACCCCATTCAACATCTATAACGGGCTCCGACAAGGGGATGGACTGGCCTGCGTCCTCTTCAACCTGGCGTTGGAGAAAGTGATCCGAGACTCTGACGTAACGGCGAGAGGAACAATCCTCTATAAGTCCATTCAGGTACTGGCTTACGCAGACGATATTGACATCGTTGGTAGAAACCATAGAGCTGTACAGGAAGCTTTCATCCAGATCGAGCAGGCGGCACGAAATCTGGGGCTGCACATAAATGAGAGCAAAACAAAGTACATGGTGGCCACGTCTGCGAGTAGAAGATCCAACATTGGTCCCTGAATTCAGATAGTGGAGCGCGAATTTGAAGTAGTGCAATCCTTTAACTATCTCGGGTCAACTATAGCAGCCGATAACAGCATGGAACCAGAAATACGCGCACGGTTGCTTAAAACCAACAAAGCCTACTATAGCCTATCAAGACTCTTTAAATCCAGGAACCTGATGAACTCTTAGCCGCGTTCGAGAGAAAAGTCTTACGGAGAATTGTTGGCCCCGTATGTGAGGAAGGACGATTCCGGAGACTCTATAATGATGAGATCTACGAGCGTTACCGCGATGTCGACATCGTGAAGAAAATCTAGCTCGGTAGGCTCCGGTGGGCAGGACACCTAGCTCGCATGACCGAAGAGGATCCTGCTCGGAAAGTCCTTTGCGGTAGAATTTCTGGAACACGACAGCGAAGCCGGCCAAGCCTACGCTGGAAGGATGGCGTAGACCAGGACGCCCAGAGTTTAGGGATGCCAAACTGGATGACATCGGCTCGAAATCGGGACCGGTGGAGAGACTTTTTGCGGGAGGCCAGGACCGGACCCCGGTTGTAGAGCCAAATATGATGATGATGATGTATATCCGATGCAAAACACTTTTTGTAAAAAATTTGGAGACCGCGGGTCACAGGGTCATGGGGCCCAACAAATTTTTGTAAAAAAAAACCGATTTTCTTCAAATTTTATATACGTGTGCGCCTGCACGCAGTATGTCTAGCATCAATATGGTCTAGCCGACAAATATGTGGCTTGATGAACTGATTGTCGTGCCGACAATCTTTTACGGTGATAAAATAAAAAACTTTACACTTTTTCGTTTCGTTTGGCAAAATGGCCTGTTGGAGTATGTGTAATCGTCACATGGATGGTGCCAATAAACTTTTATTGTGGAAATAAAACCCATTAAAATTCGTTGTCTTCGGATTAACAAAAAATTTGGTACGAGTATAGCTCTAGGAACAGTTATAGCTTTTAATTGGATGAGCTCTGTCTTGAATTGGATCCATTTGATCTTTATGTTGTCCAGAATGGGATCATCTCAATCGATGGTTTGTAGTTTCCATAACGCCTGCATGAATAATTTTGCTGTTACGATGATTGGTGCACATATGCCTAAGGGGTCGAAGAGCTGGCATATCTCAGACAACAGAAATTTGTCTAAAGGGGCTTCGAAGTAATCAGACTCTGTGTTCCATAATAGGCCCAAAACCAATGTTGCAGGTGACGAAGGGTCACCTTCCGAAGACAGCGATACGTCGTTGGACCGAAATTTACGCAGATCGAAACCTCCCGATTTCAATAAATTAACCAAATCAGATTTTAATTTTTTGGCTTCATTTATTGTAGACGCGCCAGTCAAAATGTCGTCGACATAGAAATCACTGGATGCAATGGTCGATGCTATTGGAAACTGCGTGTGCTCGTGGATGGTCAATTGCTTAAGCGTCCGGGTTGCCAGAAACGGATCGCTAGCCGTGCCATACGTGACAGTGCCTAGTTTGAAGACTTGTAGTGCATCTGAAGGTTGGTCTCGCCAAAATATTCTCTGCAGATCCTGCTGGTCTTCGTTCACAAGGATTTGGCGATACATTTTCGCTATGTCGCCACAAAATGCGAAAGCATGTTTTCTAAATCGAGTGATGATGGAAAAAAGATCCTGCTGGATAGTAGGTCCGACCATCAGGCAATTGTTGAGCGATAGTTGTGATGACGTTTTAGTTGATGCATTAAACACGACTCGCAGCTTGGTGGTGGTACTATGCTTTTTAAGTACGAAGTGGTGTGGTAGATAATATGTTTGTTTGGCGTCGATTTGCGTGGCTGGAACCATGTGGCCTAGTTCTATGTATTTGGACATGAAATCTCTGTGTTGCTGATAAAGCTTTTGCTTGTTACGAAGACGTTTCTCGAGTGATAAAAATTGGCGCCGAGCTGAAAGATGCGATGACCCCAACTCATCTATGTTGGGTTTTGTTAATAATGCAACAGAGTAGCGTCCGTTTGGCAATCTCTTTACAGAATTATGATAGCATTCCTCGCAAAGTTTTTTTTCTGATGAGTATGTGTTGGTGACCGAGACATTCTCTAATTCCCAAAACTGTTTCATTTGGGTTTGAAGTGCTTGAATACTGCATAGCGCTACATTCGATTGCGACGCTTTTAATGTAGTAGCTTTGCCTTTAGCCTTTCCGCAGACGACGTAACCTAATTCGGTTTTGTAAAATGATGGTAGTTCCTTGCACGTTGTGATAGACTTACCTGAAAATAGCTGATTATATATTTCAATACCTAACAATATGTCAATGCGATCGGGTATATTGAAATATGGATCGGCTAGTTCTATTTCCACGGGTATAGAAGCGAATTCGAAGTTGACACGAAGCGCCGGTAAATTATTAGTAATCTTGGGAAGGACATAAAATTTTAATTCGACTTTATAATCTGAGATTCTCGATGATATAGTGAGGTATATCTTATGTTGGATTTTTAATTCCTTGCTGCCAATGCCTGTAATTGATTTAGTCGTTGGATATCTTTTAGCTCTTAGCCGATTGCTCGCGTTTACTGTGATGAAATTCAGATGTGACCCACTGTCAAGCAGTGCTCGAAGTACTGAATGGTTACCAGTTGAATCTGTAGTATTAACGAGTGCTGTACCGATCATGAGTATTCCTTGGCGGCACTGAATCTGACGACTCTAACGCAACTAGGTTTAACATATTGGCGAAAAATTGTGATGGTTTTGGATCCGAATTATTGACGTTCGATGATGTGTTCGGCTTGACCGGTACATTGCGGTTTCCTAAATTTGCGATTGACGTTGCAGTACGCGATGCGTTCGACGGCTGATTGGTTTTAAAATAAAACGAGACATGATGCCTGAGCGAACATATTGAGCACTTCTTCTTCTTCTGCTTCTCTGTAAGGCAGTTTACGCATAGTCTTTTATCCTTTATAAACTGGAACCGCATTCTTGGGTTAACCTCTCGCTGTTGAATGATAGACAATTAGTTATAATGTGTAATCCTGCACAGTAGGCACAATTGTATGAGCTGGACACTAGCGAAGATGGTTTGGATCGGGTTGTTGACCTTCGGTTTGAATCTCATCTCTAGGCTGTCTCGATGATTGCTGTGAAATGCTGATGTGTAATGATTGAAGCAGCTGGATGCGCGTTCGAAGTATAGTTGTAAATTCTGAAAATGATAGAACACTAGTTGTTTTTGAACCCATGATGACTGTGGCGAATGACTCAGGAGTGTTAATTGATGGGTTAGCATGAGATCCCATTCGTTGATCTTTACCTTAAGTGATTCCAATGCTTTATAGTGCTTGGTAATTTTATCAATGAATATTTGAAGTGACGTGAACGAGTTTCCTGTAGGACCCTTAAGATCGTAAAGTTCTTGCATGTGGTATTTTTGAATAGCGATCTCGTTATTGTATCTTTCGCATATCATTTTCCACGCGATTTCATAGTTTTCGGCGGTAACTGGAAGATGTACAATTATACTGTAGGCTGATCCTGAAAGAATTTGGGAAATGAGATAAACGAACTTTACGGTCGGCTCTATAGTTTTAATATGGATTAAATCAGTAAATATATCCCGAAATGCCAATCATTCAGACTCTCTACCTTTGAACGAAGGTAGAGTAAGCTCGGGTAATCGAATGCCCACAGAAACTGAATTAGACGACGAAGTCTCAAGGACTGATGAGTTTTGGAGCGTAGCCGAAGTATCATCTGATTTTTTCAACCCATATATTTTGTTGATCAAGGTGGACTCCAAAACGCCATAGTCATCCTCAAAGGAATCACGATCACCTGCCGTGGACTCATCCATGGATTCTATTTTCGACTGTACCGCGCTGTATTTATCATAAACCAACTGAATCCTCCGCAACAATGATTCAAACGCTCCCAACGTGGAAGTTGTGCTACATTGATTTTTGAAATAAGTGAGTTGCCCCTTAAATGCGGCGCGTTGCTTTTTAAGCAAGGCTTTCTTGATAGCTGTGACGAATCTCGCTGGAACTGATTAGCCTGGGTTGGTATAAGCATAAAATTGCTGCTGCTGGTTTGTGCTCGATAAACTGATTGTCGTGCCGACAATCTTTTACGGTGATAAAATACACTTTTTCGTTTCGTTTGGCAAAATGGCCTGTTGGAGTATGTGTAATCGTCACGTGGATGGTGCCAATAAACTTTTATTGTGGAAATAAAACCCATTAAAATTCGTTGTCTTCGGATTAACAAAAAATTATTTTTCTTTATTACTCTAAAATTATGATGATGGCGGACAAAGGAAAATGCGACGACTTGTTCGCTTCAATGCATAAAAACGAAGAAGAAATATTGCCTTCAATCGGGCAGAAGAAACGAAGTGAACAAAGAGAACAAGAGAAATGCATCTCTCGACCACTGAACATAATCATATTTTTGGTTCGAAAATATGGTTGCGTTCAGTAGTAGCAATATACTATTTAGTTAATAATTCAATAATTGCAACTGCAATGGCTCTGGCGTTAACACGTGTGTATCTCCGATAGACAACACTTTTTGTAAAAAGTTTGGAGACCCCAGTTTTTAAAAAAATTAACCCGAATTTTTTTAAAATTTATACATGCTGTTATCTCCGATGGACAACACTTTTTGTAAAAAAAATTGGAGACACCGGGCCCCGGGGTCGTAAAGCCCCATACAATTTTTTTTTAAAAAAATTAACCCGACTTTCTTCAAATTTTCAACACGGGTGTACCTCCAATGGACAACAATTTTTGTAAATATTTTGGAGACCCCGGTCACCGGGGTCGTATGGCACCATACAAATTTTATAAAAAAATTAACCAGGCTTTCTTCAAATTTTATACATACACACATAGATACACACGTATCTCAGATGGACAAAACTGATTGTAAAAATTATTCAGACGGCGGGCCCTGGGGTCGTGGAGTCTCATACAAATTTAAAAATAATAATTAACCTGATTTTGGCCCTGAGGCCGAGGTGTGCCTGTATAATTTTTTTAAAAATTTGCCCGATTTTCTTCAAATTTTAAACATATGTTTATCCCGATGGACAACAGTTTTTGCAAAATTTCGAAGCAAATAGACCCGGGGACGGTGCCTTACATTTTTTTTTTAAAATTAGCCCAATTTACTTTAAATTTTAAACATATGTGTATCTCCGATAGACTGAACTTTTGGTAAACAATTTTGAGTTTTTGATTTGATTTTTTTCCCTTATAAATTTTTTTTACACATGTATATCTCCGGTAACAACGGTTTTTGAATAAATTTTGAAGTAAAGTGGGCTGTAATATTAATTTTTCCCAAATTAACCCTGTTCAAACTTTGCACACATATGTATCTCCTGTTAGAGAATTTACATGTAAAATTTTAATGTTTATGGGTTTTTTTTTTAATTTTTATATATGTACATTTAACTCAAATTTAAGTGTATACTTAGTTTTCCAGTTTATGTTGTTATAAAATAATTTCCGAGTTTAAACCTTTTATTTCAATTCAATTAGTAATGTAGAGATGATTAAAGGCAAATTGAGCTGAGCAGAGAACCAACCAACAGAGACTATACTCTCACTGTATCATTACTGCACATGTTTGTTTCGTTCTGCTCATCTGGACGCGAAGTAAAAAGATGTAGAATTTAAAAAATGAAAATTTCATTGTCTTTCTTTTCCTGCTGATTATTTATTAGTGCTCATTTATTTGAATAATGAAAATCATCGCAATGACGGTTTTATTGACACTTAGTAATGTAGAAATGATTAAGAATTTTTTTTTCTATACTAAATACTAAAAAGATGACAATTTCAATTTCGGTGATCAAAGCTAGTAGTCGTAGTCGTTTTTCGGAAATGAATTTTTATTTTTTTTAAATTTTTTTTTTAAATCATAAAAATTTGCAAAAGAACCAAATTTACAAATCTTCATCGAAGGCCTGGAGGTTTCTCCGGTGAAATTGGTCAAGCTACGAGGAACCAAAGAGAATCTTCAAGACCTCCATTTGAGTCCAGCTTTTTCGCTCATCCTTTGTGCAATTTTTGGCGTTGGAACTTATCGGCTCGATAGTTGTGCGTGCCTTCTTCGTTTTTTAGGCCTGGTACTACAAACAAATCCGGTTCAATTCACTGTCGAGTTCTTGGCCTTCAAGAAAGAAGTCCGCTAGTTCCTGCGAATTTTTCAATTGAGGTTCCATAAAGGCTCACGTATGTTATTTTTATGTAATATTTTCTTGGTCAAGGTTTTTTTTAGTTTTCCTTGACCTTGATCCATTCATTAAAGTATTTGGACTCGCGTCGTTATAGTGTCGTGATCGTTTTTCCGTTATGTTTTTTCAATGAATCAGGGAGAATTCCGAGAAAATAATTTGAAACCGGCTACAAACGTGAGTAATGTGATATATTTTAAATCACATTTCTCCGATTTAATTCATAATTTTAATAAAGGGCTTAGCCTACCTTATTGCCGTGGCGCGAGTCATTCAGGGAGTATTCCCTTGGCAATAAATTTAAAAAAAAAATCCTACGACTTGCACATTAAATGAAATAAATTATTAATAAGCGAATTTAAATGTTCATAACCACTTACTGTGAGGTTCATATTGCATATTGGATATTGCATATCACTGCCCAAACACAGTTATGCAGCTTTTGGATTCAATTCATAAAAAATTCGAGTAGCTTTAAATTAAATTTGAAGAGAAATTAAGTGAGTAGCACTAACCCATCCATCGAAATATTATGGTAAGAATGTCGCTTTGAAACATACAGGCTAATTATTTATCATTAAATTTATTTTGCATTGTTCTCTTATTTCTGTAATTTGTCGAATAGTTATTTACTTTAGTTACTGTATACATGAGTAAGGATAAGATAACCCAAAAGAAAAGGAAATAGTAGCAATAGGAACGTCGCTTGCAACTTGTAAATGGCCTTGGCTCTTTTTTAATCAACATTGATTAAATTAAAAGGCGCAAGTCGCTTGAGAAATTGATTACTTCCAGAAATTCCAGTTCCTAATGACCATATCCCAAAATTTCCATGAGAACAAGTTTTACAGTCTTAAAACATACCGAATTTCATGCGAATCACTTGAGAAATTGCTTAGGTCCTGAAATTCATTGATGCTGTTCACGGACACGGAACCAAGGAATTACGAATAGGTTAATTTCTCGATTAGCTACATTTAACTCAGCGTACTCTTCAACCCCATTCAACTTGATGACACATGGAAAACTTCCAAGCAGCGGAGCTTCATCTCCGGATACGCTGCCTGCTGGTTTTGAGATACTCTGGAGGGTTGGTTTTCCAAAGCGGCGCCAGTTTCTTTTCGAGATGATCGTTATGGCTGAAGCTGTGTCGAGTTGTAGCTTAACGATCTTAACGTTGATCTTTGGTTCAACAAACTTTCGTTGCGAGAAATTGCTTGGTCCACAAAATTCCAGACCCTATTGGTCAGATCCCAGAATTCCCATATAAACAAGTCTTACAGTCGCATCTAAGTCCTACATACCGAATTTCATCCGAATTGCTTGAGAAATTACTTGGTCCACGAATTTCCTAGAAACAAGGTTATAGTTATATGGGTTATATACCGAGTTTCCATAGGAAAAAGGGTTACAGTAGCATCTTAGTCCTATATACCGAATTAAGTACGAGTCGCTTGAGAAATTGATTGGCCCACAAAATTAGAGACCCTATTGGCCAGATCCTAGAATTTCCATAGGAATAAGTCTTATAGTCACATTTCAGTCCTAAATACCGAATTTCATACGAATCGCTTGAGAAATTGCTTAGTTCAAAAAATTCTAGTTCCTCATGACCAAACCCCAGTGGTTATAAAAAGTGTGACATAAGATCTATTAAAAACGTAACTTAATATCTGTTAAAAAAGTGATGTAACATCTGTTAAAAACGTAACTTAACATCTGTTAAAAAAGTGACATAACATCTGTTAAAACGTTACTTAACATCCGTTAAATTTAACATTTAACATTCGGTTTTTTGAACATTTACCCCTTAAACCTTGTAGTAAGACGTTGTCACGTCAAAAGGCGAACCGATTTATTAATTGTGCCCGAGTCAACTGGGAACTGAGAACTGACTGTGTATTTATTGAAAAGGAATAATTGGATGATAAGTAAAAAAACAACCCATAAAAATTAAAATTCTTCATGTAAATTCTCTAATAGAGATGGGTATGTGTTAAAATTTGAAGAAAATCGGGCTAATTTTTAAAAAATTTACATGGACACCACACGGGTCTCAGGGCCCTATCACTCCAACAAACTTACAAACAGTTTTGTCCATCAGTGATGCACATGTGTTTAAAATTTAAAGAAAATCGGGTTAACTTTTTTAAAAAAATGTTGGGGCCCCACGACCCCGGGACCCGGGGTCTACAAAAATTTTACAAATAGTGTTGTCCTTCGGAGATACACGCGTTTATAAAATTTTAAGAAAATCGGGTTAATTTTTTTAAAAAAATTTTATGGGGTCCCACGAACCCAGGGTCCGGGGTCTCCAAAATTTTTACAAAAAGTTCTGCCTATGAGAGATACACGCGCATATAAAATTTTAAGAAAATCGGGTTAATTTTTTTAAAAAAAATTTATGGGGCCCCACAAACCCGGTGCCCGGGGTCTCCAAAATTTTTACAAAAAGTGTTGTCTACCAGAGATACACATGTGTATAAAATTTGAAGAAAATCGAGTAAAATTTTGTAAAATATTTGTATGGGAGCCCCCCGACCCCGTGGCCCGACGGGCCTCAAATTTTAATAGAAAGTGTTGTCTCCGGAAATACAGATGTGTGCAAAATTTCAATAAAATCGGGCCTTGGGAAGTAGGTAGGTAGGTGATCGCAAGATTCCACGACAGACGACCGACGACCGACCCACGGCAAGTGAAGTTAATATAGAGAATTTAAAAAGGAGGTAGCATATTCTCGTGTGCTCGTGTTGGGTGCCATCTCACTCCTTCGTCGTGCTTTCCAATTAGTGTTTCACAGATAGCAGAGATAATGTGTAATATTATATAGGGTATTGGTGGGGTAAACATTAACATTGTTATCAGTGCAGACACCATAACTTCTTCTGATGTTGTACCTTGTCTATCAGTCGATGTGAACAACTTTCATTTTACATCTGGGGCCTTGTTGGATCCGAAATACTACATCTTCCCAACTTTGCTGTTGTTTTAGAGATTTTCCTTTTCTCTCTTGTTGTATGTTGCTGCTTACTGTAGCATGAATACCGATCATCCTCTGTCTTAGATCACTAACGTAGTTCTCCTTTGTTGTTGGCTCTACTGGTGGTGATCCAGATTTAATGTCGCATGGTAGACGAAGTTCTATGCCAAATACAACCATTGCTGGTGAGTTTTTTTGTCGTGTTGTGGAAAGCGCTACGATAACCCATCATAAACAACGGTATACAATGATTTCATTCATCTTGGTTGGTATTAACTTATTTTCTCAGATGCTCTTCCAGCGTTCTGTTGAACCTTTCGACCAATCCGTCTGACTGTGGATGTAACGGAGTAGTCCTCGTTTTCTTGATGTTGAGTATTTGACTCAGCTCTTAAAAGACTTGATATGCTTCTGCCCATTCACTGAAGTAATCAATGCACACTAGTATTTATATAGCGATTTCCATCTCTTGTTTCTGGGAATGGGCCAGCTATGTCCATTGCCTTCCGCTCATATGGTGCTCCAACATTGTACTGTTGCATTTTTCCTCTAGTTTTTGGTTGCGGTCCTTTGCTTGCTGCGCACATGTCACACGCTCCGATACCAGTCTTCCACATCTCTACGGCAACCCAAAAGAAGCGATTCCTGACTTTATCTAGCGTCTTATTAACGCCAAAATTTTCTCCTGATGTCCCACTATGTAATTCTTGCAGAACTTCTTTGATCCGGTTCGTTGGTAGCACAATCTGTGATTTTGTGCTTCGACCATCAGCCGATTCCCATTGCCTTACCAGTAGTCCATCTTCCAATCTCAATGACTGCCATTGAGCACAGTAACTTTTTTCTGTAGGACTTGCTGTTGCAATCTCGTGCCACTCCGGTCTTTCACCTTGCTCCATCCATTGAAATATTGGAGCAATCGAATCATCTTGCACTTGTTCCTCCTGTAGCTGCTCTTTTGTCCAGCGATCTTCAAGTTTTAGTCTACTTCAGAGCACTTCTTGTTTTCTTGCCTTGTGCAATGTTTGCATTGGGATGCACAAGGTCTTCTTGATAATCCATCGGCATTATTATGCAGCATCCATTTTCGATGCTCTGTCCTGAATGAGTATGCCAGGAGTCTTTCAATCCATCTGGCCACTTGACCCTCTGGTTCTCTAAACTGCATTAACCACTTGAGAGCTGCATGGATAGTTCGAAGAAGAAACTCCTGACCTTATAGGTACTTGTGGAAGTATTTGACGCTATCAACATTTCCTTTGGGTGACACAATAGTTCTTCTCTGGCTTAGAAAGCGAACGGCTGTATTACGCTATTACACGCTCCTTTCCTTCCTGATTCTGCGATAGAACCGTTCCTATTCCCGCATTGCTCGCGTCAGTGTCCAAGATGAAGATTTCTCCTGCCTGTGGATATGCCAAAATTGGAGAACTGCACAGCTTTCCCTTCAGCAATTCGAATGATTTTTGGTGCTCGCTCAACCATTGGAATTTTTGATTCTTCTCAGTAAGGCGATGAAGGCTTTGTGCAACATTTGCGAAGTTAGGCACAAACCGTTGATAGTAGGAGCATAGCCCCAGAAAAAAAAACTTCGCAGCTCATGTAAATTCTTTGGTACCAGCCATTCGTTAACAATTTCCAACATCTTGGGATCCGTGCGCACTCATTTACTGGATACAATGTGGCCCAAATAATTCACTTCATTCTTGAAAAGGCTACATTCGGTGAACTTAACTTTAATCCGGTAGCTTTAACGGTTTCCAAAACTTGCCGAAGATTATTCACGTGCTCATTAAATGTGCGACCAAAAACAATGATATTATCCAAATAGACTTGAAATGTCTTCCAGCTAAGGCCTCGAAAAACATGTTCCATTAACCGGTCGAACGTAGCAGGAGCGTTGCATAAAGCAAACGGCTTTGCAGAAAATTGATATAAGCCGTTTCGCGCAGTAAATGCTGTCTTCTCCTTATCGTCATCATGAATTGCTACCTGCCAGTATCCGCTTTTAAGATCCAATATACTGAAGATTCTGGCTCCCGTTCAACGTGTCGTCTATACGTGGTAATGGATAACTATCCTTCTTGGTGACATCATTCAGTTCTTATTCTGTATGATTCCATCACGTTTCATCTTCTTGACCAGTGTTTCTGCCTCTTGTTGCTTCGGAAGTGGTAATCGTCTTGGCGCTTGTCGAATTAGAGTAACATTTCCTGTATCGATTCGACGTCGCACTATTGTGGTTTTACCCATGTCGTTGTCGCTGACAGCAAACACGTCGGCAAATTGCTCTAGCTTCTTCTCTGCTGCTTGCTGCTGTGCTGCTGGAAGTTGTTGACACATCGTATGAATTATCTGTTTCCTTTCCAGATGTAGTGTTGTATTCTTTGCTTTTACAGTCTGGCAGTTTGCGATGCAGCTTACTCCCTGAGTCTTGCCAATGACTGTTCATTCTCTTATTACCTTCGGTGATGGGCTAACGTTCATTATTCTCACTGGTATCTTGGGCTGGAGTTTCACAAGAGTTCTTCCGCATAACAATCCGTTCTTGTTGAAATTGGTTGGCTCCACTATTCCTACTCTACTGTCCCAAAGATCACCGTTCACCTTGCCATAGATTATTTTCTCGCATATTTCGCGTATTACACATTACACATTACGCCATCTCGTGCTCTGTCATGAAATCCAACAGGAGCACTCTCCTTTAATCTAATTTAACTGCTGATTTTGCTGGTCCAATTCTTTATTCAGCTTTTGGCTTGGCTGTTCCAACTTCCAACTGTTCGTTAATTTGATAATTCAATTCTTGCTTCTGTTGATAAAACTTCTCGTTTAGTTTAGAGCTCAATTCTAGATTCATCTGTTTGTTCTCCTGACTCTGTTGCTGCTATTCTTGCTTTAGCTGAATCAACTCGTTTTTAATCTCTTCACTTTGTTTATCTTGTTGGTCAAACTTGCTATTAATCTGTTGCATAAGAACTTGCAACATTGCGTCCATGTTTGGCGCACCACCCTTTTCTCCGGAGTAGACGATTTGCGCTCCACTAACTTAGTCTCAATTGAAAGCACCAGCTGTCTGCTTTTCCCCTTTGACGATTTGTTGTAAACGGAGAAATAACTCTTGCTTATTTCCAGCGGTGCTTAGACCTCGCCTTCCAATCTCGTCTTAAGCTCCTGGGAACTATAGGATTTAAAGTGCACTTTCCATTTTATAATTGACTGTTTATCGGTTTGTAAAATTTTACTGTCTTACAATTTGCAAAATCCCACTTCTGACACCAATTATTACGAAATTTTTGCTTTTGAGTTCGTAAACGATTTTGCAAATAAAACACAACACAAGTTTATTAAAACTTTAATTAATAAACAGCAAAAAATAACACAAGTTCACAATTTTAGACTGGACAACTTTTAAATGCACACAAAAACACTTATTACTTGTACTTTACAATAATTCTCTTAGGTGGTAGCTTTAGCACTTTGCAAGAACTTTTACAGCTTGACTGGTTGACTGGCGAACGCCACCTTTTATACTCATTGAAAAGCTTCCAAAAACGTCCAATCGTATAGACATAAGTATCGAGAAAAGACCAGAAAATTGTAGCCTTATTCCCTTATTTACAACTAACGATACTTATTTGTAATGAGTCATCTTCTAAAATTAAACTACATGTTCAATCATGTTCCTACACACAGATCGGGCAAACTCACAAACCGGTTTGACTACATTTTTGACCAGTGCATAATGATCCAAACTTGCAGGCGGTTACATTTCAAATGTCAAATAATCTAATATGTCGTATAGCCTAAAAGTATGCTATTTTTAATTCTAATTTTAGTGCTTATTTTTGGACGAGCATGTACATTGTAATTTATCTATGATTCGAACCCAATTATCTGCGCTACTAACTACTTTTCGTAACACTATTTTAATTTCGCTAAATTCTAAAACTTCGTCTATACTAATGTATCGAAGGTTTTCCTTTTCCAATAACATTTTTGGAATATTAATTTCTTTATTAGTTAGAATAAAAGAATTTACAATTTTTGCCTTTGCCCAATGAATAGCATATTCTATATTAGTTATTTCTTTGTTTATTGCTTAAAGTTTATACTTCAAATTTAATACATTATTGAGATTCATTCTTTCAGAGGCTTTTAATGTTTGTATTATTTCATTACTTACATTACTTACTTCATTAATACGATTAATCCACATCTGATTTATTACAACTTGTTTATTATTATTTTCTAGCTGGTCATTTACTTTCTCTACCAAAATTTGGTAGTCTGTGTGATCTGGATTTCCGGCCATTCATTTCCAAACAATACCTATAGCATCAAAAGATCGTTTTTAGATCTTTCTTATTTTTAATCTAGTCAGAGAAAGTTTTACCTGTGATGGTGTCAAGGATTGGATTTTCATTATATATTACAATTTTTCGGGTATGCCAAATAGTATATTACAGAACGAGCAAGGAAAGTGGAGTGGAAGAGCACTTTTCTGCGAGTCGTGTACGCTATTTTTCACGCGTCCAAACCGGTTTTTTTTGCTAAATCGAGAGAGAAGCAAGCAGAAATTTGAGAATGTGTGTTCGCTGTGACTGCAGTAAATAACAAAGAAATTAATTTTTCACGCGTCCAAACCGGTTTTTCTGCTAAATCGAGAGAGAAGCAGAAATCAAAAATGACAAACAAAAGAGAATTCTTGTTCATGCGCAATGTGTTCGCTGAGATTGTAGTAAATAGGTTAGGTTAGGTTAGGTTCGGTGGCTGCTATTGCACACTTAGACCAAAGTACGGTCCATTGTGATACCACAGGATCAGAGCCTTTCTCTTTTATCATAGAGCCCATTTCGTGCTCCTTGTAAATTTTAGGATGTCTCCCACTTTGCAGTTTTCGACATCCGATAAGCTGCTTAGTGTACCATATCCCAGATATTTTAGTCTTCTGCTTGCAAGAGCCGGGCATGTACACAGGAAATGGGATACTGTTTCCTCCTCCTCGGCGTCATAACAGCTTCTGCAGAAGTCATTGAACTCAAGGCCCATCTTTCTCGCATGAACTCCAAAAAGACAGTGCCCCGTTAAGATACCTATAGTCATTCTTATATCCCCTCTTCGTAGGGATATCAATGCTTTAGAGCGATTTAGGTCCAGCTTAGGCCAGACTTGCTTTGCAATATTACATATGTTGGTATGCAACCATCTCGCGTTTGTTAATTTTTCTGCCTCTTTCCGAAGCATTAGCTTGACCGTTGATAGTGGTCTTCCTATGACTGCCCTTTCCGGTTGCAGTTGGAGTTTTGTGCCATTCCTGGCTAGTTTGTCTGCTTTGCAATTCCCAACGATATCAGAGTGACCGGGGACCCATACTAAGCATATGTTAAAAAACTCGCTCATCTCCTTGAGAGATGTGTGGCAGCTTATCGCTACCCCCGATGTCATCAAGACCGATTCCAGCGATTTGATTGCCGCCTGACTGTCTATGTAAATTATAATATCGGTTACCGATAATATATTATGTTTCAGCCAGGTCAACGCTTCTTCAATCGCTGTTACCTCAGCCTGATATACGCTGCAATGGTCCGGGAGTCGAACGGAAATGCTCACGCTAGGTTTGTCACAGTAGACTCCGGCACCGACCCTTCCGTCGAGTTTGGAGCCGTCCATGAATAATTTGATAGCAGCGGTTTCTTGTGACAATCCATCTCTCCATTGATCCCTGGAGGGGTAGATGGCTCGGAAACCCTTCCTAAAGCATAGCACTGGTTGAGTGTAATCTAAGTTCGCCAATTCAACCTTTAGCGAGTTGTTTATCGTCGAGTGTCCCGTTTGAATAGGTTTCCACTGACGTGTTGCTGACAGTCGCGCGGCCGTAAAGGCTGCTCTCTGCCTGCCGTATATATCCAAAGGAGTCAGGTACAACATTAATTCTAGGGCGCGTGTTGGTGTTGTTTTAAGTGCTCCACTAATGTGAAGACAGGCTGCCCTTTGCACCTTCTCCAGGATTTTAACATAAGTGGATTTTCCAAGAGCCGGCCACCAAACGCTTACACCGTACATGAGTATTGGTCTTACTACTGCAGTGTATAGCCAGTGTACCAGCTCTGGCTTTAATCCCCAGCTTTTTCCGATGGCACTTCTACACGCATATAGAGCTTTAGTAGCTTTGTTAACTCTCTCTAAAATGTTTGGTTTCCAGCTTAGTTTATCATCCAGGATTGTGCCCAGAAATTTCGCCCTATTGGTGAAAACTAGACTGGTTCCGTTTAGAGTTGGTGGAGTGACTATTGGCACTTTGTATCTATTTGTGAAGAGGACCAGCTCTGTCTTGGACGGATTTACTCCTAGTCCGCAGCCTTCGGCCCATTTTGTGACTATGGAGAGGGCATTTTGCATAACCTCTGTAATGGTTACTAGAAACCTACCTGTGACAGCTATGGCTACATCATCAGCATAGGCAACTACGCTCATGCCCTCTCTTTCCAGCTCTTTTAGTAGTCCATCGATTACTATGTTCCAGAGCAAAGGAGATAGAACGCCTCCTTGCGGCGTTCCTCTAGCTACATGCCTTCTAATGGTGGAGCCACCCAGCTCAGCGTTAACAATCCTGCTTAAGAGCATATGATTAATTAGCTTGCAAACTGTGTGGTCAATACCTAGAAGAGACATGCCTTTCATTATAGCCTCCGTCTTTACGTTATTAAAGGCCCCTTCAATGTCGAGGAATGCTATGAGTGTGTATTCCTTCGATTGTAGTGATTTCTCAATCGTACGTACCAGTGTGTGCAACGCAGTCTCTACCGACTTACCTTTGCAATAAGCGTGTTGAGACTGAGCCCATCTGCCATACCCCACCTGGTCTCTTATATAAACATCCAATAACCTCTCCAAAGTTTTCAGCAGAAAGGAGGATAAGGTTATAGGCCTTAGGTCCTTTGGGTACCCATGTGAGCTTTTTCCTGCTTTTGGAATGAAGACCACTTTGACTTCCGTCCAGTTCTTAGGAATGTGCATTAAGCGCAGACACCCTTTGAAAATCACCTCTAACCATGGTAGGATGATATTTGAGTTTTTCTGTAATTCTGCTGGTATGATTTGGTCTGGACCAGCTGCTTTGTAAGGCATGAAGCCGCTAATAGCCCACTTAATCCGCTTAGTGCTAATGATATTATTTATGCATAGCGTGTGAGTTCCTTGCTGAGTAGTGAGTTCTGACTCGTTCCTCAAGTCGGTCGAGCCTGGAAAGTGGGTTTGCAAAAGAAGCTCCAGAGTTTCCTTGCTCGAAGTCGTCCATGAACCATCCGGTTTTATTAAGTAACTAGGATTGGTTGGGTTGTTGGAGAGAATCTTTCTAAGGCGAGTGGTCTCTGAGACTCCTTCCATTTTTTCACAGAAGAGTCTCCATGACTTCCTCTTTGCCTTTCTTAGTTCCCTCTTGTAGAGTTTAAGACATTCCTTATAGAAGTCCCAATCTTCGGTACTATTAGTACTCTTTGCCTTGTTAAAGGCCCTTCTACTAGTTTTTTGGTGCTCCCTTATTTCGGAGGACCACCATACTGGTCTACGTTTACCTCTTGGGTAAACCGTAGGACACGCTGCTCCCATAGAACTATTACATGCGTTAGTGACAGTGTTCACCATGCAGTCAAGTTCTTCAACTGTCACTGGGGGCTTAGGGTTATTTTGTAGTAAGAACTTCTCTAGCACCATCCCGTACAAGATCCAGTTCGTCTTCTTTTTATTTTTGAAGGCGTTCTAACTGACAGGATGAATGCCGAGATTAAAAGTGATATACCTGTGGTCAGAGAAGGAGTGCTCTTTTGCTACCCTCCATTCTTTTACCATATGGAAAATCTTATCAGAAACGAGAGTTACGTCTAGCACTTCCCTTCTATTTTTAGTAATAAAGGTGGGCTCTTGCCCAATGTTACAGACTAGGAGGTTAGTATTTAACAGGTATTCAAAAAAAGACTCACCCCTATTATTAATGTCAGTGCTACCCCAGAGTGTGTGGTGTGCATTAGCATCACACCCGAGAATCACATTGATTTTTTGTTTGTCTGCTTCCAGAATAAGCCAGGTTATCCGGCGGTGTATTTTTCTCGCGATCGAGGTACCCAGAAACCAGCCAGATCGTGTTGTTGCCCAACTCTAAGCTGGCCGCGGTTATGTCCCCGTCACTAAATTGTGGGAGTAGAAAAATATTCAAATTAGTCTTTCCCATTAAACAAGATCTGAACCTTCCAGTCTTACATGAATGTAGGATTGTGTACCCCTTTAAGTTGAGTCCACAGATCCTATTATTATTGCTTATCCATGGCTCTTGAATAAGAATTAGATCTTCTGCCGATTCGGACAGTCTAAGGATAAGCGCCGCTGAAGCGGCCTTAGTATGATGTAAGTTAATTTGCAGGATTTTAATCATAAGTAAATTACCTTACCTTCTTCTTCTATAACCGCTATGGCGGTTTAATTTTCTGTCCCCGAGGACACGCCGGATGCATCCGTCTCGTTCCTCAAGGCCTCTATGACTGTAGTGTATGCCAGTTCCCCCAACGAATCTGACAGGCATTCCTCGTCGGATTCAATGGAGAGCAGGCCGTCCATTCTGCTGACTAGGTCTTCGCTGGAACGACTGTCACCATCGAGTGCAATGGCAACCTCCCCTTGAAGGGACTGGTTGTTAATTGTGGCTTTATCCACAGTCAAATTATTGGTTTCATCTTTTTTGAATACTTTGAAACCGAAATCTATAACCCCCTTGGTATCTGAAAGTGGTGCTAGGGACTCAGCTCTTTCTTGGACGGATTTACTCCTAGTCCGCAGCCTTCGGCCCATTTTGTGACTATGGAGAGGGCATTTTGCATAACCTCTGTAATGGTTACTAGAAACCTACCTGTGACAGCTATGGCTACATCATCAGCATAGGCAACTACGCTCATGCCCTCTCTTTCCAGCTCTTTTAGTAGTCCATCGATTACTATGTTCCAGAGCAAAGGAGATAGAACGCCTCCTTGCGGCGTTCCTCTAGCTACATGCCTTCTAATGGTGGAGCCACCCAGCTCAGCGTTAACAATCCTGCTTAAGAGCATATGATTAATTAGCTTGCAAACTGTGTGGTCAATACCTAGAAGAGACATGCCTTTCATTATAGCCTCCGTCTTTACGTTATTAAAGGCCCCTTCAATGTCGAGGAATGCTATGAGTGTGTATTCCTTCGATTGTAGTGATTTCTCAATCGTACGTACCAGTGTGTGCAACGCAGTCTCTACCGACTTACCTTTGCAATAAGCGTGTTGAGACTGAGCCCATCTGCCATACCCCACCTGGTCTCTTATATAAACATCCAATAACCTCTCCAAAGTTTTCAGCAGAAAGGAGGATAAGGTTATAGGCCTTAGGTCCTTTGGGTACCCATGTGAGCTTTTTCCTGCTTTTGGAATGAAGACCACTTTGACTTCCGTCCAGTTCTTAGGAATGTGCATTAAGCGCAGACACCCTTTGAAAATCACCTCTAACCATGGTAGGATGATATTTGAGTTTTTCTGTAATTCTGCTGGTATGATTTGGTCTGGACCAGCTGCTTTGTAAGGCATGAAGCCGTTAATAGCCCACTTAATCCGCTTAGTGCTAATGATATTATTTATGCATAGCGTGTGAGTTCCTTGCTGAGTAGTGAGTTCTGACTCGTTCCTCAAGTCGGTCGAGCCTGGAAAGTGGGTTTGCAAAAGAAGCTCCAGAGTTTCCTTGCTTGAAGTCGTCCATGAACCATCCGGTTTTATTAAGTAACTAGGATTGGTTGGGTTGTTGGAGAGAATCTTTCTAAGGCGAGTGGTCTCTGAGACTCCTTCCATTTTTTCACAGAAGAGTCTCCATGACTTCCTCTTTGCCTTTCTTAGTTCCCTCTTGTAGAGTTTAAGACATTCCTTATAGAAGTCCCAATCTTCGGTACTATTAGTACTCTTTGCCTTGTTAAAGGCCCTTCTACTAGTTTTTTGGTGCTCCCTTATTTCGGAGGACCACCATACTGGTCTACGTTTACCTCTTGGGTAAACCGTAGGACACGCTGCTCCCATAGAACTATTACATGCGTTAGTGACAGTGTTCACCATGCAGTCAAGTTCTTCAACTGTCACTGGGGGCTTAGGGTTATTTTGTAGTAAGAACTTCTCTAGCACCATCCCGTACAAGATCCAGTTCGTCTTCTTTTTATTTTTGAAGGCGTTCTGACTGACAGGATGAATGCCGAGATTAAAAGTGATATACCTGTGGTCAGAGAAGGAGTGCTCTTTTGCTACCCTCCATTCTTTTACCATATGGAAAATCTTATCAGAAACGAGAGTTACGTCTAGCACTTCCCGTCTATTTTTAGTAATAAAGGTGGGCTCTTGCCCAATGTTACAGACTAGGAGGTTAGTATTTAACAGGTATTCAAAAAAAGACTCACCCCTATTATTAATGTCAGTGCTACCCCAGAGTGTGTGGTGTGCATTAGCATCACACCCGAGAATCACATTGATTTTTTGTTTGTCTGCTTCCAGAATAAGCCAGGTTATCCGGCGGTGTATTTTTCTCGCGATCGAGGTACCCAGAAACCAGCCAGATCGTGTTGTTGCCCAACTCTAAGCTGGCCGCGGTTATGTCCCCGTCACTAAATTGTGGGAGTAGAAAAATATTCAAATTAGTCTTTCCCATTAAACAAGATCTGACCCTTCCAGTCTTACATGAATGTAGGATTGTGTACCCCTTTAAGTTGAGTCCACAGATCCTATTATTATTGCTTATCCATGGCTCTTGAATAAGAATTAGATCTTCTGCCGATTCGGACAGTCTAAGGATAAGCGCCGCTGAAGCGGCCTTAGTATGATGTAAGTTAATTTGCAGGATTTTAATCATAAGTAAATTACCTTACCTTCTCCTTCTATAACCGCTATAGCGGTTTAATTTTCTGTCCCCGAGGACACGCCGGATGCATCCGTCTCGTTCCTCAAGGCCTCTATGACTGTAGTGTATGCCAGTTCCCCCAACGAATCTGACAGGCATTCCTCGTCGGATTCAATGGAGAGCAGGCCGTCCATTCTGCTGACTAGGTCTTCGCTGGAACGACTGTCACCATCGAGTGCAATGGCAACCTCCCCTTGAAGGGACTGGTTGTTAATTGTGGCTTTATCCACAGTCAAATTATTGGTTTCATCTTTTTTGAATACTTTGAGGGTTAATGACCCGAAACCGAAATCTATAACCCCCTTGGTATCTGAAAGTGGTGCTAGGGACTCTTTGTTTATTAACATGGTTGACAATCTGGAGTCGCCCTTAGCTTCTTCCTGCTTAAGAATCTTCCAGTTTTTGGTTGAAAGGTTCGGGTTACTGGCATGAATTATCTGCATTATTTCTTGCTCTGTTGGTTCAGCTGGAAGCCAAACGCGTGCTCTAGGCCTGTTCGGGATCTCCTCCCTACTGACTGCTTCAAGCTTAGCGCCCGGCCACACCTCTCCAACCTCAGAGATGGCCTTCTTATAGAGAAGTGCAGATCTCTGGTCTGAGCATGCAGTTAGTTTCACCCTGCCTTGAAACCATCCCGCATCTCTACAGAACGGAGGAGGTCCTGGGTTTTCCCTAAGGACCTTTAGAAATACCCGGTTAAGAGCATTCGCCACTGACTTCCATCTATCCGAAGAGATGTTCCCTTCATCATGATTTCTGTCAATGACAGCAAGCACTAACGCATGTTCCCTTATGACGTCACTATATGACTTAGGTTTGTGCGCCTTTAGAGCTCCCGACTCATGCACTTTGGCTCTTTTACTACTCGCCACCTCCACCTCATCCAGAGACCTCTGCCTTTTCGGCACGCAGTCCCTTTCAGGGTTACCGACGTAGTCAGCAGTCTTTTTCGCCCATGCTAGAGAGTCTCTCTGCTCCTTAGTGAGCTGCCCCTTGGGGGTCTCAGCCCACCTTTCCAGTATCCTATGGGCTGAACGACGTTCTCTATACTGTCGCTTTCCCAAAGGAAGAGACTTGGCATTGCTGTTCCCAGTCGATGACTTAGGATCAGACATCCCTATTACTTTGGAGGGAGACCCACCTTTAAGGTTCGAGTTGCTCCCCCCTGATGCTTTGCTGGTCCCTGGAGTTGAATCCTTAGGATCTGACAACACTATAACTCTGGAGGGAGACACACCTTTAAGGTTTGAGTAGCTCCCCCCTGAAGTCTTCGGTATTTGGTGAGCACCGGTCTCGTTTTTCGGCCTTTGGAGAGCGCCGATCTCGGGTTTTTTGAAAAAATTTATTTTATTATTTTGGTTCATTTTTGTTCCCACGAGTGTCGGAGAAAGGGTGGTCCACCTGGGCAGAGATCCGAATTACCCAGGTAAGGCATCCGCTAAGGGTACCTCTGGAGGTCGCCAGGTATCCAGAGGGCTCCGATCATGACTGGGCTATTTAAATGGGCCCCCAGCCTAGTCGATCATCGGCTCGGTTCGCATTACACCTTGATCCAGCCCATTGCTGTCAATTAGCGTGACCCGCCCCGCACCTAGGTCACTTAATAATCACCCGTTACGATTCCACAACCGCCCCGAGGACCTGGAGGCGACAGCATTGCAAGGCTTGTAGTAAATAACAAAAGACGAAAATATCTTTAAGAGGTTGTTTTATGTTTTGAACTACTGTTAATTTAACGATTCCAACTTGCGCGTATTTTGAGAATTTAGCTATTGCTGTCAATAATACTCTATTATTCGTGTTAAAAATATCTATATGGACAATATGTCCAGCATATTGTGGCGTGAGTGTTAGTTGCAAATTAGGTTTCTGGGAATGTCGTTCATATTTTTGAGTCTTGCAAATTTTGTTTAATTTATTAAGTCTTTAATTAATTTTTTTTTATTTAATTGTGTTGCTTATTATCGACTTTATTTAATCGTTCGTAACAGTTATCTAAACTTTTTTTTGCCTTGATGACTCGAGGATGACTATCCATCTCTTCATTTTTGAATTAGAATTTTTGGTGCTTAAGGCGTATGTCAGGGGTTGATGATCTGTAAATATTGTTACGAAATTCAGGCTTTCAAGTTCTTAAAGGATTTTGCAAATAAAACACAACACAAGTTTACTAAGTTTACATTTCAAATTTCAAATAATCTAAAGTCTTACAGCCTAAAAGTATGCTACATAAAAGTGCTTATTTTTAGTATGCAGTATTTACATTAGGATTTATCTTAGGATTCGAATTCTTTTATACTCGTATGCGCTACTAACTACTTTTCGTAACATTACCCCCACCTTAATTCTGTTCGTCCCGAACAGATTTAGCACTCCTTCTATTGTTGTACCTTGTCAATCTGTCACTGTGAACAACTTTCATTTTAAATCTGGGGCTTTCTTGAACTCGATATCATTAATCCTCTTAATGATCTTATAAGGTTCTTACCAACTTTGCTGGAGTTTTGGAGATTTACCTTTTCTTCTCTTGGGATTGTAAAGCCAGACCAAATCTCCTTCCTGAAATCCATCACAGTTTGCATGCAGATCATATCGCGTTTTCATCCGGTTGCTGGCATCCACTATGTTGCTCCATGAACAGCGATCATCCTCTGTCTTAGATCACTAATGTAGTTCTCCTTTGTTGTCGGCTCTACTGGTGGTGATCCAAATTTTATGTCGCATGGTAGACGAAGTTCTCTGCCAAATACAATCATTGCTGGAGAGTTTTAAGTCGTGTTGTGAACAGCGCTACGATAAGCCATCAAAAACAACACACAAACCAAGTCAGAGAAGTCCTGAAATAATTACATAGCGTTACATCAGGGGCGCATTTGGGCGTTAATAAGATGCTAGATAAAGTAAGGAATCGCTTCTGTTGGGTCAATTGCCGTAGAGATGTGGAAGACTGGTGTCGAACGTGTGACATGCGTGCAGCAAGCAAAGGACCGCAACCAAAAACATTAATTACTTCAGTAAATGGGCAGAAGCATATCCCATCGCAAACAATTGGATCTGCAGATTTGGAGTACCACTGGAATTACATTCCGATCAAGGGCGGAATTTTGAATCGCTAGTCTTTCAAGAGCTTTGTCAAGTACTCAACATCAAGAAAACGAGGACCACTCCGTTACATCAACAGTCGGACGTCCCATTGCCTTACCAGTAGTCCAACTTCCAATCTCAATGACTGCCATTAAGCCCAGTAACTTTTTACTGTAGGACTTTCTGTTGCAATATCGTGCCACTCCGGTCTTTCACCTTGCTCCATCCATTCAAATATTGGAGCAATCGAATCATCGCGCACTTGTTCCTCCCTTAGCTGCTCTTTTGTCCAGCAATCTTCAACTTGTAGTGATGCAAGTTGTTCTCTCCAATACGCCACTAACAACCAGACTGTTGCAATCCTTTCCAAAATTTTTACTGCGTATTGCTACCCTGGGATATTCCCTTGTCTTCTTCAGCCTTCTAACCGCCGTAATCTTTCCAGATTATTGCCACCATTCACAGGCTGTCTAGTCATGTTTCCAGTGCTCAGTTCCTTGCAACCCCGAATGAAATGTCCAGGTTTCTGACATCTAAAACATTTTAATGAAAAATCGAATCTTCTACTTCTGTGGTTTGAGAAAATCTCAAATTCTCATCAATGAGAGCTTCTACTTGTGCGATATCCTCTGTTTTCAACTTGCGTAGCCCAACAAAATCCGAAGACACACTGGCTTTAGCTGCTTCATACTGCAAATCTGAAGCTAATACTTGATTCATTGTTTTTCCTCTCGCTTTTGTCCTCAAATGAAGCTTAAACTGTTCATCTCGAATAGCATTGATGAACGCACCCACTGCCAATTCGTCCAAGATACCAGCCGGAACCCCACAATAGGCTTGTCGTGCTAGCTTAGTTATTTCCCGTTCTAACTCTTGAAGTCGTTCTCCTCGCTGTTGTTTCTTCATCTGGAGCTGTATTTTGCTTAGCTCCTGTGTGTGAGACTGTCGTTAACGCAAGTCCAACTCTTTCAAGATTCTTTCGGAACTCATCTCAGCATTTGGAATCATTTGTAATTCATCTGGTGCCTTGCCACTCAACGCTAGAATCAAAGAATTTCGCTGTTCTTCCGCACCCCATCCATTGTATTGTACAGCACTGCAAACTGGACTTTGAAATTTTCAAAAGCTGTCTCGCCATTGAACGCAGGTGGCTTCAAAATTCCTTTCTGGTTAGTATAAGATTTTGGAATGACTCTGGTACTGTTTTGTTGAGTGTTTTCCCGGACGTACTGGGTACGACTATCCAACCGGGTCTCAAACTCTTTAATTTTTCCTTCTAAGCCACTCACTTCTGTATGAATTCCATTTATCTCATCTTTTAGCAATGTTTGAATTCCACTCATTTCTCCCTTGAGCTTTTCTTGGATTTCACTCATTTCATCTCTTAGTTTTTCTTGAATAAGGTCTAGCTTTCCATTTTCTTGGTCAGATTTGGAATTCAAATGTTGATTTTGTTGCTCAAACTTAACGGCCAGTTTGGAATTTAACTGCTGATCCAATTCTTTTTTTAGTTCTTCGCTCTGCTGGTGATTTCATCGATTCAGTTTTTGGCTTTGCTGTTCCAACTTGTCGCTAATTTGAAAATTCAATTCTTGATATTTCTGGTCGAACTTGGTATTTATTTGCTTTATCTCCTGACTCTGTTGCTGCGATTGTTCATATTGCCGGTCCAGCTTGCTGTTCATTTGCTATTTTGCTGCATCCTTTGAGAATTCATGTCTTTTTTTAACTCTTCACTTTGTTCACTTTGCCGATGCATTTGTTTTCTCTGCTGTTCAAACTTGCTATTTATTTATTGCATTAGAAATTGCAGCATCGCCTCTATGTTTGGCACACCACCCTGTTCTTCCGAATCGGTTTGTAAAGTTTCACTTAATTTGTTTACTGTCTCAAGGTTTGGAAAATCACCAAATAATTTATTGTTCCACAATTTGCAAAATTTACTGTCTCACAATTTGCTAAATTTTATTGTCTCTTAATTTACACGATTTGCAAAATTTTAATTTTAATTTAATGTTAACTGTAACGAAACGGCTTTCGAATTCGTAAAGGATTTTGCAAATAAAACACAACACAAGTTTATTAATTTACAAATAACAACTTTAATTCACAAGTTCACAATTTATACTGGTGATAACTTTAAATGTACACAAGAATAGTTATAATACTTGTACTTTACAATAATTCTCTTAGGTAGTAGCTTATTCGCTTTGCAAGAACTTTTACAACTTCACTGGTTAAATTCCAACTAACTAATGATTTCTCTGCAGCGAACGCCACCTTTTATACTCATTGAAAAGCTTCTAGAAACTTCCAATATTATAGACAGAAATATCGAGAAAAGACCAGAAAATTGTAGCCTTATTCTCTTATTTACAAGTAAAAACCGGATTGACAACATATTTGATCAGTACATAGTGATTTAAACTTGCAGGCGGTTACATTTCAAGTTTCAAATAATCTAAACTCTTACAGCCTAAAAGTATGCTACATAAAAGTGCTTATTGAGATTTATTTTAGGATTCGAATTCTATTATACTCGTATGTGCTACTAACTACTTTTCGTAACAATATTTTAACTTTTGCTCTACCATACAAATAGTTTCTAAATTAATTTAGTGCCCAAATGATAGCGAGCATTTCCTTTTCGTTTGATGTATAGTTTTCTTGTGTTTTAGTAAGTGTCCTTGAGTTATCTCAAGTATATTTTTTATGTTCTAATACTGCTCCAAGCGCATAGTTTGAAGCATCAGTTGTAAGATCAAAGTCCTTATTAAAATCTGGAAAAGCGAGTACCAATTCTTAAGAAGCCAGACTGTCTTTTTGTGTGTGTTGTCTGCTTGACTTGGTTTGGACACAAGTATATCTTTCCCCCTTAAGAGGTTTATAAGAGGTTTTGCTAGCTTGCCATAATCGCGAACAAACCGACGGTAGTAGCCTGAAAGGCCAATAAATTATCTTAAATCTTTTAGTGTTTTGGGAGTTGGGACTTCTTTGATAGCTTTTACTTTAATGGGATTTGTTTTAATACCTGTTTCTGAAATCATCGTAATAATTAAGTCGTCAAGTGCGCATTGAAAAATTGATGGATCATTCTTTAAAGGTATTCTTGTAAATTCGCATATTCCATTATTAATGGAAAATCAGTTTTTCTATGTCACTTTTTTTAAGGGGTATCTGATGAAATCCGCTTTTTAGATCAATGACACTTAAATATTTATTTATTCCTAACACCGCTAAAACTTCGTTTATGTCGGGAATAGGGTATCGGTCTGGATCTATGACTAATATGGATTTCTTTTGATTCGAAGCATCCAACTTTTTTGGTACTATCCAAACCGGAGAGTTGTATGGGGATCTTGACGGTCGTAAAATGTTATTTCCTAATAAAATAAGTCTTTTATTTGGCTTTCTATTTCATCTTTTAGGGACATGGGATATGGGTAGTTTTTAGAGCAAACTGGTGTGTCACTACTGGATCTGATTTCACCTTTCACTTGTGTGGTATAAGTTAACTGTTCGTTCGGATCACAGAATAGGTTTTTGAATTCTTGTGTAATTTTGGTTATTTCCTTGCGTTGTATATCACTCATATGTGCATCTCTAATATTGATTGTATTAACTGCTTAAAACCTATATTGTATGTTTTTAAATTTTTTATTAGTTCCTACTTTAATGTAGTTATAAGTATTGGATACATCTACATATATTTAGTTGTCGAAGGGTGTCATTTCCGATTAATGCGTCAAAGGGTGTTAGATTTGGTATACGAAAAATTTTATTGTTGTATTTGGTAGATTAAACCGGTTTGCGTTTGTATAATGAGTAATTTTTAGAACGCCTCCAACAGAGTTTGCAAAAAATGGTTTTTCATTTCCTATAGTAGTATTGAGGGTTTAATATAGTTTTTGTTTGAGCCTGTATCTAATAGAATTTTTAAAAATGTTCATTCTGTAATGTATTTGTAATTGTAAATGTGGGGTATATTCAACTTCTGTAGTATATGGATTTGGATTTTGCAAAGTTGGTTTCAATTTGTTGTTATTAGTGCTTGATTCATTTTGAGGAGTATTTAAATTTCGGGTATTGATGTGGAAATTTCTTTGTCTTATTAGATCTGTATTGAGTTGAAATGGTAGACGTTTATAAGGAAATTGATTTTGTGTTGGTCTGTTCATTTAGTTTACAGCTCGTGACTGTTTACTTTGATCAACATCCGTTGGTTCGGGTCTAGGCAGTGGCTTTGGTGCTAGAGGTGTAGGTGGTGGTGAATTAATTTGAGAATTGGAAAATTGTGGTGTCATATGGAGTTGTTGTGGGTTTCTTCGAAGGTATTGTTGTAGTGGTCTTTGTGAATATTGTGAATACTGATAATTTTGTTTTGTTCGATATGCTAAATTTGGATAGAAATTTTGTTGATGTGTATTTGAAGCTTGATGTGGTATAAATGGTGTATGTTTTCTCGGGTTTGGTGGAAGTGGTTTTCTGAAATCGTTATGTGTTTGTTCATATATTTTATTTTGGCTTTCTAATTGCATGCACAAATGCAATGCTTGTGGCTAATCTGTAGGCTCTCTCATTGCTAATAATTGTGGTAGTTGGCCATTTATGAAAGTATATTGTGCTTTATTTCTATTGGACTCTATAAGTGCTTCTTCCGCTTCATGGGTTGTATTTAAACATTCATATTTTGTTTAAAATTAAACTGAATTTATTGTAGACGGTTTGATTAAATTCATTGATAGACATTCGTCCTTGAACGAGGTTAGATATCTACCTGTCCAGAGTGCGGTTATCTCTTTTGTCGCCATAATTTCACAATTATATCGACAGATTTTCGCTAAGAGCTAAATTCGGAAGGGTTACCAGAAAATTCCCTCAGATATTTAACGACGAATGGGTTTTATTTAAGAATCTAAATTACTAGTGTCAAATATCTGTTCGTCAGTTACAATATTTTGAGGGGTGGACAATAGAATTAACGATGTCGGTACATTGTTCTCGAATGCTTCTTTGAATTATATTTCTAATCACTGGCTCTAATTCTAGGGACACTCGGTTGCTTTGAGAAGGAGGGACGTAAAGGACTGCAGGTCTAACTATATTTTGTGGATTTGACATTATGAAACGCAAATGTAATACATCAGATGTATGTGAGAAAAAAATATACTTTTTCTTAAGAAAATGAGGAAAATTAAAAAATATTTTTCCTTAATTCTTATGGATCATTAATAGAATCTATGTTTGATGATAATTTTAATAATTTGAAATTTGAAAAATTATGTAATACATTTTTTTTCAAATTATAATTGTCCTGTCCCACTTTCAATTAATTTTTTGTGATCGTTTTGTGAACTTGTGAAAAGCTATTTGCTTTGCGATATCGCGTCACAGTATTAGTCACATCATTGTGTTACATTTTTTAACACAACACTGAACTCACACCCACTGACCTCCCGCCCACTGACCTCCCGCACACTGACCACCCACCCATTGACCTCATACACACTGACCCACCACCCACTGAACTCACACCCACTGACCTCACACCCACTGACGCCACGCCCACTTACACCCGCGTTTCCCGGCTGCCCCATCCCACTGACCCCCGCCCACTGACCTCCCGCCAACTGACGCCACGCCCACTTACATCCGCGTTTCCTGGCTGCCCCATCCCGCTAACCCCCGCCCACTGACGCAACACCCATTTACACCCCAATAACTAACCAACTTACTAATCCAGAAAACTATAGAATCGACGTGAATTTGAGCCAAATCGTTCCATAAATAAGAATTGACGGAAAAAAACGACATCAGCGCCACCTATCGGGCCAAAACGTTCCATAAATAAGAAACTTCGGGAAAAAAACGGCACCAGCGCCACCTAGCGGGTTTTTTAATAGTTATTATGCTATTCCTGGCGGAGACAAATGCAACGAAACAAAAATCATAAAAATCGGTCCAGCCGTTCTCGAGTTATAAATGGTGTAACTAACCTGACTTTGTTTTATACATATATAGATAGAAACTTACATAAAATAAACGTATAGAATTTTTTTCCGAAATCGATACTGCGGATTTACAACGGTACTTTCCGCATGGTTGCCTGCGGGCGGACTACAGGCTAATGTTGGATTCGCGGTGCACGATTTTTTGTTAAATTTTTCGAGCACCAATTAAACCAATTTGGGCGCCAATTAAACTCACGTTTGTTTACTTTTTATTAAAACGTTTTTTATTAAAGACAAAAATCTTAATAATAATTATTATTTTAGAGGCCTAATTTAATTACTTATTAAAGTAAAAATCTTAATATTAGATATTATTTTAGAGGACTAATTTAACGTTACTTATTAAAGTAAAAATCTTAATGTTAGATATTATTTTAGCGGACTATGTCCGCGTTGTTCACACATTTAAAAACTACTCGCTAGCCGAAATTATAAGTTTGACTATGAAACCTCGCACATTCAGCTAATAGTGCAGAACGTGATTTTCTTGCAGAAATTAATTAATTAAAACTTGAGTGTCTTGCTGATGGTCGATGTTTTGGGCATAGGAAATAAAAGAGAAATATAAACGATAAGCATAAACAACGATCGCTGACTCGTTGCATTGCATCATATTTCAAGAGACTTGCGGCAAAAAGTTAAAGAGAACAAAAAGGTATTTTCCTGCTGAGACTGTTATTTTGTCGTCAGCTCAAGCGAAGACACTTAGTACTGACTCGCAGAAAAAATTCTTTATGAATTTTTCAGTTGGTAACTTACACATATTCGCTGGAAAATTTTCATGACCTCTCAATATAAGCTTCGCCCTTCGTGCTCGCAATTATTACGTATGTAAAAATTTTTAAATTCCCTATATTAACTTCGCGTGCCCGTGGCTGGCTTGTTAGATTTTTTGATAAATTTTTAACCCACTTCCTAAAGCTCAAAATTTTGCACACATGTATATTTCCGGTGATAACACTTTCTATTAAAATTTCAGAGAGATCGGGTTGTGGGATCGGGGGGCTCCCATACAACTTTTCCATTTAGCGGCAGATCATATCTTACTATTATGACTGTGTTCTGTGATGCGATGCAGCATGTAGGTAACGCTGCTTTCTTTACGATTGGGGTTGTTTTGTTGTTGCGTTACAGCAGAGAGCAAAACCTTCTTTATAGAGAATGTTTTGGCAGAGAGTATAGAGATATTAAGACGAAGCAGAACAAATATTTTTATACAAAACTGAATGGTGTTGTGCACTCAGAAGTCAGAACGCGAAATAATTATGGATATGTGATGTGAATGTGACATGTGAATACAGAGTAGAAGAGATAAGCAGAGCCTTTTATGAAACGCGCTAACTGGCCGTGGTGAAAAGAGCGAGAAACGTAATTTGTGGCAGCGAAACGCAGAACAATTTCATATGGTTTTTGCTTGGCTTTTGCTCTTAATTTAATCACCAATTCATAAATATTTCGTTAGGATCTGTGCTTCAAGAAAACAGTTGGGCTTTATATAGAGAAGGTTTTGTACGAGGGATATGAAGAAATGGAAACGCACTCACACTGCACTCACACTAAACTCAAAAGACTCAAATTGGACTTTTATACAAGTATTTATTTAAGTTGAATTTTGGAAAGCCTATCGGCTCACTGATTTTTCGTGACTCTTTCGTTTGTAAGGCCTGGTACTACAAGCGAATTCCTTGCGATTTTCTGTTGGGCTGTTGTCTTTTAAAAAAATCTTCTTATTGTTGTAATTTTTAATTGTTTTTATTTTAATTTATTTAACATATTTTTTCGTGTATTTCGTTTTTTTTACATTGTGAAATGAATTCTTATTTTGAAATTCATTTCACTAATATTCGCGGCTTTAAGGGTAATTTTAACTCCATCGTAGCGCATCTTCACGCGAATAAACCTGCGGTTCTTAGTTTATGTGAAACGCAGTTTTCTTTTATGGGTACCCCTAATGATTTTCAATCTCCGGGGTATTCTCGTGTCGACTGTTTGGTTCCGCATCGAGGGGTTGTTCTCTTTATTAGAGATGATATCTGTTATAGTGTCCAAATTTTAATATTCCGATATGTAATCCCTTGTTCAATACGATATGGATTGAAATTGTAGTTTCAAACCATTCAATGTTTATTTGTTCCCTTTATCGTAGTCCTAATTTGTCACCAGATGACACTATTATTGAATTTGATAATTTATCGGAAACTATTGACAAGATTTACGAATCCTCACCAACTTCAGAATTAGTAGTCTTGGGAGATTTTAATGTCCATAATGATTCTTGGTTGACATATTTGAATGGTAGAGATCGATCAGGTGAATCCGCAGAACTATTTTCAGATACCAATCTTCTAACACAACTCGTCGATAAGCCAACTAGATATCCCGATACAACTGGTCAATCACCTCACCTATTAGATTTATTTCTAACTTCTATGCCAGATAAATATTCAATTGATTTATCTGCTCCATTAGGTCTTTCCGACCACGCTCTGGTATTAGCCAAATTTTCAATAACCCCAACCCTTGTAGAGTCAACAAGTAAGAGGCTACTCTGGCACTTCAAAAATGCTAACTGGGAGCGCCTGAATCAATGTTTTAGCTCATTTGATTGGTCAACCTGCTTTTCCAACAATAATGCTGATGAAGCATCTCAACTGATCACGTCAACCATTCTGCTAGGAATGAAAAATTTCATTCCTTCCTCCGTTAAGAAAAGCAATATTCGTAAGAATAAGTGGTTTAATGATAACTGCAGGTCAGCAGTCGCGAGTAAAAAATCAGCCCATTTGGACTACGTTAATTGCCCATCCGTAGAAAAACTTGTTAAGTTTAGAATAGCCAGGAATATAGCTAACGCTATAATTAACAGGTCCAAAATAATAAATGACCAAAAGATTCGAGATAGCATGCGGAAAATTTTAGATTCTGATTCAAACATTAAAAGCTTTTGGTCTTTTGCAGCAATGGTTAAAAGAAACTTTGCAGAAAAGATTTCTTCTTTTCCTACTTTATTCCTTAATGGTATTCTTTATAAAACTGATATTCAGAAGGCCAATCTCTTAGCTTCGCATTTTGCTAGTGCGTCAACCCTTCCATTTTATAACCAAAGTCCACCAATTCTTCAGAATGTAGGCCCAGGTATGTCTTCAATTTATTTCCGTCGTCGGGTTGTTTCCAAAATTCTTAAAGAACTTGACCCCAATAAAGCAACTGGACCCGACGGTATTCCACCATTATTATTGAAAAGATGTCATCATACTTTGGCAAAACCGCTTAGCAAATTGTTTTATCTCTCAATGAAGACAGGTGTTTTTCCGTCAATTTGAAAAATAGCTAATATTCAACCCGACCCCAAAAAAGGTGACAAATCTGCACCTACTAACTACCGCCCTACTGCTCTGTTGTCAGTTTTATCAAAATTAATGTTATCTATCATTAATTTCAAACTAATGAGCTATTTGGATTCGAATGCTCTTTTATCCGATGTTCGGTATGGATTTCGAAAAAATCTATCTTCATTGTTCTTAATATATATCAATGACCTGTTGTCTTCTACAACATGTGATATCCACTCATTTGCTGATGATACGACGCTATCGGCTTCCATGGAGTTTGTTAGTCAAAAAGAATGCAATTCTCGCTTGATTGGTTCGCGTGAATTAATGAATTCGACAATTCTGTCGAACATTCAAGTCATTCTTGATTGGGGCAGATCTAATAGGGTGGAATTTAACCCAAATAAATACCAGGCTTGTCTTTTTTCTCAAAAGGCAATTCAACATTATGTAGCACCAGTAATTAATGGTGCCACTATTGCGAGATCAGTTTCACTTAAGATGATGTTAGAAAGTTGCTAGTGAACTTTCCTGGGAGGAACATATTTATGAAATCTCAAAAAGAGCGAGCCAATGCTTGGGCTTTATAAGACGTTGTAACTTTTACTTCAGCCCTTCTGAAGTATTAAGATTATATAAATCTTATGTTAGACCAATTTTAGAATTTAATTCATTTGTGTGGGGTGGGGCTCCAAGAATGCATTTTGTTTATCTTGATGGAATTCAAAATAGAGTAATCCGTTTGATAAATGATGTAACCATTACTTCATCTCTTGATTCTTTGGAGCATAGACGTAATGTTGGAGCTTTATCTGTTTTCTACAAATTTAACAACGGTAGATGTTCTTCAGAAACCCGTTCTCTATTCCCGTTCCGTTCTCATGTAAACCCCACCACTTCAAATCGTCCTTTTATCCGAGAGTGACTTCGATGTGGAATCAATTGGTCGACTACGTATTTCCCGAATTTTATAATTTACAGGCCTTCAAAATAGCTGTCAACAACTTCCTGAAGGACGACCGTAGTGTTCATTAGAGGATACGATTATCTATATATATAAAACAAAGTCGGGTTAGTTACACCATTTATAACTCGAGAACGGCTGGACCGATTTTTATGATTTTTGTTTTGTTGGATTTGTCTCCGCCAGGAATATCATAATAACCATTAAAACACCCGCTAGGTAGCGCTGGTGTCTTTTTTCCGAAAATTCTTATTTATGGAACGATTTGGCTCAAATTCACGTCGATTCTATAGTTTTCTGGATTGGTAAGTTGGTTAGTTATGGGGGTGTAGGTGGGCGTGGCGTCAGTGGGCGGGGGTCAGCGGGATTTGGCAGCCGGGAAACGCGGGTGTAAGTGGGCGTGGCGTCAGTGGGCGGGGGTCAGTGGGATGGGGCAGCCGGGAAACGCGGGTGGCGCCAGTGGGTGTGAGGTCAGTGGGTGTGAGTTCAGTGGCTGGTGGGTCAGTGTGTATGAGGTCAATGGGTGGGTGGTCAGTGGGCGGGAGGTCAGTGGGCGGTGGTCAGCGGGATAGGGCAGCCGGGAAACGCGGGTGTAAGTGGGCGTGGCGTCAGTTGGCGGGAGGTCAGTGGGCGGGGGTCAGTAGGATGGGGCAGCCGGGAAACGCGGGTGTAAGTGGGCGTGGCGTCAGTGGTTGGTGGGTCAGTGTGTACGAGGTCAATGGGTAGGTGGTCAGTGGGCTGGAGTTAAGTGGGCGGAAGGTCAGTGGGTGTGAGTTCAGTGGGCGGTGGGTTAGTGTGTACGAGGTCAATGGTTGGGTGGTCAGTTGGCGGGATGTCAGTGGGTGTGAGTTCAGTGTTGTGTTACAAAATGTAACACAATGATGTGACTAATACTGTGACGCGATATCGCAAAACAAATAGCTTTTCACAAGATCACAAAACGATCACAAACAAATTTATTGAAAGTGGTATTTTCTGGGTCAAGATTTTTTGTAGTTTTCCCTGACCATGATTCATTGATAAAAGTATTTGGAGTCGCGTCGTTTTAGTTTCGTGTTCGTTTTTTCGTATTGCTTTTTTCAATGGATCAGAGATAATTCTGAGAAAATAAATTGAAACCGGCTACAAACGTGAGGAATGTGTTTATATTGTAAATCACATTCCTTCGAATTTTTAATTTTAATAAAGGGCATAGCCCAACTTATTGCCGTGACGAAAGTCATTCAGGGACTTATCCCTTGGCAATGAGTCTTTAAAAAAAAAAAAAAAAAAAACACATGTGTATTTCCGGAGACAAAACTTTCTATTAAAATTTGAGGCCCCTTGGGCCTCAGGGCCTCAGGGCCTCCCGGCTCACAGAGTCATGGGACCCCAACACATTTTTTAAAAATACGTGTTTTATATACGTGTATAACTCCATGGACAACACTTTTTGTACAAATTTCCGGGGTCGGATCCCGGGGTCGTGGGTTCCCAAAAACTTTTTTAAAAAAATTATTACATATATACGCGTGTATCTCCGATAGACAAAACTTATTGTAAAAAATTTAGAGACCCCGGGCCCCGGGGTCGTGGACAAATTTTTTTTAAAAATTAACCCGACTTTCTTCAAATTTTACACACGGCTGTACCTCCGATAGACAACAATTTTTGTAAACATATTGGAGACACCGGGCCCCGGGGGTCGTGTGGCACCATACATATTTTTTAAAAAAATTAACCCGACTTTCTTCAAATTTCATACACGTGTGTATCTCCGATGGACAACACTTATTGTAAAAATTTTACAGACGCCGGGCACTGGGGTCGTGGGGCCCCATACAAATTTAAAATAAAAAGTAACCCGATTTTTGGAGCGAATGGCCCCTGATGCCCGGGGCGGGGCCATACATTTTGTTTTAAAATCAGCCAGATTTACTTTAAATTTTAAACATATGTGTATCTCCGATAGACCGAACTTTTTGTAAAAATGTTTGAGTTTTTGATTTGAATTTTTTTCCTAAACAAATTTTTTTTACACATGTGTATCTCCGGTGACAACAGGTTTTGAAAAAAATTTGAAGTGAATGAGGCTCCAATATTAATTTTTTTCAAATTAGCCCGTTGCAAACTTTGCACACATATAGGTACATCAAAAACAAAAATGAACGATTTTAAACACAAAAAACTCAGAGCCCCGTTATTTTAGAGAGAAGTAGAGTACGTATAAAACACAAGCATCAAAACAATAAAATATTCAAAATGCAATTTTATTTTAAATGTTAGTTCTCATCATGGTGTTGACAATTGAACAGCAGCTCTTTGTTTCAAATTTTTTAAAGAAAAACGTTAGTTTTTCACTAATTATAAAAGATTGTAAAAAAGTGGGGTTTAATATTTCAAAAGGTACACTAACCAAATATAATAAACGAATTGAAAATGAGGGACAAAAATCATCTTTGTCAAAACGCCAAATTTCAAATTTGCGAAAAATGGCAACCAAACCACAACCACCGACGCAGAAACATCTGGCAAAACATTTTAACAGAAAGGTTGGAGTCATACAATATACATAAAAGAAAATTGGGACTAAGACTTGTGAATAAGAAGAAGAAGCGTCTGCGCAAACAATCACCAAAAGGCACCAACGGTATCTGGGCCTTTACCGACTACTGAAAGGCGATAAATAGAAAAAATATATCACAGTCGACGAAGCATAGTTTTATTTAACAAATGCCGACGGCCAAGGAAGTGTGCAATATTTGAGTCGCAAGCAAACTAGGGCGGAATTAGTTCCCTTCAAAAAACCGTCTCATCCGAAAGGATTCATGGTATTTTTGGGAATAGTACCCATTTTAATTCAGCCAGGTGCTAAAATAAATGCAGATTACTACATAAGCAACTGTTTAAAAGCTCTTATCAAAGATTCAAAACACTTGTGCCCAAATGGTAACTGGATATTACACCAAGACTCAGCTCCATCACATACGGCAAATAAAACACTTGCATTCCTCCAACAAAACAACGTATCCTATATCCATCCTAATTTATGGACTCCCTCATCACCGGACTTAGCACCATGTGATTATTTCCTGTGGGGATACTTGAAGTCACAATTGGCAAGATCTAAAGTTGATAATATTGCGCAACTAAAAAGATTGATAAAGCGAGAGATTTGGAACATTCCTCTGGCAATGGGCACTTAAATCTTGGTCAAGTCGGTGTTTGACTGTTTATAAAAACAAAGGTTTACATATAAAATAAAATTTCATTAAAAACATAACTGCGTAATTTATTTATTCCAACTCAAAATCGTTCATTTTTGTTTTTGATGTGCCTATATGTATCTACTATTAGAGAATTTACATGAAGAATTTTAATTTTTATGGGTTGTTTTTGTATTTAATAACAATCATAACTGAAAGAACTATAAATAGATAACATCCAAAAAAATACCAAAAAACAAACAGATTTTAATTTGTAACACCACCGAAAACACGAACCCTGGGTGCCCGGCGAACATCACCCGAGTAAACATCGTTACAAAATTTAAACCAAGCAGGGACGACTTTTAAATCGGTCCACTGACCGGGAATCGAATCCGGTATCTTCCGAGTGGGAGCCAATAGCCACTGCACCACAAAGACTGATTCTCCGTGCGTTTCTTGTTCGCTCCATATAGCGTTTGAAACGTTCAGCTGCCGGGGTTCTCTGATCATCGTTTTTCATTTTCTGGTTGGGATGAATTTTGTTTTTTGGAGGATTTATTTGATGTATCGGACTGCGCACCTATATCGATTTCAGCGTCTAATTCAAGAAATTCTTCTTCCATTGGTTGGGTTTTAATTACAAAACTTACATTTTCAATTTTATCGAAATACTAAAACACCGAAGTTACTATTTAACTTTATTGTGATATCGATATTGTGATATACTGACTTATCAAATTCAGCAGTATTGCTGAATGTGTCTCAAAGTTTGACAACTTCATACATATTTTATATTTTCAGATGGTCCCATGTATCTGAAAAACCTTTAAGTTGTGATCGGTGCTCCATGACATTTACAAGCAAGTCTCAATTTGCAGTTCATATTCGCTCACATTCAGCTGGACAACATTTTGAATGCAATGTTTGCGGCCGAACATTTATTCGAGATAGTTACTTAATTCGGTACATGGCTAAGCAGTATAACTCAAACTAATAAACCCAATTCACGTGTAATTTTTGTAGGCATCATAATAGAGTTCACCGACAGGAGAGAACTACGGCAAATAGTATTGCTACTATTAATAGCGTAGCATCTGGTGAAGATGTTAGTCCTAACGGAACCCCTGAACCGGGCGAGATTTATGAATCCAACAGTTCCCAAGTTTGTGATCTAAGGTAAACTTATAAATTTAAACAATACAAAAACAAAAAAAAATGTGTTTTTGAAATAAAACATCAAGTCTTAGTCGTAAATAATATTGTGTTATATTGCTATAAATTAAAATATTACACGCTAAATAAAGGTTTTAAATAGATCTGGACTAATCAAATTAAAATAATATAACATTGTGATGTGTTTGAGAAAGCGGACCTTTATGGCTGAGCCAGAAATTTGTTAAAAAAAGAAAACTTTGAAGTTAGATCACTAAAATGAAGTTTATGATTTGTAAATGTATTTGTAACCTTAATGACACTATAATTAAAACTTCAAACTGAACGAAAATTTATTTGCAGATATGTATCCGATTTAAATATAAATACCTCGCCAGCAGTTTCAAATATATCATCGCCCGGTATCAGTCAAACTACAACTCTAACGTCCCGGGAAGATACCAGGAATAATATAAGTATAAGAAGAAATAAATTTATAAATTTTTTATTGAAATTGTATTACAAGTTATTAAATTTACTGCAGATCTAACCGAAGCAAATGATTTAAATTTAAATGAACGTCTTATGCAGGAAGCTCATGTAATACATGAACGAACATCATTGCAAAATAGAACTATTCATGAACATCAACGAACAATCCAGAACCATGCAATTCAGGAGCGATCTTTACAAGAGCGTGTACTCCAGGATAGAGCCTTACAAGAACACCATGCTCAACATGAGCGAGTGATTCAAGAACGAGCATTACAAGAAAGAATTATGCAAGAGCAAAATATACACGCACCTTTAGCTATACAACAGAGTCATGTTTTAGCGCATGACAATCGCCTAGAAAAAAATGTAATGACTAAAAATTAAATAAAAAAAAAATTGAATTTAGTGTTCTTAAGATGACATAATGCAAGAGCATTACAAAATTTTTTATCCAAACATAACTTGTATACTTAAATTAAAAATTATTATTTTTCCAATAAATAATTTTAGAATTACATACGTAAAGTATAAATTGAAATTTTTAAGTCTCTGCTTAAATTTTATTTAATCTAAGTAGCTTATAGACTTTTTAAAAACTTTTATTTAACTTGACTTGGCCGCCTTTTTTTTGTATTTTCAACTACTTTGAGGTCCTTTTAACTACCTTGTAAGTGCCTTAGTTCAAAATAGCATTTGTTAAATTCCGCTTAAGACGCGTGTCGCGTGTGATGGGTTGAAATTTGTTTTCGACTTTGAGGTAATTTTTAACCACTTTTCACACGATCCCTTTTAACCACCTTCCATACGACCTAGAGTATGACGCGTGTCGCTTTTCGCTCCAATATCTAACTCGTGTGATCGGTTGAAATCCTGCCACTTTCTCGTTTGTGAAGTCTTTTTTTAACCACATTTCGCACGACCTAGAGGGCTGAAATTTTGTGACCGGCCAAATGTCAGGGGCAAATTTTAATATCCCGCGTGTGTCGCGTGTGGCGCTTGTGATGCATTGAAAAAAGAAAATATATTGAAATATTTGAATGTGTGGTGTGTTTCGATGTAAACATAAAAGTTTGTACTCGAAAAACGAAGTTTTTTACATTTACTTGTTTTTTTATTTAATCTAATTAGCTTAATTTTTTAGTTTAAAAATTTTTAATGTAATTATCTATAGCCAGATGACTTCTGGTGGATGGATGGGGGCGTTTTAGCAGATATCTATAGGTACAATGAAAAAATAAACACATTTATTTAGGGCAAATGGGGAATTATATTTCTTTTATTAATTCATCTTAAGGCCAGCGGATAGACATTGTTCTTTTTTTTATTTGAAAAAAAAAACCGTATAAACTTTTGGATGTGCCAACGCAAGCCACATAAATTGGTCGTATGAAAAACATATGCTTTGTTGTGTGTAATAGCAAAGGCAAAACCCAAAGGGACCTGGAGCCGCTTGAATTCGAAAGGTTAATCGTTGGAAATCATCGGTATGCGTGGAATCAGTACGTTTCCCCTTTGAATTTGCCACCGATGATTGTTGCCTTAATTAAATTTGGTGACAAATTTTTGATGGTCAATCTGGTTCCGTTGCACAACTTTGGTGTGTTTAAGTTGCAAATATTGTATCACCGGTGATGCAACCATCAATGTTAATACGTGCGGTGGCATTCCGTGTGGTTTCAATGGATTCAAAAATGCAGTCGGATAATTGACGGCTTGTTCTTCGTCCATTACTGTGTCGATCGATTTGTAGTTGACTATTTTCTATATATATAAGCTGTATTTTATTTAAATTTGAATTGGGAATTACAAAAACAATTGCACTGTCGAATTCCTTCTCTGGAATTTGAAAACCTGCTGTTTGGCTGGTTTTGACATTCGAATTCGGATTCGGATTCCAAATAAAATACAGCTATAGAGTAAATGTTTGATTTTATGCTGTAACTGTAACTCTTGAACACTTCTAGCTATAAGGTCACTGTTGGTCTTTTTTGGAAAAGAATTAAATTTCTAAGATCATACAATGTACATTTTTATAAATTCTTGAAACCATTACCGATATAAACGTTGTCAAAGTCATAAAAAGAAAAAAAAAAATTTATTTTTCTTGGGAGCTTACAAACAATAAAACTTTTAAGGAACCCTCAACTTTATAGATAACCTCATCTATTTTGGTAAATTCTTCGTTCAGTTCAATTAGTTTTATTTCCCTTTTTTCATAAATGGACACAGCTCTTAACTCCAATCGAGAGCTTGTGCACTCTCCTTTCAATATGGTAGCTATATCTAACTCACCATACAGCGAGTCAAAAATTGTGTTTTTTTTTATAATGTCAACGATTATTGGGCAATATATTTTGATTCAATCAATGTTTGGCTGGTTTTGACATTCGAATTCGGATTCGGATTCCAAATAAAATACAGCTATAGAGTAAATGTTTGATTTTATGCTGTAACTGTAACTCTTGAACACTTCTAGCTATAAGGTCACTGTTGGTCTTTTTTGGAAAAGAATTAAATTTCTAAGATCATACAATGTACATTTTTATAAATTCTTGAAACCATTACCGATATAAACGTTGTCAAAGTCATAAAAAGAAAAAAAAAATTTATTTTTCTTGGGAGCTTACAAACAATAAAACTTTTAAGGAACCCTCAACTTTATAGATAACCTCATCTATTTTGGTAAATTCTTCGTTCAGTTCAATTAGTTTTATTTCCCATTTTTCATAAATGGACACAGCTCTTAACTCCAATCGAGAGCTTGTGCACTCTCCTTTCAATATGGTAGCTATATCTAACTCACCATACAGCGAGTCAAAAATTGTGTTTTTTTTATAATGTCAACGATTATTGGGCAATATATTTTGATTCAATCTATAAATTCAATACCGTCGGAAACCGTACCATTGGTTTTTAGCAATTGCATGATACATCGGAAGAAACGTTTTTCTGTCTTTTCATCTGATGGAAAGAACCATTCCGAAGGATCCTCATCAAAATAAGATGTATTTATCAATGTGGTACCATACTGTTCTATCCAGTCATGGATATCCGTTAATGGCGATAGCAACGCTTTTAATGGAGTATGCAAATTATCTATATTAAAACATATTCTCGAACAATTCTTCTCGTTCTCAGGAAATTCTTCTCAACATTTTATTTTGAGGAAAAAATAAAATTACATTATAAATGAAGTATTTCCTTTTAAAAGGAGTTTTGGTACTTTATCGATACACTGTAAAATACAGTGCGCTCAATTTATTTATATTTAGATAGAAGTTTTTCCTTTTAAAAGGCGTTTTTGAAAATTATGGACACACTGTAAAATACAATGCGCTCAATTTATTTAATCAATAATTAATTTCTATGCAGTCATGATTAGAAAATTTTAATGTGAATAAGGCAGTTGCATCGAAAAGAATTAGTCTAATTATTCTCAGAAATTTTTGTTAATTGTTAATTTTTGATCGGTGGCCGATATTTTGTGAATAAACGCCATAATATTTAACAAACGTTTCTGAGAATAATTGTGTGAGAATAATTGTGCGAGAACAATTGCCTGAGAACAAATGTGCGAGAATAATTGTGCCGAATTCAATAATTTTCTTCCTTTAAGGGGAGCGGGATGTAGTGAACACGCTACATACTCGATGTAGCGAACACACTACATACTAATTACACCAATACCATGCGCGATCATTTACCTAAAGTAATTTACTGAATCACAATGCAATGACCGACAGGTGCAAGCGTCAGCATTATGACATGATTTTCCCGTTGGTTGATGTCAACGAACGGGAGAATCATAAACAATAACGAAAGGTGCCATTGCACTAGCCCCATTGACCTAAATGCTGACTAAGGGAAACTAACGATACAAGGCACTAACATTTGCAATTACACTGGCGCGTGCACTGGCGACTGCATTGATACAATGAAGGCAAATGCTGACTTGACTATACTGGTACGTCGGCTGGGTAAATGACTAGTGCATGGTAATATCCAATAATCGATAAGTGATGAATATGCACTTTCGTAGGAAAATCGGGTGTATAATGTGTGACACTGTGTTTGTGTATGTATTACTTTAATTTGACCAAAAACTTTAGTTTAAAAGGGGAGGTTGAGTTCAGAATAAAACAGAGTTAGTGAAGAGTTAGTTAAATTTTAATTAAGACATCATTATAGTAGAGGTCGCAGCCATTGCTCAAGACAGCGGGCCTCTCTAGAAAATTAAGCAATAATAAAACAATTAAACAAATAAAATTAAATTCGGTTTAATTAAAACTCTCCGCAAGTAACTCTTCCCTTACACCTTTAAGGAAGCACGGTTACTTCGCGTCACAACATTGGTGGTAGCCCTACGAAAGTAAGACCTTACTAGCTATAGAGCGGAAGCAAACGGCAGACTGTAGGCAGTGGTAAAAATACCAGGTCGTTATTTCCAGCTATAGGACGTGAAGCTTACCTGACGCCAGCACTCAGCATTCATCAACACGGCCAGCACTAAGCATTCATCTGTAAACCAACATCCAGCATTCATCAAAGAAGCAAACCATCATCCAGCACCCAGCATTTACCATTCACCAAGTAATCCAGCAACCAGCGTTCAGCATCCAACAAGGTATCAACAAACCAAAAAAAAACAGCAGTAGCAGAAACAGCAATCATAAACAAGTAATTCATTGTTAAAATTATATATGTATATATAAAAAAAAAAAATTTTCCCAATCATTCCATATTTCTCTTAAAATTTTCACCGGTTTTCTCTCACAAGTAAAAACATTTTAACCCGTAGTAAGAAACAGACGGTAGAGCTTCCTGTAGCCCTATCCGTTTAAGTACAAACACCAAAATCTCCTCTACCTAACATGGAAGTCAAAATTACACCAAACGATATTAATAGTATTTCGACGGTAACTCAGTCGAATTAAGTAAATTTGTTGCATGCGGCAACACCCTTTTTTCATACATAAGGGATGAAGTTAAACATACCCTATTCCTCAATATTGTAAAAACACGACTACAAGGAGCAGCCTTCGAGCTGATCCAACATAAAGAACTCTCCAAATGGGAAGAATTAGTGACTAAACTAGAATCCCAGTTCAAAGAACATAGGTCGCGATCTTCGGCTCAAAATGAGCTCCTAGCGACCAAACAAGGTTCAAAAGAGAATATAAAAGAGTTTGGCGACAGACTCTCTAAACGACTCCTCGCCTCGACTCGGCAACTTATGACAGCACGAATGAAAAAAAATATTACAGACTTTTTAAACCTAGAAAATCACAAGCTGGCCTTCAAAGACGGGATTAAAAACCCAACTCTTAAAATTTTAGTAAAGGCCTATAATGCCAACAATCTAAAACTGGCAATAGCTTACGCACTCGACCAATCACTTAGGCTAGAGAACGACAACCCCCATGCTGTATCTTCGGCAGCCACACCACTACACATAAAAAAGGAACCACAGTATAACTTACAGTTGATTAAATGCGAATACTGTTATAAGCCATACCACACCCAAAATGAATGTAGACTTAAAATATCGCATTCAAGATTAAATCCACCATATCAACATATTTACTGTCCCGAAAATACAAATAATCAGTACAGACATTCAAATCAAAATCTCTTCAGAAATAACAATACTCGTAGATATAATAACGACGAACATTTCAACGACAGACGACAAGTAAATCTACACCACGTCACTCATAATAATAACAGAAATAAGGGAAACGATTATCGTCGGGAGGAAGAGAACGGAAACTCCGCCCGACTAGTAGCTCAAGCCGAAGTTCACAACGAGATAAACTAAAAATTTCGTATTCTATTAAAATACCCCTCATTCCCAATAACGACCTATATATGATAAGAAACCCTTTCGAGAACGGAAAGTGCAAGAATTTAATGATTGATACTGATGCTGAAATTAGCATCATAAAAAATGCAACAGATTCACCCATAATGAATAAACATATGATAATCTCCACTATGGGTGGCGAAAAAATTATAAGCTCTGGTATAACTACTAAAACTCTGCTCCTCCAATCTAATGAGGACTCAATTAGAATCTCACATCCGTTCCACGTTTTGAACTGTGATGCCAGCCGAAATTTCGACGGCATTATTGGGAACGATTTTTTGAAAAAATATGAATGTTTCATCAATTACCACGATAATTATTTGAAAATTAATCCCTTTTCACGGAACTCTTCCGCTTTAATATGCTCTTTAGGAGAAGTGTATAACCAGTTTGCACTTTCCGAGAATATCCCTAGAAAATTTATAATAAAAACGTTTGATACCAACGAACAAAATACATCTCTAGAAAACCCTCAAGAAACAACAACTTTCGAGGTGGTACCTACGGGTACTGCTGAAAAAAATAATGGATACGCTGTGAAAGGGGTCGACTAAGACAACAACACCCTAAACAAACTACCATTGAATTCGAAAGTGCAACAAAAGAGTCCAACCATATCGATTTCTTCACTCCTACAACAGACACTGAGTGTAATACGAGCACCAGAGTAGGAAACGAAGAATCAGTATGGGAATCAAAATCCATTGCCGTTAGTCTACGGACCGAAATGGAAGATTCAAAAAAACATGACTCCAAGCACACAAAAAACGAAAATTTTTCGCTTCACAATTGACGGACGTTCATAACGATGTAAAATCCGATGTATCATTATTATATGAAAATAAAAACTCAGCAAATGGTAAGACTACGACAAAAGAGAGCTTAGCAGAATGTGAGACTGAGGTAAACAGTAAGACTAGGAGAAAGGAAATTTTAGCAGAAAATAAAAATCAATTAAAAAACAATAATAAACAAGGGGAAACAAACAAAATTCATTTCAAACTAAGAAGTCAGCAAATAATTAAAATTCCTTTTAGCAACCCAGAATCCACGGACATTGTAATTAAAAAGAAGCAAATCATTACAGGAGTATATTTAGGCGAGACATTAGTCAAACCCAATAATAATCAAATTAAAATGCTCTTACTAAACACACTTGAAGAGGATCAGGAAATTGATGTCAGCAAAATTAATTTAGAGTGGGACAAATTTGATAAATTTAATATAGTCAGCAAAGAAAATTTAAAAAACTCAATAAAAAACCGATGAAACAAATTAGATTCACTTTTAGAACTCCAACACTGTAATGAAGAGGAGAAAAATATACAAATGCCATACGGCATAACATAATTACGGAGGCAAATAAGCCCCGCTATTCCCAGAAAGCCAGAGGGAAGAAATTCAAAAACAAGTTGACGAAATGTTGCAGAACGGCTTAGTACAACCAAGTTTTAGTCCATGGAATTCCCCATTGTTGTTGGTTCCAAAGAAAGTAAGTAAATTCGGAACCAAACGCTGGAGAGTAATGGTGGACTTCAGAAAGCTAAACGAGCTGACTGTCGGAGACGCTTACCCGCTTCCTAATATCACTGATATTTTGGACCGATTAGGAAAGTCAAAATACTTCAGAACTCTAGATCTAGCAAAAAGATTCCATCAAATACTAATGGACAGAAAGGACAAGCAAAAAACGGTTTTTAGTACGCCATTCGGCCATTATGAATACACTCATATGCCATTCGGTCCTAAAATGCACCGGCAACATGTTATTTCTGAAAATGGAATAAATCCAGGCCCGGAAAAATTAAAGCAGTAAAAACCTTCCCGGTGCCAAAGAAGCCAAAAGAGGTAAAATCATTCCTTGGATTAGTTGGGTATTACCCTTAACAAAACTCTTAAAAAAGAACGTGGTATTCAAGTTGGATGCTTTTTGTGATGAATCATTTAGATCTCTAAAGGAAAAAATAATCAACCCGCCTATTTTATCCTTTCCCGATTTCAGTCGTGAGTTTCTTGTCACTACTGACGCAAGCAGCATAGCATTAGGGGCCGTACTATCCCAAGGTCCAATTGGCGAAGATAAACCAATATCTTTCGTCAGTCGAACTCTGAATGAAGCAGAAACAAGGTATACTACTTCCGAAAAAGAATTACTAGCCATCGTATATGCGTTAAGACAGTTTCGACCATACCTTTGTGGAAGAAAGTTCACTATTTACACCGACCATAATAACCTAGTATGGCTAGTAGGACGAAACAATCCTACATTAAGGCTAATACGCTGGCGTATTTTAATGGAGGAATACGATTTTACCATTGTTCACAAATCAAGCAAATGAAATGTTATCACCGACGCAAAGTCGTGCGCGAATAAGCGACAAGACGGAAAACAAAGTTCTGGTAACGACCAGAAGCCGACAACGGGCAATTAACGAAGTCAATAATACTGTTGCAACGCAACATGCCACATAGTGCTACACATACAAAAAATCATCATCATCGATGTAATCAACTCATCGACTCAAGGCCAATGAACCACCACCAGTCTCATATCATAATGAAGCATTCCTTTTTTGCAACACAATAGTGCACACAGTCATATTTCATCGCACAAATGGCTTGTCACATTGTAGCAACACAATGAGCTTCGTCAAATTTCGTCTGAGCATGCGAGTCGTCGCCTAAGCGACCCAATTGTTTACACATAAGAACGGACGACCACCACTAATGTGCACCATAAGCACAATCAGCATGTCTAGAGTCTACATCGCATTGGTAGTCATCGGCATATTCGGCAGCATGTACCTAATCAACGAACTATGGAAATTGCTGACATGGTACAAAGTACTAACAAAGTTACACATTTGGAATGTGTGGGACTGGTGGTGACTGCGACTGGCAACGTTCATTACTGGCGGCGATCGATTCAGTCTTCTGATAAGTCTACCGACAACAGCAGCGACAACGGATAAGCGCCTTTGAATCTTTTTAAATAAATTATAAATTCTCATCTTATTCCTTTGAAATATTTGAATTTTAAGAATCTCAAATTGTTCTTGCCTTTAGCATTCTAAGTTAATAATTAAAAATTGAATTAAACGTGTTATCACAACTACAAAGGTTGTTCTTTAATTTAAACGTAAATTTGCAGTTCGCTAATATTTTACTGTGAAGAGAAAGTCTTCACCAGTTTTGCTAAGTGTCCGTGGCGATACATTTTGGTCCTTCGAGACGGATTTACGAGTAAGATCCATTAGAATCAATGCGGAAATCGACAAATTAGTGTTTAAATACAAACAAAACGCATCAAAAAATCAGCGGCACGATCAGCTCAATTCCTGGAAGAAGCTGCATCGAGGGAGCAACGCTTACATCAGGTGTGTGGCATTTTATTTAACTATTATTTATTCAAATAAATTGGTGATCTTAGTGATCGTAATAATTACTTGTGTGGTGTGTTTGGTGGGTTGACTTATTTTTCTGTCCACAATGAGCAAAGGCAAAATTTTAAATTTGGCTGAAGCGATTCAGACGATTTCGCAAGAACTCGAGGCTGAATATAAGGCATATGTAGGCCTAGCAGCAAAGACTAGCAAATTTGGAAACATCTTTCAAAGAAGCTAGGCTTCTGCATCAGAAAATTGTTGGGTTCCCTAGTGAGGATGCGAAAACCGAATACATGGAAGCACTCACTTTTCACAAATCGAAGGAATTGTTCTTCAATTACTCTAGTGAACTAAAGGAACAGTTAGCAGCAACCGATAGTCACGGCTGCCTTAACAAATCAGTCGCTGCGTCCAAGTCACCGTCGGTTGAATTAAAGCTGCCGGCAATGAAGCTACCAACTTTCGACGGCTCCCTACAGATGTGGCCAGAATTTAAGGGACTGTTCGAAGGAGTGGTCAATAAAAATGCCTCAATATCTGACGCTCACAAGCTCCAGTACTTAAAAAGCAATCTAACGGGTGAAGCAGCGCGTATGCTTCGGAATACCGAAACGAAGTTTGAATCAGCGTGGGCATTATTGGTTAAGAGATTTCAAAACGTTCGACTTTTAAAAGACAGTCAATTTAAACTTCTTTTCGACCAACCGAAGCTCACGCAGGAATCCTCCGATGATCTCAAACTACTGCTAGATACCACCAATGAAGCCAAGCAATCGCTCAAGAGTCTTGGAGTACCTGTGGAATCATGGGAAGACGTTCTCATATTCCATACGGTGCAAAAACTTTCGTCGACCACTTGGGGACTCTGGGAGTCTCACATTTCAACGTATGTGGACTATCCGACTTTTAATACGTTAGAAGATTTCATCTTAATGAGATCAAGAACCTTGGATGTCATTGGACAACCCTCACCATGTTCCACTCAACCTAAAGCTAAAAGGCACACCATAAACACAATTCGTGTGCACAACTCCACAATTCAAAGGTGTTCGCTCTGTCAGGGCTCAAATTCCGTTCGACAGTGCTTCAAATTTAAAGCATTAAACGCGAGGAAGCGACAAGAAGTTGTAAAGAAAAAGAAATTGTGCTTCAACTGCAGAGTTTAGCTATAGGTCGCTTGAATGATGTGGCTGCGGTCTTAATTGTGACGACGCGAATTTTGTCGTCAGCTCCAGGATGTGTTGCGGTGAGTCTGCCGAGTCGCCAAAGCGTAGGAGGCATTTGCTCATCAGGCAATAGTACCAAATGCCCTACTTTGAGTTCAGCAGTTCAGTTCGGCGTGAGCCATTTTGGACGCTGCTGCAGTCGAACCAAGTATTCGGATCTCCATTTTCTCCAGAAGTCTTGCTGGATTTTCTGCATAAGCTGCCATCTGTCCAGGTGGTTTGGTTTACTTTCCGTTAGATCCCTTTCGGGTACGGTGTTAAGTGGTGCGCCAGTAAGGAAATGTCCTGGTGTTAATATCGAGAGATCCTCCGGATCTTCAGTTACTGGGCAAAGTGGTCGTGAATTGAGGCAAGCTTCAACTTGCGCTAATACCGTTGCGTATTCTTCAAATGTCAGAGAATAGTGACCAATTACCCGCTTCAAATGATGTTTCATGGATTTCACACCGGCTTCCCATAATCCGCCGAAGTGAGGCGCAGCGGGAGGGTTGAAATGCCATGTTGTGCCGATGGCTTGCATACGTTGTGCGATATCTTCAGTCCAGTGCTTAGATGTGTGCAATTTCTCTGTTTCCAAGATGTTCGCAGCCCCTCTAAAATTGGTTCCACAATCACTGTATATATTCGTGCAGATTCCACGGCGTGCAGTGAAGCGTTTGAATTCTGCTAGGAATGCAGATGTTGTGTAATCACTTACTAACTCGAGGTGTATGGCTTTCGTACAGAAGCAAACGAAGATTGCTATGTATGCTTTTGTGATTTTGTTGCACTGACCTTTCCAGGCTTTTAACTGAACGGTCTTGCCGTGTTAACTCGTAGCGCTGGCAGGTTTCCCATTTGCTGCTGCATTTCTGTTGCCTTATATCTGTAACATTTTAGACAATTATAAATACATTTTTTGACAGCAGATTTGAGTTGCAAAATCCAATATTCCGATCGGAGTGTTGCCATCATTAATTGTTGTCCACCATGTAGTGTTGTGAGGTGCGTATTATGTACGATCAGTGACGTTAGGAAGTTTTGTGCAGGTAGAATTATTGGATGACGCTGTGCATAGGGTAGATCAGCATTCTCCAATCCACCGCCAATTCTCAGCATCCCTTCCACATTAATGAATGGCGAAAGTCGTGCTAATTTGCTTCCTTTGGAGACAGTTCTACCTTTGGTCATCATTGCTATTTCGTCGGCGAAAAACTGTTGCTGTGCGATGGTGATCAAACGTATTCGAGCCGAGCGAATTTCGTCGACTGAAAGTGTCCCGATGCACGAGTTGACATCTTCTGTGCCGTACGTCGCAAGTTCGTAAAGAAACGAAGCCAATAAGCCGTAGCTCTAAGCACACGAGGTAAAGATGAAAATCGAGTGAAGAGGTTATTTGTTGCAAAGGCGGTGAAATGAACGCATAGATGACGTTATTTATGGGGTACCCAGATGTGATGAATTCGTTTTTTGGTTTTCCAATCTCAGATGCCTTTGTTTCAAGATTTGTTTGTGTAACGTCGAATGGTGGCTGCGATTGTTCATCAAACGAGAGAAGAAATTCAGGTCCATTCCATCACTGATTATTAGTGAGGAGTTCTCTTGGAACCAGTGCTCTGGAAGCTACATCGGCCGGATTGTCCTTAGACCGGACGTAGTTCCAACACGCAGGATCTATAAGTTCCTGGATTTCTGCCACTCTGTTGGCAACGAACGTAGTTCGAATATATGGTGCTGTTGACGAAACCCAAATTTGCCGATACATATTGTTAATTAATGTCTGCTATAAATGCGATTTTGTGTGTTCTGAATCGAGCGATGTGGTCGAAGATGTCATCCTGCAACCTTGGGCCAATGAAGAGATGGTCATTGAGTGCTGTACCATCAGACGATTTACAGGAAGCGTCAAACACGATTCTGAGTTTTGTCGTTGAACTGGATTCCTTCATCACGGCGTGGTGAGGGACGAAATAGTGAGGATTAGATAGTACTATGGGCTCGATCTCCGTCATATGCCCGAGCTCTTTGTATTCGCTGAATACTTTGTTGTACTCCTCATGGAACGACGAATTTATTCGGAATTTTCTCTCAAGTTGCATGAATCGGACAAGTGCTGATCTTTGAGATAAGCCTAACACAGGGTGTGTACCTGCCTTAAATGGAAGTTGAACCATATATTTGCCATCTAGTTGACGCTGATGAGTTCTGCAAAAGTGCGTCTCACATTTCTCTTCTTCTGGTGAGAGCAGTTTTTTCCGTGGAACTTCCCCAAGTTCCAAAAATTTAAGCAGCACGTTATTCAAGGGTTGACCTTCGGTGGTTATGTGAAGAGAAGTTACGTTTGATTGATGTTTGGGGGAGATGCCCCCAGAAAGAACCCATCCCAGATCCGTCCTTTGAGCCATAGGGGTTCCTGGTTCTCCGTTCCTTATGCCTTCAAGGAGAATGGAGGGATAAATATCGCTGCCAAGCAAAATATCGATTTGGCTTGGTTTGTCAAATGTGGAATCAGCGAATTCTATGTTGTAGAGGTGGCTCCAATTAGCCCATGAAATGAAGTGCGTAGGTAATGCAGCTGTGAGTTTGGTTAAGATCAATGCATTGAGCCGTAAGCTAAAGGTTTTGTTCACATTTGAGAAAATCGTGAGAGAAACCTGGTGATTCGAAGTGGTTGTGTTGGTCTCTCCAACACCAATGATCTTAACGCAGCTTCTTTCCCTTTTTAGTTTAAGTAGTTGAACGGCAGACTCAGTGATGAATGAGGCCTCAGACCCTGGATCTAATAGCGCTCGCAGCGTCAACAGTTGGCCCGTGGTTGTCGAAACCTTGATGAGGGCTGTAGCCAGAAGAACAGGTGCACGATTGTTTTCGGCTATGAACGCGTTGTATGCTGAAGCAGTTCCGTAGGAGGATGTTATGCTATTTGAGGGTACTGATTGTTGAATTTGGGTGGAGGAGGACGTTGGTTGAAACGGTGGAGTATCAGCTCCCATTGGAGCAGTTTCATTAGCATGCATTGCGTTGCCTGACTCATTCATGAGCAGTAACGAATGATGCTTTTGGTGGCCGACAGAACACGTAGAGGTGCTTGTGCAGTTTTGCGTAAAATGTGCGCTTGACAAGCAGTTGAAGCACAATTTCTTTTTCTTTACAACTTCTTGTCGCTTCCTCGCGTTTAATGCTTTAAATTTGAAGCAATGTCGAATGGAATTTGAGCCCTGACAGAGCGAACACCTTTGAATTGTGGAGTTGTGCACACGAATTGTGTTTATGGTGTGCCTTTTAGCTTTAGGTTGAGTGGAACATGGTGAGGGTTGTCCAATGACATCCAAGGTTCTTGATCTCATTAAGATGAAATCTTCCAACGTATTAAAATTCGGATAGTCCACATACGTTGAAATGTGGGACTCTGGGATAAACACAATTCGCTAATGAAACTGCTCCAATGGGAGCTGATACTCCACCGTTTCAACCAACGTCCTCCTCCACCCAAATTCAACAATCAGTACCCTCAAATAGCATAACATCCTCCTACGGAACTGCTTCAGCATACAACGCGTTCATAGCCGAAAACAATCGTGCACCTGTTCTTCTGGCTACAGCCCTCATCAAGGTTTCGACAACCACGGGCCAACTGTTGACGCTGCGAGCGCTATTAGATCCAGGGTCTGAGGCCTCATTCATCACTGAGTCTGCCGCTCAACTACTAAAACTAAAAAGGGAAAGAAGCTGCGTTAAGATCATTGGTGTTGGAGAGACCAACACAACCACTTCGAATCACCAGGTTTCTCTCACGATTTTCTCAAATGTGAACAAAACCTTTAGCTTACGGCTCAATGCATTGATCTTAACCAAACTCACAGCTGCATTACCTACGCACTTCATTTCATGGGCTAATTGGAGCCACCTCTACAACATAGAATTCGCTGATCCCACATTTGACAAACCAAGCAAAATCGATATTTTGCTTGGCAGCGATATTTATCCCTCCATTCTCCTTGAAGGCATAAGGAACGGAGAACCAGGAACCCCTATGGCTCAAAGGACGGAGCTGGGATGGGTTCTTTCTGGGGGCATCTCCCCCAAACATCAATCAAACGTAACTTCTCTTCACATAACCACCGAAGGTCAACCCTTGAATAACGTGCTGCTTAAATTTTTGGAACTTGAGGAAGTTCCACGGAAAAAACTGCTCTCACCAGAAGAAGAGAAATGTGAGACGCACTTTTGCAGAACCCATCAGCGTCAACTAGACGGCAAATATATGGTTCAACTTCCATTTAAGGCAGGTACACACCCTGTGTTAGGCTTATCTCAAAGATCAGCACTTGTCCGATTCATGCAACTTGAGAGAAAATTCCGAAAAATTCGTCGTTCCATGAGGAGTACAACAAAGTATTCAGCGAATACAAAGAGCTCGGGCATATGACGGAGATCGAGCCCATAGTACTATCTAGTCCTCACTATTTCGTCCCTCACCACGCCGTGATGAAGGAATCCAGTTCAACGACAAAACTCAGAATCGTGTTTGACGCTTCCTGTAAATCGTCTGATGGTACAGCACTCAATGACCATCTCTTCATTGGCCCAAGGTTGCAGGATGACATCTTCGACCACATCGCTCGATTCAGAACACACAAAATCGCATTTGTAGCAGACATTAATTAACAATATGTATCGGCAAATTTGGGTTTCGCCGGAGGATGCTGCATATCAATTGGTTTTGTGGAGAGATAGAGAAGGAGAAGAGATTAAGACATATCGTCTAAATACGGTCACTTTCGGTACCGCCTCCGCGCCATACTTAGCAGTACGCACACTTCTACAACTTGCGGCTGATGAACGAACAGATTACCCGATTGCGGAAAAAATCGCTAGAAACAATTTTTACGTAGACGATGTGATCCATGGAGCAGACTCCGAAGCAAAAGCTATGGAAATGCAGCGGCAGCTGACAACAATGTTGAAGCAAGGAGGCTTTACACTACGCAAGTGGGCAAGTAATTGCGAAGAATTTTTGGCATCCATTCCAGAGATGGATAGAGAAGTGAAGGTACCGCTCTCATTCGACGCAGGCAATGAGATTAAAACGCTAGGGATCCAATGGCACCCAGCAAAGGACACCTTCACCTTCAAGGTCTCACTGCAGGACTCAAGGAAGACGACAAAGAGAACAATCCTTTCAGACATTGCGCGGCTGTACGATCCAATGGGTTGGATCTCTCCATGTATCATTGTGGGTAAGATTCTAATGCAAGATATCTGGAAGGAAAAGCACACATGGGATTCTGAACTCCCACTAACAATCGTTACTGCGTGGCATAACCTGAAAACGGAACTCACGCCCTCAAACGACATCGTGATTCCACGCTGGGTACACTTGACCACGGATTCACAAATCGAAATCCATGGATTTTGCGACGCGTCGGAAAAAGCTTATGCGGCCGCACTATACTTACGAGTCACCACCAGAGATACAAACTTTGTGGTGCACAATTGCTAGCACATCTCTTAATACAAACCATTAAAACAATGGACCTCCAATCTCCAAAGATATTTGCTTGGTGTGACTCACAAATCACACTTACGTGGATTAAAACAGCACCATATATTCGAACTACGTTCGTTGCCAACAGAGTGGCAGAAATCCAGGAACTTATAGATCCTGCGTGTTGGAACTACGTCCGGTCTAAGGACAATCCGGCCGATGTAGCTTCCAGAGCACTGGTTCCAAGAGAACTCCTCACTAATAATCAGTGATGGAATGGACCTGAATTTCTTCTCTCGTTTGATGAACAATCGCAGCCACCATTCGACGTTACACAAACAAATCTTGAAACAAAGAAAACGAATTCATCACATCTGGGTACCCCATAAATAACGTTTTTCATCTATGCGTTCATTTCACCGCCTTTGCAACAAATAACCTCTTCACTCGATTTTCATCTTTACCTCGTGTGCTTAGGGCTACGGCTTATTGGCTTCGTTTCTTTACGAACTTGCGACGTACGGCACAGAAGATGTCAACTCGTGCATCGGGACCACTTTCAGTCGACGAAATTCGCTCGACTCGAATACGTTTGATCACCATCGCACAGCAACAGTTTTTCGCCGACGAAATAGCAATGATGACCAAAGGTAGAACTGTCTCCAAAGGAAGCAAATTAGCACGACTTTCGCCATTCATTAATGAGGAAGGGATGCTGAGAATTGGCGGTCGATTGGAGAATGCTGATCTACCCTATGCACAGCGTCATCCAATAATTCTACCTGCACAAAACTTCCTAACGTCACTGATTGTACATAATACGCACCTCACAACACTACTGGACAACAATTAATGATGGCAACACTCCGATCGGAATATTGGATATGCAACTCAAATCTGCTGTCAAAAAATGTATTTATAATTGTCTAAAGTGTTACAGATATAAGGCAACAGAAATGCAGCAGCAAATGGGAAACCTGCCAGCGCTACGAGTTAACACGGCAAGACCGTTCAGTTAAAAGCCTGGAAAGGTCAGTGCAACAAAATCACAAAAGCATACATAGCAATCTTCGTTTGCTTCTGTACGAAAGCCGTACACCTCGAGTTAGTAAGTGATTACACAGCATCTGCATTCCTAGCAGCATTCAAACGCTTCACTGCACGCCGTGGAATCTGCACGATTATATACAGTGATTGTGGAACCAATTTTAGAGGGGCTGCGAACATCTTGGAAACAGAGAAATTGCACACATCTAAGCACTGGACTGAAGATATCGCACAACGTATGCAAGCCAACGGCACAACATGGCATTTCAACCCTCCCGCTGCGCCTCACTTCGGCGGATTATGGGAAGCCGGTGTGAAATCCATGAAACATCATTTGAAGCGGGTAATTGGTCACTATTCTCTGACATTTGAAGAATACGCAACGGTATTAGCGCAAGTTGAAGCTTGCCTCAATTCACGACCACTTTGCCCAGTAACTGAAGATCCGGAGGATCTCTCGATATTAACACCAGGACATTTCCTTACTGGCGCACCACTTATCACCGTACCCGAAAGGGATCTAACGGAAAGTAAACCAAACCACCTGGACAGATGGCAGCTTATGCAGAAAATCCAGGAAGACTTCTGGAGAAAATGGAGATCCGAATACTTGGTTCGACTGCAGCAGCGTCCAAAATGGCTCACGCCGAACTGAACTGCTGAACTCAAAGTAGGGCATTTGGTACTATTGCCTGATGAGCAAATGCCTCCTACGCTTTGGCGACTCGGCAGACTCACCGCAACACATCCTGGAGCTGACGACAAAATTCGCGTCGTCACAATTAAGACCGCAACACATCATTGAAGCGACCTATAGCTAAACTCTGCTTGCTACCAATGCTTAATGAATAACTCCCACACACCCACACTTATAATACTAGTTTTTCGAGCTCAACTAACCAATTATTTAATTTATGATAGCTTAATCTAAATTGCATTTAATTAACCCATACACATAAATCAATATTGCCACACACTATTCACCACACCTTTTGTTTCTGCCTTCATGTACCTATCCATACGTCACGGAGATGAGGACCAGCTAAACCCATCTTGCAGCACGCATCTTTAATTGAAGCGGGAAATAAACCCCAGAAATTGAAAACAGACGATAAGCAGATGATCTTCTTCCTTCATCGTGGCTCTTCCTGGGGCCCGGCAGGATGTTGCAACGCAACATGCCACATAGTGCTACACATACAAAAAATCATCATCATCGATGTAATCAACTCATCGACTCAAGGCCAATGAACCACCAACAGTCTCATATCACAATGAAGCATTCCTTTGTTGCAACACAATAGTGCACACAGTGACCGGGGGGTGACCGATATTAGTGTCGATTCTATGGTTTTCGGGGTCGCTGAGTGGAATGGTGATGGTAAGACAGCTCTAGGGGGATGGGAACGTTAATGGAGGGGGAGGGGGTTATCGATATTAGTGTCGATTCTATGGTTTTCGGGGTCGCTGAGTTGAATGGTGATGGTAAGACAGCTCTAATGGGATGGGTTCGATAACTGATGGGGGGGGGGTGACCGATGTTAGTGTTGATTTTATGGTTTTCGGGGTCGCTGAGTTGAATGGTGTGATGGTAAGACAGCTCTAGGGGGATTGGGTCGATAACTGAGGGGGGGGGGGTGACCGATGTTAGTGTTGATTTTATGGTTTTCGGGGTCGTTGAGTTGAATGGTGATGGTAAGACAGCTCTAGGGGGATGGGGTCGATAACTTAGGGGGATGACTGATATTAGTGTAACTTCTGTAGTTTTCGGGGTCGCTGAGTTGAATGGATATAGTAATACAGCTTTATGGGTATGGGATCGATAACGGAGAGGAGAGGGTGACCGATATTAGTATCGATCCCATAGTTTTCGGGGTCGCTGAGATAATAGTGGTGTATAGAATGGTACTCGGCGACCATTTAGCGACGAATTTTGGGGTGAGGACATTGTCGCCACTAATTAAAATTGGAAAAGGTAGATTAGTAGCCGTGTTTTATGGATATATTAAATTGACATCGATTTTTGATACCTTCCGCAGAACTAATAAATTCTATTTATACGGCTGTTTCTCAAAACTATAACATTTTGAACCGGTTGCTTGAAGGGGTCATTCTTGCTACCAAAATGGAGAAAACCACGAAATAAACAATCAAATACTTGCCATCTTAATAGGCGTAGTCACTGAATATAAGTGTATCGATACCGTTGTAGATACTGATGAGGAATACAATATCTAACTGAGTACCTTAACTCACTTAATTCGTCTGGATTGCCACCACATCGTCTTACAGTTTGATCTCCAATTATTTTACTACGGATTCTCGATTCGCCAAAACCAAAACTGTGCGTAAAAGTGATGCCGGGAAATATAATTGAAGCGACTATCTTGACAGAAAAGGGACATTGTGAAACAGTTTTTATCCCACGGATAGCACTCATTTCGACGGTCGGACAGTTTATTAAGAACTGCGGAGTATAGATTTGAGATTGCCATGCTTTTCCCACGGACAACTTTATTTTGCTTGCTCTGGGTTGGGTTGACCTAAGAATTTATTTATTCCCGCTCTTGAAGGTGAAACTAAAAACATTGTAGGCATACAACCAAGATTTGTTATAATTAATTTTTTTGTATGTTTATTTAATTTTTTTTTATAGTTTGAATACTATAGCTATAATTTCAAATATATTTTTCTTAATAAAAACTAAAATTTTACCTTATAGATTGATATCATTCTTTTTTCTACCCCTGCCTAATAGAATATTGGGATAAATAAATACCTGGGCAACGCCGGGTAATCAGCTAGTCACTTATAAATGAAATATTCAAACATGAACAAATAATTATTTATATTTATACGGACAATAAAACTACGTTAGAAAAACCAGAAGACATAGCGCAAGTACTATACGAGAACCACGACTCACCATTTGGTGGACAGCAAGGGGTAACGCGAACAGCGAAACGTATAAAACAAACTTATTACTGGCCAACCATAACAAAGGATACGGCATAATACATCCGCAAATGTGAGTCGTGTCAGAAAAATAAGTCATATAGAAATACAAAAGTTCACATGAGAATAACTACCACAAGTAAAACTCCATTCGAGCGAGTAGCTTTGGATATTGTGGGTCCACTACCTATCAGTCATAGCAATAACAAGTACATATTAACCTTCCAGGACGATCTTACTAAATATAGCGAAGCAATACCGATACCTAATGCAGAGGCCCCAACCATTGCCCGAATACTAATCGAACGAATAGTATGACGATTCGGTACTCCGGATACTATACTAACACACCAAGGCACTAAATTCCTCAGTAACCTTTTCAAGGAGGTATGCAAGGTTCTAAAAACAAAGAAAATACAGACCACCCCGTACCATCCACAGACTAACTGCCCACTCGAACGTAGTCACAAAACTTTAGCTGAATACCTCAGGCACTATGTAAATCAAGATCCACTCACTTGGGATACATGGCTTCCATACGCAATGTTCGTATACAACACTACACCACACAGCAGTACAACTTACAGCCCACATGAACTACTATATGGATACCCCGCACGAATACCAAGCTCTCTAATTAAGACCCCCCAGACTCTATACAACTAAGACAACTGCGCTCATGAACTGAAAGCTCGATTGCAACATGGATATAAAATAGCCAGAGAACAACTATATGAGATAGATGAAACTCTACAACGACAAAAATAGTTAGATAAAACGTTTCAATGTTGGAGACAAGGTGCTGATGAAAAACCAGACAAGGCAGAATAAATTTTCCACTTTATGGGACGGACCATACGAGGTACTGAAAATCCATTCTGACGAAAATACAGTCATAAAAATTTGTAAAAAATCAATACTGATACACAACAACAACTTACAACTTCTACAAGAATAACACGATAAAGAATTTTGGTTGTGCGAAGCCCTGCTCACCTTGAGCCCGAAGTATAAACAAACAGGTGCAGCAACGGCAAAATGTTTTGCTAACCCAAAATTCTTAGTTGATTAAGCATATATTTCTTTTATTATTACGTGTGAAAACTAACTACCTTACTCCCCGTATTTATGCTAAATATGCAATAATTCTCTATAAGTACTCCCGTCTTAGAAATCAATGAAGCACTTTACTTTTGAAATTTGAACGGTCGTCATAAATTGATCACAGAATGGAAACCTACGATTACGAACCTAACACCAGGTGGATTCTAGTCAATGTATTGTCAAGAAGAGAAATACCGTTGCAACAAGGGTTAACAAAACTTGGTAACGGATACCCAAACTGCCCCTTTTCTTACGGAACAATCGTAAACGGAAAAAGAATAAGTGAAATCCCTGTTCAAATACATTTTGGCGACCTATTAGGTTTCAGGATTGAAGAAACAGGATTTGATTTTGACCTTTGCCCGACCAATTTACTAAGGAAACCCCCAGTACGCACAATACACAACCCTATACCTCATACAACACCAATTATACGAGAACATTCGGAACCCGAGTTCGACTTAGAACAAGAATATAGTAGAATAAAGTAGATAATAAAAAAAAAACGTTTTTTTGTCAAAATTTAACAAAATGCATTTTCTAAATAAAAACACACACCGACACGAACATAACAAAAAAAAAGATAAACACAAAATGGGGACAGCAAAGTAACCACAACCATATACAACTAATTACAGATCATGAAGCGTATTGCAGTATTCACTTTACAGATTTCCATCGCCTACGGCGGCATAAAAATCGAACCAATAAACCTAAGCCCAGGTTTATACTTTGAAGAAATAGAAAAAGCAGAACTATACTACAACGAATGGAAACTTGTCGTGTATTACGAACAACTAGCAAAAGCTCTTGAGCACGCCACGAAGTACGTGATAGAAATTAATGATCTATGCCGACAACTTAAAGATAGCGCAGACTTCGGAATAATATGCGATGGAGCATTCGCCGAAATGAACCACCTATTGATGGACATACAAACAAAGTATACTATGCTAAACTCACACTATCGAAACAAAAGAGCTTAACGTTATAGGAACAATAAGCAAATCCTTATTCGGAACATTAAACGAAGATGACGCAAAATTTTACGACAAACAACTAGAGAACTTCAATGAGGAACATTTATTAGCCTTGGTAAAAAATCAGATCATACTTTTAGAAACTACAAAAAATATGTTCAGAAACAGCCATAGAAAATCAGATGGTAGCCATCATCACAAAAATTAAAAACATTAAATACGTAGTAGACAATCTAGTAAATACAACGTACAACCAGAAATTATTTCTCGATATAGGATCACTAACATCTCTTGTTACATTAATCGTCATTAGATACCAAAACACTATAAATGACATACTCGACCTAGTAAACGATGACAACCACGGCAAACCCCATCCAGCAATAGTATCTCCAAAACACCTAAGGTATGTTTTAACAAAAATTAAGCAAGAAATCCCAAATGGTATGAAGCTACCATATTTATAACAGATAACGAAAGCATTCTCTCCCTATACCAAACTTGTACTACCAGTGTGACAGTTCGAAATAATCTACGAAAGTAAAATTCCTCCTCCACTGATAGACAACTTCCGTATTAAAAAATAATACCTCTCCCAACCCGATACGAAAATCGATTCATATTCATACAGCCAACAACACAGTACCTAGTTATGAATAGAAAAGAACATTTTTCAAACTTAAACAAAGAAGAGCTCTCAAATTGCAAATCCCTGAACAATAAATGTTTATGCCCCCTAACACACCCCCTGTTTAACACCGACACCGATAACTTTCCATGCGAAGTTCAATTTTTAAAAAGAAACACTATTTTCCACAACTCCTGTGAATTTAAACAGTATGGATACAACTTTCGCAACAAATAAAATGGTAAATCAATACATAGTTGATGAAATTTGAAAGACAATGTCACTTTATACACTTTACAAAACACTGCGACAATAGAATTACAGGGAAAATTGCTATTTAAAGTCTAAAGACCTTATCATACATACAATTAGTGACAGTTTCTCGAATATAGTTAATTCCTACATCCCTCCTTTAAACATCTCTCAAATCCTGACAAACCTCTTTAGCAATTTCATTAATTACACTACAAAATTAGCAGTCATGAAATTCTCTAGCCAAGATGAATTGAAATTAGTCTCCCAAGGTTTAAACTATCTTAAAATCGAAGAAAACAAACCCCTGAAGAATCTGGATGATCATGACGTACACCATTACATATTTATTTATGCTTTCCACAAAATAAATCAAAATCCGCAGGGTCAAAAATCAAAACCCTAACACTCAGAAACAAAATACAGACAAGATATTTATAGCAAAATATAAAAAGGAATGTTTGTTAAAATGTCACAAAATGTTACAGAATAATAAATAATATAATATATAAAGTTATATTAACAACACCCTTTATAATCAATTATACAAAAATTTATATTATAACAAAAAAAAATACATATATATATACATAATCAAAAAACAGAAGAAATTATATAGTAACTAGCTGATTACCCGGCGTTGCCCAGGTATTTATTCACCCCAATCTTCTATTATAGGGATAGAAAAAAGAATGATATCAATCTATAAGGTAAAATTTTAGTTTTTATTAAGAAAAATATATTTGAAATTATAGCTATAGTATTCAAATTATAAAATAAAATTAAATAAACATACATAAAGTTAATTATAACAAATCTTGGTTGTTGTAGGCATACAAGAGCAGGAATAAATAAATTCTTGGGTCAACCCAACCCAGAGCAAGCAAAATAAAGTTGTCCGTGGGAAAAGCATGGTAATCTCAAATCTATACTCCGCAGTTCTTAATAAACTGTCCGACCGTCGAAATTAGTGCTATCCGTGGGATAAAAACTGTTTCGCACTGTCCCTTTTCTGTCAAGATAGTCGCTTCAATTATATTTCCCGGCATCTCTTTTACGCACAGTCTTGTGCCGTTGAAAAGTTTTGGCGAGTCGAGAATCCGTAGTAAAATAATTGGAGATCAAACTGTAAGACGGTGGTGGCAATCCAGACGAATAAAGTGAGTTAAGGAACTCAGTTAGATATTTTATTCCTCATCAGTATCTACAACGGTATCGATACACTTATATTCAGTGACTACGCCTATTAAGATGGCAAGTATTTAATTGTTTATTTCGTGGTTTTCTCCATTTTGGTAGAATGGCCCCTTCAAGCAGCCGATTCAAAATGTTATAGTTTTGAGAAACAGCCGGATAAATAGAATTTATTAGTTTTGCGGCAGGTATCAAAAATCGATGTAAATTTAATATATCCATAAAACACGGCTACTAATCTACCTTTATTAATTTTAAGTAGTGGCGACAATGTCCTCACCCCCAAATTCGTCGCTAAATGGTCGCCGAGTACCATTCTATATACCACTATTATCTCAGTGACCCCGAAAACTTTGGGATCGACACTAATATCGGTCACCCTCTCCTCTCCGTTATCGATCCCATACCCATAAAGCTGTCTTACTATATCCATTCAACTCAGCGAACCCAAAAACCATAGAATCGACACTAATATCGGTGACCCCCCCTCAGTGATCGACCCCATCCCCCTAGAGCTGTCTTACCATCACCGTTTAACTCTGCGACCCCGAAAACTACAGAAGTTACACTAATATCAGTCATCACCCTCAGTTATCGACCCCATCCTCCTAGAGCTGTCTTACCATCACCATTCAACCCAGCGACACCGAAAACCATAAAATCAACACTAACATCGGTGACCCCCCCCCCCATTTCGACCCCATCCCCCAAGAGCTGTCTTACCATCACCATTCAACTCAGCGACCCCGAAAACCATAGAAACGACACTAATATCGGTTACCCCCCCCTCCATTAACGTTCCCATCCTTTCCATCCAGAGCTTTCTTACCATCACCATTCAACTCAGCGACCCCGAAAACCATAGAATCGACACTAATATCGGTCACCCCACCCTCCGTTATCGATCCCATCCCCCTAGAGCTGTCTTACCATCACCATTCAACTCAACGACCCCGAAAACCATAAAATCAACACTAACATCGGTCACCCCCCATCCTCAGTTATCGACCCAATCCCCCTAGAGCTGTCTTACCATCACCATTCAACTCAGCGACCCCGAAAACCATAGAAACGACACTAATATCGGTTACCCCCCCTCCATTAACGTTCCCATCCTTTCCATCCAGAGCTTTCTTACCATCACCATTCAACTCAGCGACCCCGAAAACCATAGAATCGACACTAATATCGGTCACCCCACCCTCCGTTATCGATCCCATCCCCCTAGAGCTGTCTTACCATCACCATTCAACTCAACGACCCCGAAAACCTTAAAATCAACACTAATATCGGTCCCCCCCCCCTCAGTTATCGACCTCATCCACCTAGAGCTGTCTTACCATCACCATTCAACTCAGCGACCCTGAAAACCATAAAATCAACACTAATATCGGTCAGCGCCACCCCTCAGTTATCGACCTCATCCACCTAGAGCTGTCTTACCATCACCATTCAATTCAACGACCCCGAAAACCATAAAATCAACACTAATATCGGTCATCATCCCCCCTCAGTTATCGACCTCATCCACCAAGAGCTGTCTTACCATCACCATTCAACCCAGCGACCCCGAAAACCATAAAATCAACACTAACATCGGTCACCCCCCCTCAGTTATCGACCCCATACCCCTAGAGCTGTCTTACCATCACCATTAAACTCAACGACCCCGAAAACCATAAAATCAACACTAACATCGGTCACCCACCCCTCAGTTATCGCCCCCACCCCCTAGAGCTGTCTTACCATCACACCATTCAACTCATCAACCCCGAAAACCATAAAATAAACACTAATATCGGTCACCATCCCCCCTCAGTTATCGACCTCATCAACCTAGAGCTGTCTTACCATCACCATTCAACCCAGCGACCCCGAAACACTAACATCGGTCACCCCCCTCAGTTATCGACCCCATCCCCCTAGAGCTGTCTTACCATCACCATTCAACTCAGCGACCCCGAAAACCATACAATCGACACTAATATCGGTCACCCCCCCCACCGTTTTCGATCCCATCCACCTAGAGCTGTCTTACCATCACCATTCAACTCAGCGACCCCGAAAACCATAAAATCAACACTAACCTCGGTCACCCCCCCTCAGTTATCGACCCCATCCCCCTAGAGCTGTCTTACCATCACCATTCAACTCAGCGACCCCGAAAACCATAGAATCAACTCTAATATCGAACAGCCACCCCCTGCGGGAATATAACTCACACATAGGAGTGTACTACCAGCATTATTCGTCTCGGTGATATCGAAAACGGTGGGTTCAACCATAAAATCGCCTGCCACGCCTCCCCCAGCCAAAAAACCTACTACCCCCACCCCCTATGTTTGATTCCACATAGTAAATAATATGTATACCAAGTTTGGTTGAAATTGGTCAAGGCGTTCCAGATAATATAAGTATGTAACATTGAACAATTACAAGTAAAAATACAATTTATAGGCATATTTATACTTATTTCATAATATTATATAATTCGTACTAGATTTTAAATTAATATTCATATAATATAAACAAAATACTAATTGAAAATGATTGCAATTGGAATTGCAATCAACCGCAGCAGCAGAAAACTAATTTAAAATATTCTTAACAACTTCTGTTTAGTTTTAATTTTTCTTTAAATATATTTTTGCACAATAGTTTTACTCGTATGTTGAGGTTTTAAAACAAATTACACTTTTTTATATGAAAAATTAATTAATATTACATGTTTGCCGCATGTTTGCTATTTCGGCAACACTGCAGCTGCTGCTTTTTCTCCTTATCATCCTCCCCGCCTTGAACACCATCGGATTCAACATCTACTGGTAACAGGGCCAATTTCGTGATCGCCCGAGTTAACTCACCGGTTGCCGTGCGAATTGTGGCTACCCGCACAAAACCATCCTTGCCTGGATGAACGGCCGTTACCCTCCCGAATTTTCATTGCAATGGTGGAAGATTTGGATCCTGGATAGTTACGATCATTCCAATTTTTATATTCAGAGCATTGTTCTGCCAATAGTTTCGCTTCTGCAACTCGCATAAATATTCGGCAGCCCATCTTGACCAGAAGGTTTTGTAGGATTGGTTAAGCTGATCCCATTTTTGGTTATAGGTTAATTGATGCCTCTGGTATTGATGTCATGGGGCGACCAACCAAAAAATGCCCTGGTGTGAGCACTTCTACTATATCATTCCCAATCACTGGAACCATCGGCCTTGAATTTAATTCATTTTCATTTGTTTTATAATCGTTGTCATCTGCTCGAAAATGAATCTGATATTATGCGTAATTCTCTTTAGGTGGAATTTTGCGGCCTTGACCGCTGCCAAAATGAGGAAAGCCTGCCGACGCGAACTGCCACACAATTCGACTCCGTTGGCACCAGGAATGTATTTCGTCGTCTAAATTATTGCTCATCAATAAATTCGCCAATTCGCGTAGTTGGTTGTTTGCGCCAATTAAATTACGGCCGTTGTCAGAAATTATTTTTCCCGGCAAACCTCGCCTGAGTGCACCCATAAAACAGGAAGTCGACATGTCTGAGGCCAACTCCAAATGCACAGCTCTCGTGACACAGCAAACAAAAACCGCTAAATATGCTTTCGTAGGAACCTTCCCTCTTATATTGTAATACACGTAAATTGGGCCACAATAATCAACTCCTGTGACATGAAATGGATATGCCACTGTGACTCGGTCCATAAATTGCTGAAACATTTTTGGTTTAGCAGGGCTGCAGATGACGCAATTGTGTATTGTACAGTATTGACTACTCGTCTCCCAGCGATTGGCCAGTATCGCTGACGAACCGCTGCCAACAAACCTTGAGGGCCCACATGCAAATGTGTGTTGTGAATAAAGCTTACGAATGCTGTTGTTACAAAATTATATGCTGGCAATATCATAGTATGCTTCGATGTATATTGCAAATTTGAAAACTTTAGTCGCCAACCAACGCGTATCAGAAAGGCATCCAGTGACCGCAGGCATTTCATCTTTAGTTGATCACCCGCCTTAGAAACATTTTTTACATTGTTACACAAACGCACTTAGCTGCACCGCTCGAATCAAAGCATCATGTCCAGCAACAAGCCCCACAAATGATATTTTAACATGGCGCCTTTTATCCTTCCATCGCAGATTGTGAAATTACCGCATGACAAAACCAAATGTACGCTGTAAGGTTATGAATGAATCCTGGCAATGCAACCCTGAAAGGATATTTTACTCGACTTCTACTGCTGCTACAGTTGCCACGTCGTTATGTAATTTATCTGCCGGCAAAAATGGACCACTCCATTCTTTGGGATCTTGCAATAAATAATTCGGGCCATTCCATCACAATTTGGAAGCGATCAATAATGAGGGCTTCAATCCCCGTGAGACGATGTCGGCCGGATTGACTTTTGAATCTACATGACGCCAACCTTCCCGCAATGACAGCTGACGGATAGTCCTGATACGATTCGCAACAAAAATCTCTAGGTCGTCTATTGGTGTATTAATCCAGAATAGCACGATCGTTGAATCACTTCAAAAATACAAGCCATCAACCGGATAGTTAATAACTCCCTTATATTTTGCATCCATCCTGGAAACCAGCTCTGCAGCACATAACTCAAGTCGCGGAATAGTTTTACCTTTGGGTGCAACCCTTGACTTGGAGCACACTAGTCGACAAATTACTTTCACACACGCGGTAATACATCCGCCATACCGCCTTCTCACTAGCATCGGCATAACAATGCAACTGCACGTCCTTAGGATGCGGACAGCCGTCAAACACATGCCGAGGAACTCTCAACTGGTTCAACTCCGAGAGCGCGTTTCTGTATGTTAACCATTCATCACGAACCTCCAGTGGCAATTGCGCATCTTTAATAACCACAATTGCTGCATAAACATCTTGGCTAAAACGACGACAGGAGCTATCAAGCCCAAAGGGTCAAATATTTTTGCCACATCTGAAATCACCATCGGGACACCACAATAGACCCAGAACTTTCATCAATTGATCCACGTTTATAATATAAATTGTTTCACGATCCGCCTCAGGTATACTCTGCAATAGTTCTTTGCTATTTTTGCCCCATTTCTTTAGACACATACCCGCGCTAGCAAGAATTGATATGATTTGCGATTTAATTCCAGCTAATTCATCTACGGAACTTGAACCCGTTAGTAAATTATCCACGTAGCAGTCCTTAGCGATGCGCTCGGAGGCATGAGGAAACTTATGCTGGTATTGTACAATCAATTCTTGTAGGTATCTTGTTGCCATGTACGATGCCGGACCCAAACGTTAGGTAACCGTATTTAACCTATAGGTTCGAACTGGATCGCTGGAATTACATATACAATATATACACTGATAGCGGCGGTCCTCGTGGTGCACTAGGAATTGCCGATACATTTTGACGACATCCGAACTAACCACCTACGCGTACGATCGAAACCTTAATAAGACGGTCGACAGATCGCTTTGAATAACCGGCCCAACCAATCAATTATATTATATTTATTTTTATTTTACTTAATATAATATCATAATTAATAACATTTTTGTGAATGCAAATGTAAATGTGATGTGTAGCGCGTGAGAGTTATAAGTCAACTAACGATAATGCGCTCCTACTAAAAATACCAAATGTATGTGTGTAATAATACAACATTCCTCCCCGACAAATCAGCGTCGTCGGTGACGAATTTTCTCACTAGATGTGAAACGAACCGCTGGCTTTCGTTTTCGAGCAGATCGTCTAGAAAGTTCGGCCGTTGGTGATTTAAAAATCCCTTTAGGTGATGAGACTGGTAAGGAGGCAGCAACATCTTTCTTCTGGCACAGTGTTGCCAACCGGCTAGCTTCTTCAAAATCGGCGGGGCCAATTGCTTTGCAAATCTGGTTTTGATGTCTCGTGGTTAAACCTCGATCAGTTTGTGCAACGAACATTCGCGTTCCGATATAAGCAGTCGTCTTCGCTGATATCCACTTAGGTTCTCATCCCATATATTAAATGTTGATCTCTGCGATGGCATCAAATGTCTTACGGCACGCGGAGCTAGCTGCGACAACAATGTGCGGAGTTTTCTACCGTGTAAAAGTTCTGCAGGTGATTTCCCTGTAGAATTTGGTAAGCTGCTGTAAGACTCAAGAAAATTTAGTAAAGATTTACGTTCATTATTACCTTCATGGCTGTTTTGAACGTTCTGACCATCCTTTCGGGTTCGCCGTTTGATGCTGGATGAAAAGGAGCAGATTTAAGATGTTGAATGCCCTTTTCCAAACAGAAGCGTTGAAATTTCTCTGCTATAAGCTGGGGACCATTATCAGATACCAACAGTTCTGGCAAACCCTCGACAGCGAAAATGTTTTCCAAAGCACGAATCGTAGCATCGGCTGATGTGTTTAACATCTCGACGACATATGGAAAATTCGAGTATGCGTCCACACAGATTAAATACATGTTTTTCAGAAAAGGACCAGCGAAATCAACATGTACCCTTTCCCATGGTTTCGATGGAGTTGGCCAATTCGAGAATTCCTGGCGAGGACTCGAACTATTTTGCAGACACGTTGTGCAACTATTTATCAGGGTACTAATCTCTTTGCCTATCCCCGGCCACCAGCAGTGACGGCGAGCAAGCTGCTTGGTTCTCACGATGCCCCAATAGCCTGTGTTTAGAACCAAGTTACTTTACTTGGATAAGATCTTAGGTACATATACCTAGATCTGATTGAGGTATGATACACTTAGTTCAAACCAAGTGTATCCAACGAATCCTAAAACGTCAAGTAAAAGAGTTCTAGTATGGTAGGTAGATTAATAACGACTTCATTTATTCATCAAAATTTTACTCAATTTATACTAAAAATTACTTACAATACAAATACGAATACAATACAAATAACATAAACTGCTTCGTTGCATATTCCGCTAAGCAGAAAACAGAACAGAAATTGCAGCGATAGCAAAAGTATGTTCCCAACATACTCCATTTACCAAAGGTAAAGATAAAGTATGTTCGCAACATACTCTCGTTACAAAAATGTGAACTTCGCTCAAGGTGCTAATGACAGCCGAAATGCGATGCTGGCAAAATCGGCAATGTGGGAAATTCATTCTTCTCACGATATGAGAAAATGCAATGTGAGCATAATTTGGCATTATGCTGCGATTGTCATTCATCAATGTTTATCACGAATCTGCCTTCGGGATGGTTCGGCGTCATGGGGACATCCCTTCGGGCCCTCGGGATTGGAACTGGCTTGATAATTTTCCTCGGCTTTCGGTAGCACTGTACGCATAGAAAAATCAAAATAGAGACTGCAATTAGTACCCCAATGATTCCGATGCTATGGTGGATGTCATGGTGTTGGAGGTTAATTGGCAAGGTATCTTGAAATCTTTGGATGGTTTGCTTTAGCGCTTCGATTTCGGCTTCATGGCGATGGTAAGCAGGGAGAGACAGATTTTGCGTGGTATTTTGATCAGGAATAATGACATCCGTGAGGTTGCTTAGCGGTAGGTATGACATCCTCATGACTGAAGAAAATATATTATGCCCCCGTATGGTCAGAAACGCTTGCTTCATGATGCAGTCCGGTTCTAGCTTTGCTATTCCTGAGCCTTGAATGGTAAGATGAGTTGTATTTGGACCACATACTATATTTAGAGTTGATACTTGTAGCAAGGCGTAAATCCATTCGTTTGGATTGTGCAGCTGAATCCAATATGCCCTTCACCTGACCTTTGTCTTTGGCAGCTGTGCCAATCGGGAATATGGTTAAAAAGTGAAATTTCGCACGCACTAGCGATTGAGCCCTTATGATGTAAAGGACCTTGTTGCCTGCATAAATATTCTCCTTGATTAGTAGATGCACAACCTTTTACACCTTCTTCGGAGAGAGAGTAGTACTGATCTCGATGTAGGTTTATTATAAGAAATGGCGATGTTGGTCGTATTTCGGTGAAGGTTTCATCTACAAGTACTGGTACTGGAATCACATGAAATAATTCGAATGGTTCGGCTGATATCAATGGTATCCTGATTTTAAAAATTGCGTGATTTGGTAGAATTCTTCTTAGGTTAGTTAGATCCAAGATTGCTGTCGGAAGTCTTAGGCCCGAAGGTAAGTGTTCCATTATGCGTCGTAGCTCCTGGCTTAGCTGAGATGGGGGTAACAACATGTAAAGTTATCCTTGGTCTATTAATGTTTGATCGTTGGCCATCTTATTATTTGCATTTTTGAGGCGATCTGGGGTGGAGCGACTATAGGCAGCGTGCACGCCAAGCGATGCTCTGTGCTAGCTCATCGGATGTGGGGGGGTTCTTGCCTGCCACTCACCCATTTTCATTACACAAAGTTTTGCGTGCACTAAGCGGCAAAGAAACCGCGAGGAAGGAAATAAAATACGAGCAGAATCCGCAGAGGATAAAAAAAGCAACCACAACCGATTACCTGCTACTGTTGGAGCTGGTAAGGGGGAAAACATGGCGAGTCCCAAAGGGAACCCATGACTGTCCTGGCCCTCTAGTGAATGCAACTTACCTTCGAAGATCACGTAGGAGAGGAGAGATGCCAGAAATGTCTTAAGATCAACTCATTTTCGTTTTTCTTTTCAAATTTAATTATTTTATTTTTATATGATAAAGTTTCCTTATATATGTATGCCAACAAAAAAAAGGAATATAAACTCGGGGTATTGATATGTAATCAGTACTATAGTTAAGAACAATTCGTTATATATATTTTTTCTGATTAATAAAAATTTACGCAATATACGAAAACAAATTATGGTAGCATAAATTAAATAGGAATATAGATACTATAAAATTTTTGTATTTTTCGTTTTATCATTTTTTCTTTTATATTAAGTCCATAATATATTTTTCTCTAATTACTAAAGATTTACGCGATATACGAAAACAAATTATGGTAGCATAAATTAAATAGGAATATAGATACTATAAAAATTTTGTATTTTTCGTTTTATCATTTTTTTCTTTTATATTAAGTCCATAATATTTTTTTCTCTAATTACTAAAGATTTACGCGATATACGAAAACAAATTATGGTAGCATAAATTAAATAGGAATATAGATACTATAAATTTTTTGTATTTTTCGTTTTATCATTTTTTCTTTTATATTAAGTCCATAATATTTTTTTCTCTAATTACTAAAGATTTACGCGATATACGAAAACAAATTATGGTAGCATAAATTAAATAGGAATATAGATACTATAAAATTTTGTATTTTTCGTTTTATCATTTTTTTCTTTTACATTAAGTCCATAATATTTTTTTCTCTAATTACTAAAGATTTACGCGATATACGAAAACAAATTATGGTAGCATAAATTAAAAAAGAATATAGATACTATAAAATTTTTGTATTTTTTTGTTTTATCATTTTTTCTTTTATATTAAGTCCATAATATTTTTTTCTCTAATTACTAAAGATTTACGCGATATACGAAAACAAATTATGGTAGCATAAATTAAATAGGAATATAGATAATATAAAATTTTTGTATTTTTCGTTTTATCATTTTTTTTCTTTTATATTAAGTCCATAATAATTTTTTTTTTTTCAATTATATAGTTAAAAATTGTTGGAATGTATCATTTACCTTTTTAAAGCAGGGTAACCCTGTACATCTCCTTCGGCAGCGCTGACGAGGTCGACGTCCAGTATGGCTGAAACCAATTTAAATTTCTCATTAAAATTTAAGTTTCCCGACAAACAACAAACAAAAACAAACAAACAAAAAAAAAAGACAAAACGAGACCAATTCAATGCCACTAACTTATTCATGGGTTTTACCCCGCAAAGCAACCTTTGAGAACAGTAATCGTAAACACGGAACTATGCTTCCAAATTTCATATATATTCAACAAAAAAAATTAAAATCTGCAGGTTTCCGAGATGTTGTTAAAGGTAAATCCGTTGTCGGCGTCCAGTAATACAGGTATTATGCTTGACCCATAAATCGAAAGGGACCTCTGGTGACACAAGGTAGCAGTAGCATTGATACCAAAAAAATTACACTTCTCTGTTCCAGTTTTAATGATAAGTACGACTTTCTTGCATTCGTTAAATCCGAAGTTAATTTTTTTCTTTGCAGGGGAATTCATTGGGGCCCGTGGGTTAACGACGGCCATTTTTTTTTTTTTTTTTTTTGCTTTAGCACATGGAAGAAAATATGTATGGATTTAATGGAATTTGAGTAAATAAAAAAAAAACGCGACGGGTATACTATACTAGTCCCCGTTGTTTTTTTTTAATAATAAAGCACGAAAAAATAACTTTAATTATTTGTAAGTAATTTCGCAGAAAAAATTTTTTTTTGCTGCGACAGCCCTTTTTCAGTGGACTTTATCACATGAGAAAAATACACATTTTTGCCGTTTTAAATTTTTCTTTAAATTTAATAAAACGCGCGACGGGAAATGATTAAAAGGTCCACGTCGTTATTACTAAAACAAAAGGCACTTTTAATTAATCTTTTGAAATAAATTTCGCTTAATGAGGATAATCACTGAGACAGCCATTTTTTTATTCAGTGGTCTGCCTGAACTATTATCAGTGACGCTGACCGGTGTCGGTGAGTATTGTAAGGAAACTGCCATACGGTGAAAATTTTGTTTAAATTCTTTTAACAAATTTTTAATGCCATTACCAAAACTTTATTAGTGTTGCATTTCGTAAGATTTTTTTTTTTGTAACGATTACTGACTAAATTTCCAATCTTTTTTTTTTGTATTCTTATAGATTCGTCGAGAACTTCGCGGCGTGGGTTGACGACGGCCATTTTCCCTTTTTTTTTTTGCTTTAGCACATGGAAGAAAATATGTATTGATTCGATGGAATTTTCTTTAAAGTAAATAAAAAAAACGCGACGGGAATAATATACTAGTCCCCGTTGATTTTTTTTAATAATAAAGCACAAAAAAAATAACTTTAATTATTTGTAAGTAATTTCGCAGAAAAATTTTTTTTTTGCTGCGAGAGCCCTTTTTCAGTGGATTTTATCACATGAGAAAAATACACATTTTTGCCGTTTTAAATTTTTCTTTAAATTTAATAAAACGCGCGAAGGGAAATTATTAAAAGGTCCACGTCGTTATTAATAAAACAAAAGCACTTTTAATAAATCTTTTGAAATAAATTTCGCTTAATGAGGATAATCACTGAGACAGCCATTTTTTATTCAGTGGTCTGCCTGAACTATTATCAGTGACGCTGACCGGTGTCGGTGAGTATTGTAACGAAACTGCCATACGGTGAAAATTTTGTTTAAATTCTTTTAACAAATTTTTAATGCCATTACCAAAACTTTATTGGTGTTGCATTTCGTAAGATTTTTTTTTTGTAACGATTACTGACTAAATATCCAATCTTTTTTTTTGTATTCTTATAGATTCGTCGAGAACTTCGCGGCGTGGGTTGACGACGGCCATTTTCCCTTTTTTTTTTGCTTTAGCACATGGAAGAAAATATGTATTGATTCGATGGAATTTTCTTTAAAGTTAATAAAAAAAAACCCGAGGGGAATAATATATTGGTCCCCGTTGTTTTATTTAATAATAAAGCACAAAAAAATAACTTTAATTATTTGTAAGTAATTTCGCAGAAAAATTTTTTTTGCTGCGACAGCCCTTTTTCAGTGGATTTTATCACATGAGAAAAATTCATATTTTTTGCCGTTTTAAATTTTTCTTTAAATTTAATAAAACGCGCGACGGGAAATGATTAAAAGGTCCACGTCGTTATTAATAAAACAAAAGCACTTTTAATTAATATTTTGAAATAAATTTCGCTTGATGAGGATAACAACTGAGACAGCCATTTTTTTATTCAGTGGTCTGCCTGAACTATTATCAGTGACGCTGACCGGTGTCGGTGACTATTGTAACGAAACTGCCATACGGTGAAAATTTTGTTTAAATTCTTTTAACAAATTTTTAATGCCATTACCAAAACTTTATTAGTGTTGCATTTCGTAAGATTTTTTTTGTTGTAATGATTACTGACTAAATTTCCAATCTTTTTTTTTGTATTATTATAGATTCGTCGAGAACTTCGCGGCGTGGGTTGACGACGGCCATTTTCCCTTTTTTTTTGCTTTAGCACATGGAAGAAAATATGTATTGTTTCGATGGAATTTTCTTTAAAGTTAATAAAAAAAACGCGACGGGAATAATATATTGGTCCCCGTTGTTTTATTTAATAATAAAGCACAAAAAAATAACTTTAATTATTTGTAAGTAATTTCGCAGAAAAATTTTTTTGCTGCGACAGCCCTTTTTCAGTGGATTTTATCACATGAGAAAAATACACATTTTTGCCGTTTTAAATTTTTCTTTAAATTTAATAAAACGCGCGACGGGAAATGATTAAAAGGTCCACGTCGTTATTAATAAAACAAAAGCACTTTTAATTAATCTTTTGAAATAAATTTCGCTTAATGAGGATAATCACTGAGACAGCCATTTTTTTATTCAGTAGTCTGCCTGAACTATTATCAGTGACGCTGACCGGTGTCGGTGAGTATTGTAACGAAACTGCCATACGGTGAAAATTTTGTTTAAATTCTTTTAACAAATTTTTAATGCCATTAACAAAACTTTATTAGTGTTGCATTTCGGAAGATTTTTTTTTGTAACGATTACTGACTAAATTTCCAATATTTTTTTTTTGTATTCTTATAGATTCGTCGAGAACTTCGCGGCGTGGGTTGACGACGGCCATTTTCCCTTTTTTTTTGCTTTAGCACATGGAAGAAAATATGTATTAATTCGATGGAATTTTCTTTAAAGTTAATAAAAAAACGCGACGGGAATAATATATTGGTCCCCGTTGTTTTATTTAATAATAAAGCACAAAAAAATAACTTTAATTATTTGTAAGTAATTTCGCAGAAAAATTTTTTTTGCTGCGACAGCCCTTTTTCAGTGGATTTTATCACATGAGAAAAATACACATTTTTGCCGTTTTAAATTTTTCTTTAAATTTAATAAAACGCGCGACGGGAAATGATTAACAGGTCCACGTCGTTATTAATAAAACAAAAGCACTTTTAATTAATCTTTTGAAATAAATTACGCTTAATGAGGATAATCACTGAGACAGCCATTTTTTTATTCAGTGGTCTGCCTGAACTATTATCAGTGACGCTGACCGGTGTCGGTGAGTATTGTACCGAAACTACCATACGGTGAAAATTTTGTTTAAATTCTTTTAACAAATTTTTAATGCCATTACCAAAACTTTATTAGTGTTGCATTTCGTAAGATTTTTTTTTGTAACGATTACTGACTAAATAATGCGAAATTACTTTCGCAGAAAAATTTTTTTTGCTGCGACAGCCCTTTTTCAGTGGATTTTATCACATGAGAAAAATACACATTTTTGCCGTTTTAAATTTTTCTTTAAATTTAATAAAACGCGCGACGGGAAATGATTAACAGGTCCACGTCGTTATTAATAAAACAAAAGCACTTTTAATTAATCTTTTGAAATAAATTACGCTTAATGAGGATAATCACTGAGACAGCCATTTTTTTATTCAGTGGTCTGCCTGAACTATTATCAGTGACGCTGACCGGTGTCGGTGAGTATTGTACCGAAACTACCATACGGTGAAAATTTTGTTTAAATTCTTTTAACAAATTTTTAATGCCATTACCAAAACTTTATTAGTGTTGCATTTCGTAAGATTCTTTTTTTGTAACGATTACTGACTAAATTTCCAATCTTTTTTTTTGTATTCTTATAGATTCGTCGAGAACTTTGCGGCGTGGGTTGACGACGGCCATTTTCCCTTTTTTTTTTGCTTTAGCACATGGAAGAAAATATGTATTGATTCGATGGAATTTTCTTTAAAGTTAATAAAAAAAACGCGACGGGAATAATATATTGGTCCCCGTTGTTTTATTTAATAATAAAGCACAAAAAAATAACTTTAATTATTTGTAAGTAATTTCGCAGAAAATTTTTTTTTGCTGCGACAGCCCTTTTTCAGTGGATTTTATCACATGAGAAAAATACACATTTTTGCCGTTTTAAATTTTTCTTTTAATTTAATAAAACGCGCGACGGGAAATGATTAAAAGGTCCACGTCGTTATTAATAAAACAAAAGCACTTTTAATTAATCTTTTGAAATAAATTTCGCTTAATGAGGATAATCACTGAGACAGCCATTTTTTTATTCAGTGGTCTGCCTGAACTATTATCAGTGACGCTGACCGGTGTCGGTGAGTATTGTAACGAAACTGCCATACGGTGAAAATTTTGTTTAAATTCTTTTAACAAATTTTTAATGCCATTACCAAAACTTTATTAGTGTTGCATTTCGTAAGATTTTTTTTTTGTAACGATTACTGACTAAATTTCCAATCTTTTTTTTTGTATTCTTATAGATTCGTCGAGAACTTCGCGGCGTGGGTTGACGACGGCCATTTTCCCTTTTTTTTTTGCTTTAGCACATGGAAGAAAATATGTATTGATTCGATGGAATTTTCTTTAAAGTTAATAAAAAAAAAACGCGAGGGGAATAATATATTGGTCCCCGTTGTTTTATTTAATAATAAAGCACAAAAAAATAACTTTAATTATTTGTAAGTAATTTCGCAGAAAAATTTTTTTTGCTGCGACAGCCCTTTTTCAGTGGATTTTATCACATGAGAAAAATACATATTTTTGCCGTTTTAAATTTTTCTTTAAATTTAATAAAACGCGCGACGGGAAATGATTAAAAGGTCCACGTCGTTATTAATAAAACAAAAGCACTTTTAATTAATATTTTGAAATAAATTTCGCTTAATGAGGATAACAACTGAGAAAGCCATTTTTTTATTCAGTGGTCTGCCTGAACTATTATCAGTGACGCTGACCGGTGTCGGTGACTATTGTAACGAAACTGCCATACGGTGAAAATTTTGTTTAAATTCTTTTAACAAATTTTTAATGCCATTACCAAAACTTTTTTAGTGTTGCATTTCGTAAGATTTTTTTGTTGTAATGATTACTGACTAAATTTCCAATCTTTTTTTTTGTATTATTATAGATTCGTCGAGAACTTCGCGGCGTGGGTTGACGACGGCCATTTTCCCTTTTTTTTTTTTGCTTTAGCACATGGAAGAAAATATATATTGATTCGATGGAATTTTCTTTAAAGTTAATAAAAAAACGCGACGGGAATAATATATTGGTCCCCGTTGTTTTATTTAATAATAAAGCACAAAAAATTGGTCCCCGTTGTTTTATTTATTAATAAAGCACAAAAAAATAACTTTAATTATTTGTAAGTAATTTCGCAGAAAAATTTTTTTGCTGCGACAGCCCTTTTTCAGTGGATTTTATCACATGAGAAAAATACACATTTTTGCCGTTTTAAATTTTTCTTTAAATTTAATAAAACGCGCGACGGGAAATGATTAAAAGGTCCACGTCGTTATTAATAAAACAAAAGCACTTTTAATTAATCTTTTGAAATAAATTTCGCTTAATGAGGATAATCACTGAGACAGCCATTTTTTTATTCAGTAGTCTGCCTGAACTATTATCAGTGACGCTGACCGGTGTCGGTGAGTATTGTAACGAAACTGCCATACGGTGAAAATTTTGTTTAAATTCTTTTAACAAATTTTTAATGCCATTAACAAAACTTTATTAGTGTTGCATTTCGGAAGATTTTTTTTTGTAACGATTACTGACTAAATTTCCAATATTTTTTTTTGTATTCTTATAGATTCGTCGAGAACTTCGCGGCGTGGGTTGACGACGGCCATTTTCCCTTTTTTTTTGCTTTAGCACATGGAAGAAAATATGTATTAATTCGATGGAATTTTCTTTAAAGTTAATAAAAAAACGCGACGGGAATAATATATTGGTCCCCGTTGTTTTATTTAATAATAAAGCACAAAAAAATAACTTTAATTATTTGTAAGTAATTTCGTAGAAAAATTTTTTTTGCTGCGACAGCCCTTTTTCAGTGGATTTTATCACATGAGAAAAATACACATTTTTGCCGTTTTAAATTTTTCTTTAAATTTAATAAAACGCGCGACGGGAAATGATTAAGAGGTCCACGTCGTTATTAATAAAACAAAAGCACTTTTAATTAATCTTTTGAAATAAATTACGCTTAATGAGGATAATCACTGAGACAGCCATTTTTTTATTCAGTGGTCTGCCTGAACTATTATCAGTGACGCTGACCGGTGTCGGTGAGTATTGTACCGAAACTACCATACGGTGAAAATTTTGTTTAAATTCTTTTAACAAATTTTTAATGCCATTACCAAAACTTTATTAGTGTTGCATTTCGTAAGATTTTTTTTTGTAACGATTACTGACTAAATAATGCGAAATTACTTTCGCAGAAAATTTTTTTTTGCTGCGACAGCCCTTTTTCAGTGGATTTTATCACATGAGAAAAATACACATTTTTGCCGTTTTAAATTTTTCTTTAAATTTAATAAAACGCGCGACGGGAAATGATTAACAGGTCCACGTCGTTATTAATAAAACAAAAGCACTTTTAATTAATCTTTTGAAATAAATTACGCTTAATGAGGATAATCACTGAGACAGCCATTTTTTTATTCAGTGGTCTGCCTGAACTATTATCAGTGACGCTGACCGGTGTCGGTGAGTATTGTACCGAAACTACCATACGGTGAAAATTTTGTTTAAATTCTTTTAACAAATTTTTAATGCCATTACCAAAACTTTATTAGTGTTGCATTTCGTAAGATTCTTTTTTTGTAACGATTACTGACTAAATTTCCAATCTTTTTTTTGTATTCTTATAGATTTGTCGAGAACTTCGCGGCGTGGGTTGACGACGGCCATTTTCCCTTTTTTTTTGCTTTAGCACATGGAAGAAAATATGTATTGTTTCGATGGAATTTTCTTTAAAGTTAATAAAAAAAACGCGACGGGAATAATATATTGGTCCCCGTTGTTTTATTTAATAATAAAGCACAAAAAAATAACTTTAATTATTTGTAAGTAATTTCGCAGAAAAATTTTTTTGCTGCGACAGCCCTTTTTCAGTGGATTTTATCACATGAGAAAAATACACATTTTTGCCGTTTTAAATTTTTCTTTAAATTTAATAAAACGCGCGACGGGAAATGATTAAAAGGTCCACGTCGTTATTAATAAAACAAAAGCACTTTTAATTAATCTTTTGAAATAAATTTCGCTTAATGAGGATAATCACTGAGACAGCCATTTTTTTATTCAGTAGTCTGCCTGAACTATTATCAGTGACGCTGACCGGTGTCGGTGAGTATTGTAACGAAACTGCCATACGGTGAAAATTTTGTTTAAATTCTTTTAACAAATTTTTAATGCCATTAACAAAACTTTATTAGTGTTGCATTTCGGAAGATTTTTTTTTGTAACGATTACTGACTAAATTTCCAATATTTTTTTTTTGTATTCTTATAGATTCGTCGAGAACTTCGCGGCGTGGGTTGACGACGGCCATTTTCCCTTTTTTTTTGCTTTAGCACATGGAAGAAAATATGTATTAATTCGATGGAATTTTCTTTAAAGTTAATAAAAAAACGCGACGGGAATAATATATTGGTCCCCGTTGTTTTATTTAATAATAAAGCACAAAAAAATAACTTTAATTATTTGTAAGTAATTTCGCAGAAAAATTTTTTTTGCTGCGACAGCCCTTTTTCAGTGGATTTTATCACATGAGAAAAATACACATTTTTGCCGTTTTAAATTTTTCTTTAAATTTAATAAAACGCGCGACGGGAAATGATTAACAGGTCCACGTCGTTATTAATAAAACAAAAGCACTTTTAATTAATCTTTTGAAATAAATTACGCTTAATGAGGATAATCACTGAGACAGCCATTTTTTTATTCAGTGGTCTGCCTGAACTATTATCAGTGACGCTGACCGGTGTCGGTGAGTATTGTACCGAAACTACCATACGGTGAAAATTTTGTTTAAATTCTTTTAACAAATTTTTAATGCCATTACCAAAACTTTATTAGTGTTGCATTTCGTAAGATTTTTTTTTGTAACGATTACTGACTAAATAATGCGAAATTACTTTCGCAGAAAAATTTTTTTTGCTGCGACAGCCCTTTTTCAGTGGATTTTATCACATGAGAAAAATACACATTTTTGCCGTTTTAAATTTTTCTTTAAATTTAATAAAACGCGCGACGGGAAATGATTAACAGGTCCACGTCGTTATTAATAAAACAAAAGCACTTTTAATTAATCTTTTGAAATAAATTACGCTTAATGAGGATAATCACTGAGACAGCCATTTTTTTATTCAGTGGTCTGCCTGAACTATTATCAGTGACGCTGACCGGTGTCGGTGAGTATTGTACCGAAACTACCATACGGTGAAAATTTTGTTTAAATTCTTTTAACAAATTTTTAATGCCATTACCAAAACTTTATTAGTGTTGCATTTCGTAAGATTCTTTTTTTGTAACGATTACTGACTAAATTTCCAATCTTTTTTTTTGTATTCTTATAGATTCGTCGAGAACTTTGCGGCGTGGGTTGACGACGGCCATTTTCCCTTTTTTTTTTGCTTTAGCACATGGAAGAAAATATGTATTGATTCGATGGAATTTTCTTTAAAGTTAATAAAAAAAACGCGACGGGAATAATATATTGGTCCCCGTTGTTTTATTTAATAATAAAGCACAAAAAAATAACTTTAATTATTTGTAAGTAATTTCGCAGAAAATTTTTTTTTGCTGCGACAGCCCTTTTTCAGTGGATTTTATCACATGAGAAAAATACACATTTTTGCCGTTTTAAATTTTTCTTTTAATTTAATAAAACGCGCGACGGGAAATGATTAAAAGGTCCACGTCGTTATTAATAAAACAAAAGCACTTTTAATTAATCTTTTGAAATAAATTTCGCTTAATGAGGATAATCACTGAGACAGCCATTTTTTTATTCAGTGGTCTGCCTGAACTATTATCAGTGACGCTGACCGGTGTCGGTGAGTATTGTAACGAAACTGCCATACGGTGAAAATTTTGTTTAAATTCTTTTAACAAATTTTTAATGCCATTACCAAAACTTTATTAGTGTTGCATTTCGTAAGATTTTTTTTTTGTAACGATTACTGACTAAATTTCCAATCTTTTTTTTTGTATTCTTATAGATTCGTCGAGAACTTCGCGGCGTGGGTTGACGACGGCCATTTTCCCTTTTTTTTTTGCTTTAGCACATGGAAGAAAATATGTATTGATTCGATGGAATTTTCTTTAAAGTTAATAAAAAAAAAACGCGAGGGGAATAATATATTGGTCCCCGTTGTTTTATTTAATAATAAAGCACAAAAAAATAACTTTAATTATTTGTAAGTAATTTCGCAGAAAAATTTTTTTTGCTGCGACAGCCCTTTTTCAGTGGATTTTATCACATGAGAAAAATACATATTTTTGCCGTTTTAAATTTTTCTTTAAATTTAATAAAACGCGCGACGGGAAATGATTAAAAGGTCCACGTCGTTATTAATAAAACAAAAGCACTTTTAATTAATATTTTGAAATAAATTTCGCTTAATGAGGATAACAACTGAGAAAGCCATTTTTTTATTCAGTGGTCTGCCTGAACTATTATCAGTGACGCTGACCGGTGTCGGTGACTATTGTAACGAAACTGCCATACGGTGAAAATTTTGTTTAAATTCTTTTAACAAATTTTTAATGCCATTACCAAAACTTTTTTAGTGTTGCATTTCGTAAGATTTTTTTGTTGTAATGATTACTGACTAAATTTCCAATCTTTTTTTTTGTATTATTATAGATTCGTCGAGAACTTCGCGGCGTGGGTTGACGACGGCCATTTTCCCTTTTTTTTTTTTGCTTTAGCACATGGAAGAAAATATATATTGATTCGATGGAATTTTCTTTAAAGTTAATAAAAAAACGCGACGGGAATAATATATTGGTCCCCGTTGTTTTATTTAATAATAAAGCACAAAAAATTGGTCCCCGTTGTTTTATTTATTAATAAAGCACAAAAAAATAACTTTAATTATTTGTAAGTAATTTCGCAGAAAAATTTTTTTGCTGCGACAGCCCTTTTTCAGTGGATTTTATCACATGAGAAAAATACACATTTTTGCCGTTTTAAATTTTTCTTTAAATTTAATAAAACGCGCGACGGGAAATGATTAAAAGGTCCACGTCGTTATTAATAAAACAAAAGCACTTTTAATTAATCTTTTGAAATAAATTTCGCTTAATGAGGATAATCACTGAGACAGCCATTTTTTTATTCAGTAGTCTGCCTGAACTATTATCAGTGACGCTGACCGGTGTCGGTGAGTATTGTAACGAAACTGCCATACGGTGAAAATTTTGTTTAAATTCTTTTAACAAATTTTTAATGCCATTAACAAAACTTTATTAGTGTTGCATTTCGGAAGATTTTTTTTTGTAACGATTACTGACTAAATTTCCAATATTTTTTTTTGTATTCTTATAGATTCGTCGAGAACTTCGCGGCGTGGGTTGACGACGGCCATTTTCCCTTTTTTTTTGCTTTAGCACATGGAAGAAAATATGTATTAATTCGATGGAATTTTCTTTAAAGTTAATAAAAAAACGCGACGGGAATAATATATTGGTCCCCGTTGTTTTATTTAATAATAAAGCACAAAAAAATAACTTTAATTATTTGTAAGTAATTTCGCAGAAAAATTTTTTTTGCTGCGACAGCCCTTTTTCAGTGGATTTTATCACATGAGAAAAATACACATTTTTGCCGTTTTAAATTTTTCTTTAAATTTAATAAAACGCGCGACGGGAAATGATTAAGAGGTCCACGTCGTTATTAATAAAACAAAAGCACTTTTAATTAATCTTTTGAAATAAATTACGCTTAATGAGGATAATCACTGAGACAGCCATTTTTTTATTCAGTGGTCTGCCTGAACTATTATCAGTGACGCTGACCGGTGTCGGTGAGTATTGTACCGAAACTACCATACGGTGAAAATTTTGTTTAAATTCTTTTAACAAATTTTTAATGCCATTACCAAAACTTTATTAGTGTTGCATTTCGTAAGATTTTTTTTTGTAACGATTACTGACTAAATAATGCGAAATTACTTTCGCAGAAAATTTTTTTTTGCTGCGACAGCCCTTTTTCAGTGGATTTTATCACATGAGAAAAATACACATTTTTGCCGTTTTAAATTTTTCTTTAAATTTAATAAAACGCGCGACGGGAAATGATTAACAGGTCCACGTCGTTATTAATAAAACAAAAGCACTTTTAATTAATCTTTTGAAATAAATTACGCTTAATGAGGATAATCACTGAGACAGCCATTTTTTTATTCAGTGGTCTGCCTGAACTATTATCAGTGACGCTGACCGGTGTCGGTGAGTATTGTACCGAAACTACCATACGGTGAAAATTTTGTTTAAATTCTTTTAACAAATTTTTAATGCCATTACCAAAACTTTATTAGTGTTGCATTTCGTAAGATTCTTTTTTTGTAACGATTACTGACTAAATTTCCAATATTTTTTTTTTGTATTCTTATAGATTCGTCGAGAACTTCGCGGCGTGGGTTGACGACGGCCATTTTCCCTTTTTTTTTGCTTTAGCACATGGAAGAAAATATGTATTAATTCGATGGAATTTTCTTTAAAGTTAATAAAAAAACGCGACGGGAATAATATATTGGTCCCCGTTGTTTTATTTAATAATAAAGCACAAAAAAATAACTTTAATTCTTTGTAAGTAATTTCGCAGAAAAATTTTTTTTGCTGCGACAGCCCTTTTTCAGTGGATTCTATCACATGAGAAAAATACACATTTTTGCCGTTTTAAATTTTTCTTTAAATTTAATAAAACGCGCGACGGGAAATGATTAACAGGTCCACGTCGTTATTAATAAAACAAAAGCACTTTTAATTAATCTTTTGAAATAAATTTCGCTTAATGAGGATAATCACTGAGACAGCCATTTTTTTATTCAGTGGTCTGCCTGAACTATTATCAGTGACGCTGACCGGTGTCGGTGAGTATTGTAACGAAACTACCATACGGTGAAAATTTTGTTTAAATTCTTTTAACAAATTTTTAATGCCATTACCAAAACTTTATTAGTGTTGCATTTCGTAAGATTTTTTTTTGTAACGATTACTGACTAAATTTCCAATCTTTTTTTTTGTATTCTTATAGATTCGTCGAGAACTTCGCAGCGTGGGTTGACGACGGCCATTTTCCCTTTTTTTTTGCTTTAGCACATGGAAGAAAATATGTATTAATTCGATGGAATTTTCTTTAAAGTTAATAAAAAAAACGCGACGGGAATAATATATTGGTCCCCGTTGTTTTATTTAATAATAAAGCACAAAAAATAACTTTAATTATTTGTAAGTAATTTCGCAGAAAATTTTTTTTTGCTGCGACAGCCCTTTTTCAGTGGATTTTATCACATGAGAAAAATACACATTTTTGCCGTTTTAAATTTTTCTTTAAATTTAATAAAACGGCCACGGGAAATGATTAAAAGGTCCACGTCGTTATTAATAAAACAAAAGCACTTTTAATTAATCTTTTGAAATAAATTTCGCTTAATGAGGATAATCACTGAGACAGCCATTTTTTTATTCAGTGGTCTGCCTGAACTATTATCAGTGACGCTGACCGGTGTCGGTGAGTATTGTAACGAAACTGCCTCTATTGTGAGTCTAACTCAACTTCATCGCCTCTCTTTATTTTTCTTCCTTCTTTCTGCTTCTTCGTATTAACTACTTGTTGGTGATGCTTGTAGAAAAAATTTTTTATCAAAGCGGTGTAGCAAGAGAGAGAAAGTGTGATGCTGCTGCATCCGGTGATGTGTCGAAATAATGATGCAGTCGGTAAGACAAAAAAAACTTTTCGGAGGGAGTGTGTTCAACTACTGTCGATAGGAGTTGACTTAACAATCATTCAATTTCCATAATGCAACTTCGATTTAAAACGAATCAAGTTGAGGTAAATCGACAACTAGGCGGTATCCATATCAAATTTGTCTTCTTTCCGTAATGTATCGTCGCCACCACAAAACAGGCTTTACGGAGGGTTTCAAATGGACACACCGAAAAGGCTGAGACAAGGCGAATATCCACGATATTGGGAATTACTGTCTTATATCCTTAGCATGAAAGATACCTAAACTTCTACCTTGATGGTCCTCTAATGAATAGTAGCAGTTTCCCCGCTTTTCCCTGATACGCGCCTTCAGGAAGGTTGGCGCTAGTTTGGCGTTAAAACCCTTCAACCACTTGCTTTGAGCAAAGTTTCGGCGATATACTTCTTGACCCACTTGAAACTCTACGTGCCTGGACCGGGTGTTGTATTTTCTTTCATTTACCTCGTATGCTCGTCTCATGTTCTCTTTGGCTTTAATACGTACTTGGGCTAACCCGTCCTCATGGGAAATGAAAGTGTCGGGTGGCTCCAACAGGCTCAACCTCCGCAAGAACTCGTAATTCTTTCCGTGTGTGATTATATTTTGACCGAAAGCTAAGAAATATGGTGAAAATCCCGTGGACGTGTGCCTAGAACTTCGTAGCGAACAGCTGATATGTCCAAGATTACCATCCCAATCAGACTGATCATCCTTCAAGAAGGCGCGAATAGCCGCGATCAGGGACCTGTTTACTCGCTCTGAAGCATTTTCCTGAGGTGAATAGAGTGCGGTGTAAGTATGAACCACCCCGTAGTTTGCCAACAGTTGATTGAAGTCTTTACTTTTAACCTGCACCCCATTATCTGTGACGATGGTTTCAGGGACCCCGAACGTCGGAAAAATATTATTCTTTAGATAGTCGATGATCGGTCGCGCAACGAATTTTTTTAGTGGTAGCAAGAAGTGAAACTTCGTGAAGTGGTCCAAAATGATCAACAGCCCTATGTGTCCAGCCTTGGATCGTGGAAATGGTCCGATCAAGTCCATATAAAGACGTTGGAAGGGTCTCGATGAAACATTTTACTGGCCCATAAATGGTCTTAGTGCTACGTTAGGGTGTTTAGTAGTCTTACAAACAGGACACTTTAAAACGTAATCTCGTACTTCCGCGAACATTTGTGGCCAGAAGAAGTTTGCCTTTACTCTTTGATAGGTCTTACTAATGCCACCGTGTGCTGACGTTAGGGAATCGTGTGCACGCTCTATCACGTGATTCGTGAGGCCTTTGGGAACCCACAATTTCCAGGTTGACTGCTCTTGCAGCTCATCGCCGCGATAGAAGTCAGTGCGCTTATAGAGGTAGCGGTCGACCACAGACAGATCTGGCAGGCGTTCGCTATTTTCTCGAACCTGAGCTTTAAGTCTTTCATACTCCGCAGAGGAGAATTCCGGTGACGTCAAATCGATTTCGGAGGTCAATATTTCTAAGGCCGCCATTTCATTTTCGTGGATTCGAGACAGTGCATCCGGGACCTTGTGTTCCGAACCCTTACGGTGTCGGATAGAAAATTTAAACCCCTGGAGTTTTAACGCCCACCTACCTAACCTCCCGCTAAGGTCAGTTTGGCGCATGAGCCACTGCAAGGATGCGTGGTCCGTTAACACGGTGAAATCGAGTCCTTTGATGAAAGAGCGAAAATGTTTAATGCTCAACACCGCGGCCAGGCATTCTTGTTCGGTGACACTATAGTTGCGTTGGGCTTTGTTCAACTTTTGGGACCAATACGCTATTGGTACTTCCGACCCATCATCCAGAGTCTGAACAAGAACGCTACCTATTCCAGTCTGGCAGGCATCACATTGAATCAAGAAAGGTTTCGAAAAGTCGGGCGTATACAGCACGGGTGATGACGTAAGTTTGGCTTTAAGTGCGTCGAAAGCCGCTTGAGCCTCATTATTCCATTTTAAACCCTTGGATTTCTTTAACAAATCTGTCAAGGGTGTACAAATTGACGCGAAGTTCGATATAAACTTCCGGTACCACCCGGCCATACCTAGGAAACGTCGCAATTGCCGCACGGTGTTGGGGATGGGATATTCTACTATAGCCTGTACCTTCTCGGGATCTGTTCTAAGGCCTCCCTTTCCAATAATATGCCCGAGGTATCGGACCTCTTTGAGACAGAATTTACTTTTTCCTACGTTCAATGTCAAGCCAGCACGTCTAAGATGTTTAGCAACTACCTGAAGCGTGTCTAGGTGACTCTCGAAGTCTTCAGTTATAACGAGCAGGTCGTCCAAATATACGAATACCCTTTCGTGGAGCGCAGCTGGGATGACTTTGTCCATCAGGCGGCACATGGTTTGTGGCGCATTACACAACCCAAATGGCATGACCTTGACTGATACAAAGGACGTTTCGGAACTGCGAATGCAGTCTTCGCTCTAGAATTAACTTCTAGTGGGATTTGCCAAAAGGCGTCTTTCAAGTCCAAGCTGGAGATGAATTCAGCCCGCGGAATTCGGCTCAATATTCCCTGGATATGCGGAAGGGGATAGGCATCAGTAATCGTTACTGCGTTTAGCTTTCGTGAGTCGAGGCACAACCTGACTTTACCAGGCTTCCGCACTAATACCACTGGCGAACTCCACGAGCTCTGCGACTCTTCAATCACCCCTAGTTTTAACATCCTGTCTTATTCATCAAAGATTAATTTTTCAATTGCAGGCGATACCGGGTAATGCCGTTGTTTTATGGCCTTCTTGTCATTGGTGTCTATAATGTGCTCCACGAGCGAAGTTTTCCCTAATCCCTCTGTATCGTATGATGGAAATAATTGTTTTATTGTCTCTATCCGAGCTATTTGTGATTTGGTCAATTCGTGAGTATCCGTTTAGTCAGTTGTCGCTGGGGTAACCACCAATTCGGACACAATATCTGGAGAAAAATCCGAAAAGCTTCCAGAAGTCAATACCCAGGTAAAGATTTTGGGCTAGCGAAGGAACCACATACAACTGAAGTCGCCCGGTAGTACCTCGAAACTTGAGATCCGTCGTGAAAACTCCGCAGACCTTTTGGACGTTCCCATCCGCTGTCCTAATTGGCGAGACAAAACGTTTTAACCTAAAGTCGCCACTCAATATGGTTGCTGCCAACGAACCACCAATGCAGCTTATTGACGCCCCGCTGTCTAACAATCCTAGCGTTTCATTCCCCAACAAGGTAACAGAGGCATACGGGCGCACATCGTTAACCTTAACCAAAATGGTACTCAATACAAGGCGTCGGTTTTCCTTAACTTTTTTCCAGAATTGTTTCATCCTCGCAGATGATCTGCTGGGCGTGGTCATTGCTGAACTGGCGACCGAATTAAAGATTTTTGCATGTGCCAGGTTTTACTCGTTCACCCGGATGTGAAGCGGTCTAGTAGGGAATAATTTAACGTCAATATTTTCGTGAGACGACTTAGGACCGAAGACTGGACGATCATTAATCAGAATCGCCTTTGGCGATTCTATTTTTACTCCACCTGAGTCGTCTGCGCAAGGCAAGTTGGGATTTAACGTGGGTGTGAGCTGGCATTCCGGTTCACACCCCTCGTCCAGTTTCCCGGCCTATTATATCGTTGGCAGTTTGGCTTATAGACATCTACTGCGCCACAACCGTAACAAAAGATTTTTCGCGGCTCGAGACACATGTCAAATCGGTGCCCTTCGGTATTACAATTCCAGCAAATAAGTTTGGGTGGGATGCGGGTTTCTCGGATAGCGTGCTTGGGTGGTTCGGGTACTGATAGAGCCTTCACCCCTTCGGGTTCAGTCTCCCCTGGGGTCAGTAACTCAGCAACTTGACGACGCGGGAAAACTGGTCGAGCGATCGGAACAGGGCGATATACATCGTTTAAAAGCCGCTCGCGCCTTTGGACTACTCGACGCAGCATAGCCACTGAGTTAATATCTATGTGGAGTATTTCGTGTCTCACCTCGGCACGGAGATTCCTTACGAGGATCTCTACAAACTCTAATTCCGCCAATGGTACTCTGAGGCGATCAGTTAGTCTAACAATTGAGTCGTAATACTCATCGAATGGTTCCCTTTCGCGTTGTTTTCGTCCCCTTATTGCTTCGCGGAGGTCATAATCGGACCGACTATCTTTATATTGTTGTCGTAAGTTGTCAATCAGTTCATCCCATAGAAAGAATGGATGCGTCCTATGAAACCTCCAAAACCACTCCTTGGCTCTACCCCTGAACAACAGATGCGCGTTCTTGCACAGCACGACAAAATTATCATCCAGACTCTGCTGAGTCAACGCCTGCACTTGATAAATGAAATTATCGATCGTCAAACCCTCGGATGTTCCCTAAAATTGGAGGTGCCAACTCGAGATTATATTCGATATTTTAACGGCTGTGTTAACGTCAATATGAGCAGAACTTGTTGGATTTATCGGATGCGCATTAGGTTCTCTGTGTTCAAAAGGCATGTTATGTGGCCATGAGAAGTTCTCGGCATCTGGGGTATTGGGTGGTACCTTCCGATCTCTACGTTCGCCTTCTTGTAAATTTAATCGGTTAAAACATCGTTCAACGTTTGATTCAATAATTACAGAAAGGTCCTGCGTAAGGTGTTGCAGCACTGATTCTTGGATCTGACTCACCGATTCATTCACGACTCGTTGTATCGTTGGAACTAGGTTCGAATCTCTCCTACTTTGGCCACCCGCAGCGCCGGGCAAGGAAAGGCGCGTGCGTGCCTCAGCAGCAGCCAAGCCTATCGGCCTTATCTCTCCAACCGAGGCTTGGGACTCGTGGCGACGATCCTTGTCGGCATTTACTGGAGGCCGAAGCGGAGGTCTCCGTTTCGATCTATTACGAGTATTGTGACCGTTTGGATCTTCGGTCACCACATTATCGCTTACAGCACCCGGGTTTAATCGCACAACATAAGGTTGAAGCGAACTTAAAGAACATGGCTGATTGCATCGGGGACAGGTCTCCACAACTTTCAAGTTTTCGGATAGACAATACCGATGGAAGACGTGGTGACAAGTGGTGAGCACACTTTCCGCGGTCCCATCGATGATGATTTTACAGAGGGGACACTCATAGAGTTCGGGTTCTACCAACCTCGGGGGGATGTTAGGCCCTTTTGGACCATCTAAACTGCGTCTAACGGCCATAACGTAACACTATTTGGAAGGTTACTGGGAAGAATTATATAATTGGTCAAATCGATTGAAGTCTATGGAAAGATCTTCAGCAGACCGTAGTTAAAATATAACTGAGATATCAAGGTGGTTAAGACGCCCCTTAAGGATCGTATATCTGGATATCCCAATCGGTGGCAACCCACAAATTCAAGTGTCCGTGGAAACGACAAAAGAATATATACAATAAGAAAACAAAATTGATATAGAACTCGAAACCTACTGTTTCAAAAAAAAATTCAGTTAAGCCTCCAATGCAGTGACAACTACTAGAAATCACCAATATAACTAATCATATCACTATTGGTAGCGTCCACGAGACCGATCTAGCGAACCCTACTTAAGCCGAGGTACACTAGAAAAGCAATACATCTATGAAACTTGTTATTGCCCTGGTAGAACTAAGGTTCACTTTCCTTCTGGCAATCCGTAAAGCAAAAAAAAATTAATTAAAATACACAAATATATCTATATATATACAACCTATAGAATTTTCCACTAATAACAAATGAGCATCTCTCCCTCTCTCTCTCTCTCTCCTTGGGCAAGCCGCGTGTCACTAAGAGCTCCGGACGTCGGTCTCCTCATATTACCTAATGGGGATGGTTAGTCCGAACAAGGGACAAACTTATCTTTGGTATTTAAGCCAGACAAGTCATATTCGAAACCCGACGGTTCCAAACTAAAGTATCTAATCAATCTTCAGTTGTTTAGAAGGAAAGTCAAAATAAAACAAAAATTTAAATTGGTATAAGTCTTCTCAAATCGAATGGTTTTAGCCACAATTGTACCATTATTTAGTCGTTAAGTCTCACTAACCACAACTCGGTCATTTCCATTAGAAAAAAAAATTTATTTAGAGAAGTTAAGGGTTATCGTTCCATAAAACTGCTAAGCATTCGACCGGTCAGGCGATTTGCTATTAAAAGAGATTCCTGCAATTCCAGGTCCGACCCAGACAGTTCGGAACACAAAAAAAAATTTAATGAAAAGGCAACTCTGATTTATTGAAGATAAGTTATAAAAGTTACTATCTGACCATTGGCATCGGTCAAGTCTCCGGCAGTCGTACACCAGTGTACTTGCAATTCCGTGTGCCCTCTAGTCAGTAGGAATAAGAAAAGGGTAGTTACTGTTGTTCGCGTCATCGATCCGTCAGGCATATGACTGGGTAGGTATGCAGCCAACGCTTAGCACTTCCTAACTCCGCGTTCACCGTACGTAAATCGAGGACCGAGAGGAAAAATGAAACAACCATTTAATTGTGCCAATGCAAGAAAAGATTTAACCAAATCATCGGTCAGGGCCTCACAGTCAGTCGCCGGCTCACCTGCGTTTCCGAACTTGCATCTAGTGACCCAGAAACATCGGTCAAGTCTCCAGCGGTCGCACGCCAGTGTACTTGCAGTTCCATATGACTCAGGGGCACTTCCTCACGCGAACAACACAAGGAAAGTTACACAGTGCTTAAGTGACACTGCTCTTAATCAATCCAGTATGAAAAAAAATGAAACCTTAGAAGAAATCTATGGGATCAGAATCAAGAGAAGTTTGGGTCTTAACCTCATCGGGCTAAGTAACAATTGAGACGAAACTATTGTTGGGTACTCGAACGGGGTGGCGAGCTACCGATTCGTTCAGTTATTGGGGAGTTACCATTAGAGATTTAAACCAATTTAAACAAACACAGAAGTGTGGAACCCAAAAGGAATCCCGACTGATGTCAGAACCCTTTCGTGCCCCACGTTGGGCGCCATTTATGTAATGTTATCCTTGGTCTATTAATGTTTGATCGTTCTTATTATTCTTATCTTATTATTTGCATTTTTGAGGCGATCTGGGGTGGAGCGACTATAGGCAGCGTGCACGCCAAGCGATGCTCTGTGCTAGCTAGTCGGATGTGGGGGGGTTCTTGCCTGCCACTCACCCATTTTCATTACACAAAGTTTTGCGTGCACTAAGCGGCAAAGAAACCGCGAGGAAGGAAATAAAATACGAGCAGAATCCGCAGAGGATAAAAAAAGCAACCACAACCGATTACCTGCTACTGTTGGAGCTGGTAAGGGGGAAAACATGGCGAGTCCCAAAGGGAACCCATGACTGTCCTGGCCCTCTAGTGAATGCAACTTACCTTCGAAGATCACGTAGGAGAGGAGAGATGCCAGAAATGTCTTAAGACCAACTCATTTTCGTTTTTCTTTTCAAATACAATTATTTTATTTTTATATGATAAAGTTTCCTTATATATGTATGCCAACAAAAAAAAGGAATATAAACTCGGGGTATTGATATGTAATCAGTACTATAGTTAAGAACAATTCGTTATATATATTTTTTCTGATTAATAAAAATTTACGCAATATACGAAAACAAATTATGGTAGCATAAATTAAATAGGAATATAGATACTATAAAATTTTTGTATTTTTCGTTTTATCATTTTTTCTTTTATATTAAGTCCATAATTTTTTTTTCTCTAATTACTAAAGATTTACGCGATATACGAAAACAAATTATGGTAGCATAAATTAAATAGGAATATAGATACTATAAAATTTTGTATTTTTCGTTTTATCATTTTTTTCTTTTATATTAAGTCCATAATATTATTTTCTCTAATTACTAAATATTTACGCGATATACGAAAACAAATTATGGTAGCATAAATTTAATAGGAATATAGTTACTATAAAATTTTTGTATTTTTCGTTTTATCATTTTTTCTTTTATATTAAGTCCATAATATTTTTTTCTATAATTACTAAAGATTTACGCGATATACGAAAACAAATTATGGTAGCATAAATTAAATAGGAATATAGATACAATAAAATTTTGTATTTTTCGTTTTATCATTTTTTTCTTTTATATTAAGTCCATAATATTTTTTTCTCTAATTACTAAAGATTTACGCGATATACGAAAACAAATTATGGTAGCATAAATTAAATAGGAATATAGATACTATAAAATTTTTGTATTTTTTTGTTTTATCATTTTTTCTTTTATATTAAGTCCATAATATTTTTTTCTCTAATTACTAAAGATTTACGCGATATACGAAAACAAATTATGGTAGCATAAATTAAATAGGAATATAGATAATATAAAATTTTTGTATTTTTCGTTTTATCATTTTTTTTCTTTTATATTAAGTCCATAATAATTTTTTTTTTCAATTATATAGTTAAAAATTGTTGGAATGTATCATTTACCTTTTTAAAGCAGGGTAACCCTGTACATCTCCTTCGGCAGCGCTGACGAGGTCGACGTCCAGGATGGCTGAAACCAATTTAAATTTTTTCATTAAAATTTAAGCGTGGCCCTGGCCACACGGATAGCGGTAATTATTAAGCTAACGGTCATAAATTCCCCCCCCCCTTTTTTTTTTAAAAAAAAAAAAGGAAAAATTAACAAACAAAAAAAAAAGACAAAACGAGACCAATTCAATGCCACTAACTTATTCATGGGTTTTACCCCGCAAAGCAACCTTTGAGAACAGTAATCGTAAACACGGAACTATGATTCCAAATTTCATATATATTCAACAAAAAAAATTAAAATCTGCGGGTTTCCGAGATGTTGTTAAAGGTAAATCCGTTGTCGGCGTCCAGTAATACAGGTATTATGCTTGACCCATAAATCGAAAGGGACCTCTGGTGACACAAGGTAGCAGTAGCATTGATACCAAAAAAATTACACTTCTCTGTTCCAGTTTTAATGGTAAGTACGACTTTCTTGCATTCGTTAAATCCGAGTTAATTTTTTTCTTTGCAGGGGAATTCATTGGGGCCCGTGGGTTAACGACGGCCATTTTTTTTTTTTTTTTTTTTTGCTTTAGCACATGGAAGAAAATATGTATGGATTCGATGGAATTTTCTTTAAAGTTAATAAAAAAAAAACGCGACGGGAATAATATACTGGTCCCCGTTGTTTTTTTTTTAATAATAAAGCACAAAAAAAATAACTTTAATTATTTGTAAGTAATTTCGCAGAAAATTTTTTTTTTTGCTGCGACAGCCCTTTTTCAGTGGACTTTATCACATGAGAAAAATACACATTTTTGCCGTTTTAAATTTTTCTTTAAATTTAATAAAACGCGCGACGGGAAATGATTAAAAGGTCCACGTCGTTATTACTAAAACAAAAGGCACTTTTAATTAATCTTTTGAAATAAATTTCGCTTAATGAGGATAATCACTGAGACAGCCATTTTTTTATTCAGTGGTCTGCCTGAACTATTATCAGTGACGCTGACCGGTGTCGGTGAGTATTGTAACGAAACTGCCTCTATTGTGAGTCTAACTCAACTTCATCGCCTCTCTTTTTTTTTTCTTCCTTCTTTCTGCTTCTTCGTATTAACTACTTGTTGGTGATGCTTGTAGAAAAAATTTTTTATCAAAGCGGTGTAGCAAGAGAGAGAAAGTGTGATGCTGCTGCATCCGGTGATGTGTCGAAATAATGATGCAGTCGGTAAGACAAAAAAAACTTTTCGGAGGTAGTGTGTTCAACTACTGTCGATAGGAGTTGACTTAACAATCATTCAATTTCCATAATGCAACTTCGATTTAAAACGAATCAAGTTGAGGTAAATCGACAACTAGGCGGTATCCATATCAAATTTGTCTTCTTTCCGTAATGTATCGTCGCCACCACAAAACAGGCTTTACGGAGGGTTTCAAATGGACACACCGAAAAGGCTGAGACAAGGCGAATATCCACGATATTGGGAATTACTGTCTTATATCCTTAGCATGAAAGGTACCTAAACTTCTACCTTGATGGTCCTCTAATGAATAGTAGCAGTTTCCCCGCTTTTCCCTGATACGCGCCTTCAGGAAGGTTGGCGCTAGTTTGGCGTTAAAACCCTTCAACCACTTGCTTTGAGCAAAGTTTCGGCGATATACTTCTTGACCCACTTGAAACTCTACGTGCCTGGACCGGGTGTTGTATTTTCTTTCATTTACCTCGTATGCTCGTCTCATGTTCTCTTTGGCTTTAATACATACTTGGGCTAACCCGTCCTCATGGGAAATGAAAGTGTCGGGTGGCTCCAACAGGCTCAAACTCCGCAAGAGCTCGTAATTCTTTCCGTGTGTGATCATATTTTGACCGAAAGCTAAGAAATATGGTGAAAATCCCGTGGACGTGTGCCTAGAACTTCGTAGCGAACAGCTGATATGTCCAAGATTACCATCCCAATCAGACTGATCATCCTTCAAGAAGGCGCGAATAGCCGCGATCAGGGACCTGTTTACTCGCTCTAAAGCATTTGCCTGAGGTGAATAGAGTGCGGTGTAAGTATGAACCACCCCGTAGTTTGCCAACAGTTGATTGAAGTCTTTACTTTTAACCTGCACCCCATTATCTGTGACGATGGTTTCAGGGACCCCGAACGTCGGAAAAATATTATTCTTTAGATAGTCGATGATCGGTCGCGCAACGAATTTTTTTAGTGGTAGCAAGAAGTGAAACTTCGTGAAGTGGTCCAAAATGATCAACAGCCCTATGTGTCCAGCCTTGGATCGTGGAAATGGTCCGATCAAGTCCATATAAAGACGTTGGAAGGGTCTCGATGAAACATTTTACTGGCCCATAAATGGTCTTAGTGCTACGTTAGGGTGTTTAGTAGTCTTACAAACAGGACACTTTAAAACGTAATCTCGTACTTCCGCGAACATTTGTGGCCAGAAGAAGTTTGCCTTTACTCTTTGATAGGTCTTACTAATGCCACCGTGTGCTGACGTTAGGGAATCGTGTGCACGCTCTATCACGTGATTCGTGAGGCCTTTGGGAACCCACAATTTCCAGGTTGACTGCTCTTGCAGCTCATCGCCGCGATAGAAGTCAGTGCGCTTATAGAGGTAGCGGTCGACCACAGACAGATCTGGCAGGCGTTCGCTATTTTCTCGAACCTGAGCTTTAAGTCTTTCATACTCCGCAGAGGAGAATTCCGGTGACGTCAAATCGATTTCGGAGGTCAATATTTCTAAGGCCGCTATTTCATTTTCGTGGATTCGAGACAGTGCATCCGGGACCTTGTGTTCCGAACCCTTACGGTGTCGGATAGAAAATTTAAACCCCTGGAGTTTTAACGCCCACCTACCTAACCTCCCGCTAAGGTCAGTTTGGCGCATGAGCCACTGCAAGGATGCGTGGTCCGTTAACACGGTGAAATCGAGTCCTTTGATGAAAGAGCGAAAATGTTTAATGCTCAACACCGCGGCCAGGCATTCTTGTTCGGTGACACTATAGTTGCGTTGGGCTTTGTTCAACTTTTGGGACCAATACGCTATTGGTACTTCCGACCCATCATCCAGAGTCTGAACAAGAACGCTACCTATTCCAGTCTGGCAGGCATCACATTGAATCAAGAAAGGTTTCGAAAAGTCGGGCGTATACAGCACGGGTGATGACGTAAGTTTGGCTTTAAGTGCGTCGAAAGCCGCTTGAGCCTCATTATTCCATTTTAAACCCTTGGATTTCTTTAACAAATCTGTCAAGGGTGTACAAATTGACGCGAAGTTCGATATAAACTTCCGGTACCACCCGGCCATACCTAGGAAACGTCGCAATTGCCGCACGGTGTTGGGGATGGGATATTCTACTATAGCCTGTACCTTCTCGGGATCTGTTCTAAGGCCTCCCTTTCCAATAATATGCCCGAGGTATCGGACCTCTTTGAGACAGAATTTACTTTTTCCTACGTTCAATGTCAAGCCAGCACGTCTAAGATGTTTAGCAACTACCTGAAGCGTGTCTAGGTGACTCTCGAAGTCTTCAGTTATAACGAGCAGGTCGTCCAAATATACGAATACCCTTTCGTGGAGCGCAGCTGGGATGACTTTGTCCATCAGGCGGCACATGGTTTGTGGCGCATTACACAACCCAAATGGCATGACCTTGACTGATACAAAGGACGTTTCGGAACTGCGAATGCAGTCTTCGCTCTAGAATTAACTTCTAGTGGGATTTGCCAAAAGGCGTCTTTCAAGTCCAAGCTGGAGATGAATTCAGCCCGCGGAATTCGGCTCAATATTCCCTGGATATGCGGAAGGGGATAGGCATCAGTAATCGTTACTGCGTTTAGCTTTCGTGAGTCGAGGCACAACCTGACTTTACCAGGCTTCCGCACTAATACCACTGGCGAACTCCACGAGCTCTGCGACTCTTCAATCACCCCTAGTTTTAACATCCTGTCTTATTCATCAAAGATTAATTTTTCAATTGCAGGCGATACCGGGTAATGCCGTTGTTTTATGGCCTTCTTGTCATTGGTGTCTATAATGTGCTCCACGAGCGAAGTTTTCCCTAATCCCTCTGTATGATGGAAATAATTGTTTTATTGTCTCTATCCGAGCTATTTGTGATTTGGTCAATTCGTGAGTATCCGTTTAGTCAGTTGTCGCTGGGGTAACCACCAATTCGGACACAATATCTGGAGAAAAATCCGAAAAGCTTCCAGAAGTCAATACCCAGGTAAAGATTTTGGGCTAGCGAAGGAACCACATACAACTGAAGTCGCCCGGTAGTACCTCGAAACTTGAGATCCGTCGTGAAAACTCCGCAGACCTTTTGGACGTTCCCATCCGCTGTCCTAATTGGCGAGACAAAACGTTTTAACCTAAAGTCGCCACTCAATATGGTTGCTGCCAACGAACCACCAATGCAGCTTATTGACGCCCCGCTGTCTAACAATCCTAGCGTTTCATTCCCCAACAAGGTAACAGAGGCATACGGGCGCACATCGTTAACCTTAACCAAAATGGTACTCAATACAAGGCGTCGGTTTTCCTTAACTTTTTTCCAGAATTGTTTCATCCTCGCAGATGATCTGCTGGGCGTGGTCATTGCTGAACTGGCGACCGAATTAAAGATTTTTGCATGTGCCAGGTTTTACTCGTTCACCCGGATGTGAAGCGGTCTAGTAGGGAATAATTTAACGTCAATATTTTCGTGAGACGACTTAGGACCGAAGACTGGACGATCATTAATCAGAATCGCCTTTGGCGATTCTATTTTTACTCCACCTGAGTCGTCTGCGCAAGGCAAGTTGGGATTTAACGTGGGTGTGAGCTGGCATTCCGGTTCACACCCCTCGTCCAGTTTCCCGGCCTATTATATCGTTGGCAGTTTGGCTTATAGACATCTACTGCGCCACAACCGTAACAAAAGATTTTTCGCGGCTCGAGACACATGTCAAATCGGTGCCCTTCGGTATTACAATTCCAGCAAATAAGTTTGGGTGGGATGCGGGTTTCTCGGATAGCGTGCTTGGGTGGTTCGGGTACTGATAGAGCCTTCACCCCTTCGGGTTCAGTCTCCCCTGGGGTCAGTAACTCAGCAACTTGACGACGCGGGAAAACTGGTCGAGCGATCGGAACAGGGCGATATACATCGTTTAAAAGCCGCTCGCGCCTTTGGACTACTCGACGCAGCATAGCCACTGAGTTAATATCTATGTGGAGTATTTCGTGTCTCACCTCGGCACGGAGATTCCTTACGAGGATCTCTACAAACTCTAATTCCGCCAATGGTACTCTGAGGCGATCAGTTAGTCTAACAATTGAGTCGTAATACTCATCGAATGGTTCCCTTTCGCGTTGTTTTCGTCCCCTTATTGCTTCGCGGAGGTCATAATCGGACCGACTATCTTTATATTGTTGTCGTAAGTTGTCAATCAGTTCATCCCATAGAAAGAATGGATGCGTCCTATGAAACCTCCAAAACCACTCCTTGGCTCTACCCCTGAACAACAGATGCGCGTTCTTGCACAGCACGACAAAATTATCATCCAGACTCTGCTGAGTCAACGCCTGCACTTGATAAATGAAATTATCGATCGTCAAACCCTCGGATGTTCCCTAAAATTGGAGGTGCCAACTCGAGATTATATTCGATATTTTAACGGCTGTGTTAACGTCAATATGAGCAGAACTTGTTGGATTTATCGGATGCGCATTAGGTTCTCTGTGTTCAAAAGGCATGTTATGTGGCCATGAGAAGTTCTCGGCATCTGGGGTATTGGGTGGTACCTTCCGATCTCTACGTTCGCCTTCTTGTAAATTTAATCGGTTAAAACATCGTTCAACGTTTGATTCAATAATTACAGAAAGGTCCTGCGTAAGGTGTTGCAGCACTGATTCTTGGATCTGACTCACCGATTCATTCACGACTCGTTGTATCGTTGGAACTAGGTTCGAATCTCTCCTACTTTGGCCACCCGCAGCGCCGGGCAAGGAAAGGCGCGTGCGTGCCTCAGCAGCAGCCAAGCCTATCGGCCTTATCTCTCCAACCGAGGCTTGGGACTCGTGGCGACGATCCTTGTCGGCATTTACTGGAGGCCGAAGCGGAGGTCTCCGTTTCGATCTATTACGAGTATTGTGACCGTTTGGATCTTCGGTCACCACATTATCGCTTACAGCACCCGGGTTTAATCGCACAACATAAGGTTGAAGCGAACTTAAAGAACATGGCTGATTGCATCGGGGACAGGTCTCCACAACTTTCAAGTTTTCGGATAGACAATACCGATGGAAGACGTGGTGACAAGTGGTGAGCACACTTTCCGCGGTCCCATCGATGATGATTTTACAGAGGGGACACTCATAGAGTTCGGGTTCTACCAACCTCGGGGGGATGTTAGGCCCTTTTGGACCATCTAAACTGCGTCTAACGGCCATAACGTAACACTATTTGGAAGGTTACTGGGAAGAATTATATAATTGGTCAAATCGATTGAAGTCTATGGAAAGATCTTCAGCAGACCGTAGTTAAAATATAACTGAGATATCAAGGTGGTTAAGACGCCCCTTAAGGATCGTATATCTGGATATCCCAATCGGTGGCAACCCACAAATTCAAGTGTCCGTGGAAACGACAAAAGAATATATACAATAAGAAAACAAAATTGATATAGAACTCGAAACCTACTGTTTCAAAAAAAAATTCAGTTAAGCCTCCAATGCAGTGACAACTACTAGAAATCACCAATATAACTAATCATATCACTATTGGTAGCGTCCACGAGACCGATCTAGCGAACCCTACTTAAGCCGAGGTACACTAGAAAAGCAATATATCTATGAAACTTGTTATTGCCCTGGTAGAACTAAGGTTCACTTTCCTTCTGGCAATCCGTAAAGCAAAAAAAATTAATTAAAATACACAAATATATCTATATATATACAACCTATAGAATTTTCCACTAATAACAAATGAGCATCTCTCCCTCTCTCTCTCCTTGGGCAAGCCGCGTGTCACTAAGAGCTCCGGACGTCGGTCTCCTCATATTACCTAATGGGGATGGTTAGTCCGAACAAGGGACAAACTTATCTTTGGTATTTAAGCCAGACAAGTCATATTCGAAACCCGACGGGTCCAAACTAAAGTATCTAATCAATCTTCAGTTGTTTAGAAGGAAAGTCAAAATAAAACAAAAATTTAAATTGGTATAAGTCTTCTCAAATCGAATGGTTTTAGCCACAATTGTACCATTATTTAGTCGTTAAGTCTCACTAACCACAACTCGGTCATTTCCATTAGAAAAAAAAATTTATTTAGAGAAGTTAAGGGTTATCGTTCCATAAAACTGCTAAGCATTCGACCGGTCAGGCGATTTGCTATTAAAAGAGATTCCTGCAATTCCAGGTCCGACCCAGACAGTTCGGAACACAAAAAAAAATTTAATGAAAAGGCAACTCTGATTTATTGAAGATAAGTTATAAAAGTTACTATCTGACCATTGGCATCGGTCAAGTCTCCGGCAGTCGTACACCAGTGTACTTGCAATTCCGTGTGCCCTCTAGTCAGTAGGAATAAGAAAAGGGTAGTTACTGTTGTTCGCGTCATCGATCCGTCAGGCATATGACTGGGTAGGTATGCAGCCAACGCTTAGCACTTCCTAACTCCGCGTTCACCGTACGTAAATCGAGGACCGAGGGGAAAAATGAAACAACCATTTAATTGTGCCAATGCAAGAAAATATTTAACCAAATCATCGGTCAGGGCCTCACAGTCAGTCGCCGGCTCACCTGCGTTTCCGAACTTGCATCTAGTGACCCAGAAACATCGGTCAAGTCTCCGGCGGTCGCACGCCAGTGTACTTGCAGTTCCATATGACTCAGGGGCACTTCCTCACGCGAACAACACAAGGAAAGTTACACAGTACTTAAGTGACACTGCTCTTAATCAATCCAGTATGAAAAAAAAATGAAACCTTAGAAGAAATCTATGGGATCAGAATCAAGAGAAGTTTGGGTCTTAACCTCATCGGGCTAAGTAACAATTGAGACGAAACTATTGTTGAGTACTCGAACGGGGTGGCGAGCTACCGATTCGTTCAGTTATTGGGGAGTTACCATTAGAGATTTAAACCAATTTAAACAAACACAGAAGTGTGGAACCCAAAACGAATCTCGACTGATGTCAGAACCCTTTCGTGCCCCACGTTGAGCGCCATTTATGTAATGTTATCCTTGGTCTATTAATGTTTGATCGTTGGCCATCTTATTATTTGCATATTTAAGGCGATCTGGGGTGGAGCGACTATAGGCAGCGTGCACGCCAAGCGATGCTCTGTGCTAGCTCGTCGGATGTGGGGGGGTTCTTGCCTGCCACTCACCCATTTTCATCACACAAAGTTTTGCGTGCACTAAGCGGCAAAGAAACCACGAGGAAGGAAATAAAATACGAGCAGAATCCGCAGAGGATAAAAAAAGCAACCACAACCGATTACCTGCTACTGTTGGCGCTGGTAAGGGGGAAAACATGGCGAGTCCCAAAGGGAACCCATGACTGTCCTGGCCCTCTAGTGAATGCAACTTACCTTCGAAGATCACGTAGGAGAGGAGAGATGCCAGAAATGTCTTAAGACCAACTCATTTTCGTTTTTCTTTTCAAATTCAATTATTTTATTTTTATATGATAAAGTTTCCTTATATATGTATGCCAACAAAAAAAAGGAATATAAACTCGGGGTATTGATATGTAATCAGTACTATAGTTAAGAACAATTCGTTATATATATTTTTTCTGATTAATAAAAATTTACGCAATATACGAAAACAAATTATGGTAGCATAAATTAAATAGGAATATAGATACTATAAAATTTTTGTATTTTTCGTTTTATCATTTTTTCTTTTATATTAAGTCCATAATATTTTTTTCTCTAATTACTAAAGATTTACGCGATATACGAAAACAAATTATGGTAGCATAAATTAAATAGGAATATAGATACTATAAAATTTTGTATTTTTCGTTTTATCATTTTTTTCTTTTATATTAAGTCCATAATATTTTTTTCTCTAATTACTAAAGATTTACGCGATATACGAAAACAAATTATGGTAGCATAAATTAAATAGGAATATTGATACTATAAAATTTTTGTATTTTTTTGTTTTATCATTTTTTCTTTTATATTAAGTCCATAATATTTTTTTCTCTAATTACTAAAGATTTACGCGATATACGAAAACAAATTATGGTAGCATAAATTAAATAGGAATATAGATAATATAAAATTTTTGTATTTTTCGTTTTATCATTTTTTTTCTTTTATATTAAGTCCATAATAATTTTTTTTTTCAATTATATAGTTAAAAATTGTTGGAATATATCATTTACCTTTTTAAAGCAGGGTAACCCTGTACATCTCCTTCGGCAGCGCTGACGAGGTCGACGTCCAGGATGGCTGAAACCAATTTAAATTTCTCATTAAAATTTAAGCGTGGCCCTGGCCACACGGATAGCGGTAATTATTAAGCTAACGGTCATAAATTTCCCCCCCTTTTTTTTTTTAAAAAAAAAAAAGGAAAAATTAACAAACAAAAAAAAAAGACAAAACGAGACCAATTCAATGCCACTAACTTATTCATGGGTTTTACCCCGCAAAGCAACCTTTGAGAACAGTAATCGTAAACACGGAACTATGCTTCCAAATTTCATATATATTCAACAAAAAAAATTAAAATCTGCGGGTTTCCGAGATGTTGTTAAAGGTAAATCCGTTGTCGGCGTCCAGTAATACAGGTATTATGCTTGACCCATAAATCGAAAGGGACCTCTGGTGACACAAGGTAGCAGTAGCATTGATACCAAAAAAATTACACTTCTCTGTTCCAGTTTTAATGGTAAGTACGACTTTCTTGCATTCGTTTAATCCGAGTTAATTTTTTTCTTTGCAGGGGAATTCATTGGGGCCCGTGGGTTAACGACGGCCATTTTTTTTTTTGCTTTAGCACATGGAAGAAAATATGTATGGATTCGATGGAATTTTCTTTAAAGTTAATAAAAAAAAACGCGACGGGAATAATATACTGGTCCCCGTTGTTTTTTTTTAATAATAAAGCACAAAAAAAATAACTTTAATTATTTGTAAGTAATTTCGCAGAAAAATTTTTTTTTTGCTGCGACAGCCCTTTTTCAGTGGACTTTATCACATGAGAAAAATACACATTTTTGCCGTTTTAAATTTTTCTTTAAATTTAATAAAACGCGCGACGGGAAATGATTAAAAGGTCCACGTCGTTATTACTAATAAAAAGGCACTTTTAATTAATCTTTTGAAATAAATTTCGCTTAATGAGGATAATCACTGAGACAGCCATTTTTTTATTCAGTGGTCTGCCTGAACTATTATCAGTGACGCTGACCGGTGTCAGTGAGTATTGTAAGGAAACTGCCATACGGTGAAAATTTTGTTTAAATTCTTTTAACAAATTTTTAATGCCATTACCAAAACTTTATTAGTGTTGCATTTCGTAAGATTTTTTTTTTGTAACGATTACTGACTAAATTTCCAATCTTTTTTTTGTATTCTTATAGATTTGTCGAGAACTTCGCGGCGTGGGTTGACGACGGCCATTTTCCCTTTTTTTTTTTGCTTTAGCACATGGAAGAAAATATGTATTGATTCGATGGAATTTGCTTTAAAGTTAATAAAAAAAACGCGACGGGAATAATATATTGGTCCCCGTTGTTTTATTTAATAATAAAGCACAAAAAAATAACTTTAATTATTTGTAAGTAATTTCGCAGAAAATTTTTTTTGCTGCGACAGCCCTTTTTCAGTGGATTTTATCACAAGAGAAAAATACACATTTTTGCCGTTTTAAATTTTTCTTTAAATTTAATAAAACGCGCGACGGGAAATGATTAAAAGGTCCACGTCGTTATTAATAAAACAAAAGCACTTTTAATTAATATATTGAAATAAATTTCGCTTAATGAGGATAATCACTGAGACAGCCATTTTTTATTCAGTGGTCTGCCTGAACTATTATCAGTGACGCTGACCGGTGTCGGTGAGTATTGTAATTTTGTTTAAATTCTTTTAACAAATTTTTAATGCCATTACCAAAACTTTATTAGTGTTGCATTTCGTAAGATTTTTTTTGTTGTAATGATTACTGACTAAATTTCCAATCTTTTTTTCTTTGTATTATTATAGATTCGTCGAGAACTTCGCGGCGTGGGTTGACGACGGCCATTTTCCCTTTTTTTTTGCTTTAGCACATGGAAGAAAATATGTATTGATTCGATGGAATTTTCTTTAAAGTTAATAAAAAAAAAACGCGACGGGAATAATATATTGGTCCCCGGTGTTTTATTTAATAATAAAGCACAAAAAAATAACTTTAATTATTTGTAAGTAATTCCGCAGAAAAAATTTTTTTTTGCTGCGACAGCCCTTTTTCAGTGGACTTTATCACATGAGAAAAATACACATTTTTGCCGTTTTAAATTTTTCTTTAAATTTAATAAAACGCGCGACGGGAAATGATTAAAAGGTCCACGTCGTTATTAATATAACAAAAGGCACTTTTAATTAATCTTTTGAAATAAATATAATAAATATATAAAATAAATATTGTAACGAAACTGCCATACGCTGAAAATTTTGTTTAAATTCTTTTAACAAATTTTTAATGCCATTACCAAAACTTTATTAGTGTTGCATTTCGTAAGATTTTTTTTTTGTAACGATTACTGACTAAATTTCCAATCTTTTTTTTTTGTGTTCTTATAGATTCGTCGAGAACTTCGCGGCGTGGGTTGACGACGGCCATTTTCCCTTTTTTTTTGCTTTAGCACATGGAAGAAAATATGTATTGATTCGATGGAATTTTCTTTAAAGTTAATAAAAAAACGCGACGGGAATAATATATTGGTACCCGTTGTTTTATTTAATAATAAAGCACAAAAAAATAACTTTAATTATTTGTAAGTAATTCCGCAGAAAAAAAAAAACTTTATCACATGAGAAAAATACACATTTTTGCCGTTTTAAATTTTTCTTTAAATTTAATAAAACGCGCGACGGGAAATGATTAAAAGGTCCACGTCGTTATTACTAAAACAAAAGGCACTTTTAATTAATCTTTTGAAATAAATTTCGCTTAATAAGGATAATCACTGAGACAGCCATTTTTTTATTCAGTGGTCTGCCTGAACTATTATCAGTGACGCTGACCGGTGTCGGTGAGTATTGTAACGAAACTGCCTCTATTGTGAGTCTAACTCAACTTCATCGCCTCTCTTTTTTTTTCTTCCTTCTTTCTGCTTCTTCGTATTAACTACTTGTTGGTAATGCTTGTAGAAAAAAATTGTCATCAAAGCGGTGTAGCAAGAGAGAGAAAGTGTGATGCTGCTGCATCCGGTGATGTGTCGAAATAATGATGCAGTCGGTAAGACAAAAAAAACTTTTCGGAGGGAGTGTGTTCAACTACTGTCGATAGGAGTTGACTTAACAATCATTCAATTTCCATAATGCAACTTCGATTTAAAACGAATCAAGTTGAGGTAAATCGACAACTAGGCGGTATCCATATCAAATTTGTCTTCTTTCCGTAATGTATCGTCGCCACCACAAACAATGGGCTAATTTTTCCATGTTGACTGTGAGTAATAACGTCTAAGAGAGAGGCTTGGATACGTTGAAAATTTTCTGTTTTAGTCAAAGTTTGTATTGCAAGGGAGATTAATATGCTTGACAATTTTTCTTGACGAACTTCCTTAGCTATAATGTCGAATCGGGGTTTTAATTCATCAATGCTGTAGGTTATTGCTTCAAAATGTTGGGATATCGCCTCTTGATTTCGATTCATAAGATGTACCGTGGCTGCGAGGAATGATGTCTGATTCTTCATTTTAGATAGTAAGTGCTCTTCGTTTTCCTGCAGTCCGTCGATTGTATTTGACATTCGCTCGGCATATATGCATTAGCTACATTTCCCACTAGATTTAAGGCTCCCCTTTTTATTCGAGTTGGGATAGAGGTGTGCGACAATAGGTCATTGGTAGTTACAAGTTTCTTTGTAAGATGCTGAATTTGAGTTGTTATACTTCTACACTGCTCCTTGGGGTTCATTTTATTGCACAGACCTTCAAGGAAGAAACTGGTATTCTGGACGAGCCTTAGTTCCTTGGCATAAAGTTGCTTATCATAATACGCTATAATATTCCAATCATTGGATATCATGCTCGCTGGGCCGATATTTTCGAAATAAACACCCGGGTAAGCTTTGAACGGCTCCAGATGAATTGGCAGTCCTTGACTAATTGGAATTGTTAGTAATACTAGTAACATCGTTACTACACTGGAATCCAATGAATGTTTGATACGTTTCCTAGGTATTTCTTCCGTAGGAGATGTCGTCGGTGTCGATTTGTTGTTATCTTGAATAAACGTTGGTTCACTGCCGACTGGTAAGGGTGCTAGTTTATGTATTGGTCTTTTGAGCAGACCACTGGTAGTCTTAACTTCTACCACTCGAACTAGATCTATTGTCATTTCCTCTAATGCATTTTACAATTCTTCCTAGCAGCCACTGCATTGTTGGTAAGTTATCGTCCTTTATGACAACTAACATCCCAGGAGAAGCGTTATCTTGCTGGCTTCGCCATTTATTTCGATGCTGTAGTTCACATAGATATTCGTGTGACCAGCGCTGTCAAAATTGTGACTTTATGGCGGCGATTGTTCTCCATCGATAATTAAGGCTGGTGTTTAACTTTGCTGATCTAGCATCGATTGTGGATGTTAAGGGTTCTCCAATCAGGAAATGTCCCGGAGTAAGCGCAGAGAGATCGTTGGGATCTGGAGACAGAGACGTTAGTGGTCTTGAATTTAGAATTGCTTCTATCTCTATCATCAGTGTCTCGAGCTCTTCATAGGTAAGATTAGCCGATAAGAGATTGCGTTTTAAAAAGTGCTTAGCTGATTTAACAGCGGCTTCCCATAAACCTCCGAAGTGTGGTGCTTGCGGTGGTATAAAATGGAATTGCATACTCCTCTCCGTGCAGAAAGATGCAATTTTTTCTTTGGATGCTGATGAATGTATGGATGGCTCTATATACTCCAACTGATTTCGCGCTCCAACGAAATTTGTCGCGTTGTCACAGTAAAGGTTTTGACCTCTTCTTCCTGTGAACCGCTTAAGTGCACCTATGAATGCTTCAGTGGTAAGATCGCTAACTACCTCAAAATGTGTTGCCTTCGTTGTGAAACAACAAAATACTGCCGTAGACCTTCCGTGGTTGTTTCCCTCTTATTTTAAAGTGTACCCAAACAGGTCCAAAAAAGTCTACTCCCGTGTTTACGAAGGGTCGAGCAGGTTGTACCCGCGTCTGGGTTTTGCTCTAGCACATCGAACACATTTTTGGACTACCGAACGAGTAGGTGTTTTTCCCTTGATGGGCCAATACTGACGCACGGCTGCTAACAATCCCTGTGGACCGACATGAAGATTGTTCTGGTGAATCTCTGTTATTATTAATTTTGTGAGATCGTGGTTATATGGGAGCAAGATTGGGTGCTTCGCATCATAGCTTAATGCTGATGATTCTAGACGACCTCCTACACGAAGTATTCCTTCCTCATCACAAATGGTGACAAACTGCTTAGTATGCTTTGATTTTTGACATATTTTCCATCGGATAGTTGTTTTAGATCTTCCTTAAACACTTGATGTTGTACTTCTTTCATTATAAAATTGTTGGCATGGCTTAGTTCGACCGACGACGGATGGCCTGACAATCGTTTGTTCATATTACAAGTCTTGCAGTTGTATATAAATCTTCTTAAATATGCAATAACCCTTTGTAATCGTGCAAACGAGTTTTGATGATCTATCCCATTTGTAATAGTGATTCCGACTGTTGTTGCCAGTACGATTGCGGACCTTTTGACCTCACAATCTGTGTTTCCTTTCTTATAAATCCCTGGCCAGGTGGTTTTTGGACCATATAGATATAAAGGCCCATAGAACCACGGGGTACAAGATTTTAGCTTTTCTGCTGATATTCCTCTGGATACGATGTCAGCAGGATTTTGCTTAGTTGGGACATGACGCCATTGCTCAGAAAGAGTTTTGCTTCTGATAAACTTGATTCGATTTGCTATAAAACAGTGATATTTGGATGCCTCCGAGTTTACCCAAGCTAACACAATTTCGGAATCGGTCCAAAAGTGTGTATCCAGTTCTCCTTTGTTACTCGTTTAGTGAGTTCTGTAGCTAACCTTGCGGCGCACAATTCTAATCGTGGTATTGTTGTTGTCGGCGTGATTTCTCCGTCTATTTCTCTTTTAATTGGTGCTACTCTAGATTTTGAACATAGTAAATGAACAGTTATTGTTCCCTCGCTATAACTTGACCGAACATAGACGGCGCTTCCATAGGCCCTTCCCGAGGCATCGGCAAAAGCATGTAGTTGAATCCCCCTTGCAATTTTGTTATTAAAAATGTGTCTAGGGATCTTTATTTCCGTTACGGCGGCTAGATACTTCCGACATGTCTCTCAAGTTGTGTGCAATTCCATTGGAAGTGCGGCATCCCAATCGAAACCTTCCTTCCATAATTGCTGTATAAATATCTTCGCTGTAATCGTTATAGGGTTGGCGATGCCCAATGCATCAAAAATGTGAGCTTTTTCTGATAGTGTCGTTCGCTTTGTCGTCCGTTTATTAATTTGCAGGTTTGAATTAATTAACAGCTCGTCTCGTTGCGGGTTCCAAATAAGCCCCAATGTTTTTAGTGTAGGTGATTCCTTATCTCGAAAATCTGCTTGATTCACTTGATCCTGAGCTGGAATATGTTTAAGAAGATGCGGTGTATTGCTGCATCATTTGCGTAGAGTAAATCCAGCTGATTTCAGAATCTTTACTAAGTGCCCTTGCATTTCAAGGGCTTAGGATATGCTATTAGCACCGGACATGACATTCATCCATGTAAAAATCCTTTGCCAATATTTTGGCTCCTAATGCGTTCTTGTGTGCGTTATCAATGGCCAATTGTTGCAGGCAACGTGTTGCTAGATGTATGCACAACTCTAAGCTTTGTCGTAGAGCTATCTGGTTTTAGCACGCCATGATGCGAAAGGAAGTAGTGCGGTGGACTCATGTTGTCAATATACATTTCTTCCATGTGTCCCAATCGAAGGTATTCTTCCATTAAATTTTCATAAAGAATTCTTTGCTGCTCATCTTTATTTAATCTCCTTTCTAAGGATAAAAATCTTCTTTTCGCGATCTTCTTTGAATCCCCTAATTCCGATGGATGACGCGCAAATGGCAGCCTTACTACTAATCTTCCATTCCATTGTTCACGAGAATCTGTTATTTCGAAGTGTTTGGTGCATCTTTGGTCAGTGGGAGTTAAGGTCGATGTGTCTTCAGCTACTTCTCCCATTCTCTACTATGTTATTGAGTAATTCATCTTCCGGGCATACTCCACATGTTGTGATTATAGGAGCAAATCCAGGAACTCTTCCCGATACTATCCACCCAAGTACTGTGTTTTGCAAGATGGGCAAGTCGTCTGATAGTTTTATTTGTCCGACAGTAAGTAATTCGTGGTAAAATTCGGCTCCTAACAATAAATCGATTGTGCCTGGTCGGTTAAAATCTGTATTTGCTAGGTGGATATTAGCTGGAATTTTCCATTTCGATATATCCAGATGCTGGATAGGTTGTGGTGAAATTATGTCCCTTAGGACAAATGCTACGATTCTAGTGGTATAGGAACCTGTGTTTGATTGCATCGTTATGTTGACTCGGTATTTTGACTCTTGCTTTTTATGGCCTATGCCTTCGATGGTTAGTGAGTCCGATTTAGTTGTCAGCTTAAGTGCACGTACTATTCTTTGAGTAATAATGTTCACTTGTGAACCGGAATCTAATAGTACTCGGCAGTCTATTGTGTGGTTATTATTACCAATAATCTTGACCTTGGCCGTCCCTAGGAGCACAAATGGACGTTTCGGTTGATTAAGTAGTGCACTATTAGCGAGATTTGCCTCATTCGATGATGTGCGATCTGTTGAGGGGTCTCCTCTCTTGGCTACAATTGATTTCTTGGCTGGACGACTGTTGTCTTGATCAATATGTAATAGTGTGTGATGTCTACCATTGCATTTGAAACAACTACTGGAACTGCAATTCGTCACAAAATGCCCTGATCGTAGACAATTGATGCATAAATCCCTTTTTTATGAGGTTTAATCGCCTTGACGGTGTGAGCTCCATGAACCTTGGACGTTTGTGTATGGGATGGTTGCCCTTGCAATTTAAACAATTTGAATGGTGAGGTGCAACTGCCGATAAAGTTTTGAGTCCTAACTTGTGCGATCGATTTTCGTCTAGTTTGTCCTTAGTGCCAAGCGCCTCAAGTGATTGGAAACGATTCTCACTCGAGAAATTTCGTAAATGAAGGAAGTTTTCGTGGATGGATCAGTAATTGTTCATATAGCGTATGTGTATCCCTATCCAGCTTTTTTACAAAAATGTGCAGCAATTTTGGATCCCAGCTGCTCGTATCCAAGCCTAGGCCTTGCAATCCTAGCAGAGATTCTTGAATTGAGTCATGCAGACTACGGATTGATTTTGCATTCCCAAGTTGCGAATTCGGATGGGATAACAATTTCCCCAACCATGATGCCACCAATAGACGTGGATTATCATAGCGGTCGGTCAGGATCTTCCATGCTGCCATATAATTAGCTCCTGATACGGAAAGATGTCGAATAAATTTTTCAGCTTCTCCCGTTACGCTAGATTTAAGGAACCATATTTTTTGTGCATCCGACATTTGTTGATTGTGAATCATCTCTGTATATAAATCGGAGAACTGCTGCCATTTTAAATAGTTACCAACGAACTTAGGTAACTCAACCTTTGGCAATTTCATTGTAGTATGATTAGAAACTGGTATTTCTTGAGATGTTTCAATACCTCCATAAAGTCCTTCCAGTGACGTGGACACACGTTGTTGCATATTGTAATACTCTTCGATATCATATTGACTAAATTCGTTCTCCAACCTTCGCTACATCGATGTCACGTCATTCCAGTTTTGTTCCAAAGTATTGATATGGATGGGATAGAACTGTTCCGATTTATTTTTATCTATGGGTTTGTCTAAAGATTTTGTCACAATTCCAACCACCAAATTATATCTTTGCCTAAGATTTATTTGGTTATTTGATTGACGCATTGGCTGTCCACTTGCTGGCTCCTTAACCTCACTTTGCTCACGGATGTTATCACCTTGCATGTTAGGCTCCCTTGAAGCCTCTATTAATTTTTGTTCCATATCAGCTCTATATGATTCAGTTAATTTGAAAATTTGTTAATAGTAATCGGTTTTGAAATAGTCATTGTCCTTATCTCCAGCCCATTTCTCTCTGATCACGCTGTCGTTTTTGCCGAAGTCATCCCAAAGTTTGCTTAAAAGATCCAGGCGGGACCTTAAGTAGGCCGATGTCTTCCTCTCTGAAGAATCCTTTTTGTAGTTCCTCCATTGCTTAATAATGTGCTCTCCCAACTCTGCCTGTTGTTGGGTGAATGCATCAAGATCCATGTCGTAAGTTTATGGATGGATGCTGAAAATTCAATGAGTAATAGGTGTTGCGTTGTTGAATTGTGTTTGGCCCAATTCACGCCTTCGAAGCACTCAAATTTTACTGTGATTAATGAATTGATAATTGATAAACTAATGTCTGAACTGTGTTTAGGCCCAGTTCACGCAATGGTCGTATGCTAAAAAACCCAATGAAATGGGTGTTACGTCTGTCCCACACAATAGAGCCAACTAATATGGATATTACGAATGGATATTACGAGTACGTAGAAGTCCTGTCACGGTCGCCAAATGTTTAGACCCAAGTTACTTATTTGGAAAAGATCTTAGGTACATAAACCTAGATCTGATTGAGGTATGATACACTTAGTTCAAACCAAGTGTATCCAACGAATCCTAAAACGTCAAGTAAAAGAGTTCTAGTTTGGTAGGTAGATTAATAACGACTTCATTTATTCATCAAAATTTTACTCCTGTATGTAGCATTGCTAGTACTTTATTACGTAGTTTGGTTGGCACAATAACCCTTGACACGTTCGATTGTTCCATTAGCACTCCATTATGCTGAGCTATAGCAAGACGTCTGAAGAAAAATGGTTTCAACTCCTCACTAAGAGCTTTGGCAGTTTCAGGCCATCCGGTTTCTAACATCTGAAACACCTTTCTGAGCACTGGATCTTTAGCAGTTTCCTTTGCTAACGCTGTAGCCTTGACTGGAAAATTAGCAATTTCTTCATCGAGCCCTAACATTGTTTGAAAACAGCTTTTTTCTTGTTTATCAGGACCTGATGATAATCGTGATAATCCGTCAGCATTTCCATGAAGATTTGTTGGTTTATACTTTATCGTATATGTATATCCCATGAGGATTATTGCCCACCGCTGCAATCTGTGAGCTGTCATGGTTGTGAGCTGTTAACTCGGACTAAATATTGATAAAAGCGGCTTGTGATCTGTCACAAGCTCAAACTTTCGACCATAAACGTATTGATGGAACTTTTGTACCTCGAAAATTATGGCTAGGGCTTCTTTTTCAATGTGACTATATTTCAGCTGTTGTGCGTTTAATGTTTTAGATGCATGAGCAATTGGTCGTTCAGATCCATCTTGATAGCAATGTAGGAGCACAGCCCCGATTCCATGAGATGACGCATCTGTAGCGTGAAATGCGCAAGGCGAGTAGCTTCTACAACTGCAGCTTTCAGTTTTTTAAAAGCTTCTTGGTGACGGTTAGACCAATGAAAAACGATATTCTGCTTCCTAAGTTCATTCAGTGGCGCTGCAATTTGAGACAAGTCAATAAATTTTCCATAATAATTTACCTTTCCAAGAAAAGCCTGTAACTGTTTAAGATCTTTTGGCGCATTCATCTTATTTATTGCTTCAGTTTTTGTGTCTGACGGTTTAATCCCCCTCGAATCATATGACCTAAATATTCAGTATTCTTCTGGGCAAATGAACATTTATTAATATTACACCGAAGGCCATATGACGATAAGCGTTTTAACAGATCTTTAACCGTCTCAACATGTTCACTGTTATTTCGACCTGTAACAATGAAATCGTCTAAATAGGCAGCACAATGAGCCATGCCACTGATGACTTGCTCCATTAGGCGTTGAAAAATCCCTGGAGCACTTGCCACTCCGAACGGGAGTCGCTCGTACCGGTACAAACCAAATGGCGTTTTACTACCAAGTACTTTTTTGAATCTTCATCCAAAGGTATTTGAAAATATGCATCACTTAGATATTATCTTTGTGAAAAACTCACCACCTTGGAGCTTATGGAAAAACTTCTCTGCCCTTGGAAGCGGGTACCTATCTACTTCCAACTGTGGATTAACCGTTACTTTAAAATCGTCACATAAGCGCGTGGCGCCTGCATGATTTTTACAGGTACAATTGGAGCTGCCCAATTACTCGTAGCTGCGGAACTTAGTATACCAGCATTTACTAGACGTTCTATTTCCAATTTTACAGCATCTCTCTAAGCGAGCGAAGGGGATCGGCCGTGGTTTAAAAAATTTTGGTGTAGCATTTGGCTTCACATTAAGCTTAGCGTGAAACGAAGTACAGCAACCAAGATTCTTATTGAAAACGCTAGAAAACTTATTGCATACTTCGTCTAATTGGTTTTTTAATGCAATTTTATCTGAAACTTCAGTATATAAAATTCGATCAGCACAACTCACTTTTAATCCCAGAACATCAAACCAGTCCATGCCGAGAATATTTCCTCCTTCATATGTGTCAATCACTAGCAGATTTAAATTATGCTCATAACCTTGAAACTGAATCAATACATCGACAATTCCTTTTATAGGCACTGTATAGTTTGCATATGTCCGAAGAACAGTAGCGGATTCCGAACAATTTAGCTCTCAACCCAATCATCGAACACGTCGCTCCTGTATCCAGCTGAAAATCTAGCAATACACCGTTTACCATCAACTGTACCATACAATTTTTTTGATGCCGTGTAACATCTGATAAACTCTTTTTGCTTAAAGCTTGTACTTCTTCAATTCGTAGCGTTTGAATTTGCTCAATTCGTTTGTACTGCCTGCTTGATTTTTCTCTGCGCAGTCGACAAACAGATGAAATGTGTCCCTTTTCATTGCATATTCGGCAAATAGCATCACGTATTGGGCATTGAACATAACTATGTCGACAACCTGGACAAGATCACTTGCCTTCTCTGATACCATTGCCCCTTTTATCATCCATTCTCTTTCGCGAATGCGATCGACCTCTATAGCCCGAATATTTTTTATAGAAATTTTTACCCATTGGTTGCACGTCATGAACTTGCATTGCATGGTCACCGTTAATAGCAGACTTCTGCGTTGATTCAAAGGTTTCAGCAATTTTTAACACTTCGTTCAAACTTGGATTCGACTTTTGCAAAGCTGCCGCACGCACTGCATCGTGTAGAGTGTGAAGCACAATTATATCGCGAATTAAGTTATCCACAAACGGTTGTTCACAGCCTTCTTTTTCACACACAAATACACACTCACGCGCTGCTCCACGAAGATCCGCACAGATAATGCAAGGAACTTGTGACATCGAATAATTGAGAGCCCTTCCTGGTTGCAATTTACGCAAAAGAAACGGTTGGCGTGTAAAGATGCGGAAACTCGTGGTCGTTGGAAGGTGGCACCAGATCGCAGAACAAACGGCCTTCCTGTCAAAGTGCTATTTGATTGTCCCGTGATGGGAACAGATAAATCGCTTCGATGACCTTGTAACATATGGCTTCTGGATTTAATAAATACCGAAATATCTTGATATATTGGCATTGCATTTTGCGGCGTATCTTCCAGTCACTTATTTTTGGTTTCCGGGTCCAATTCTGAAACCACTATGTATACAAGCAGATCATCCCAATATTCCAATCGGACGCGATCGAAGATGCGAATTAACATCATCAAGTAAACTGAACAATTTTTGTGATGTGCCCTTGTCAATTGGTTTCAATCGGAATATTGCCCGTATATGCTCCTCAGCGATAACATATGGTTTATCGTAACGCTCCGTCAGCAGCTTTAGTGACTCCTCATAATTCTCGGCACTAAAGTTCAGGTTTTTAATTACCTTCGCAGCCAATCCAGTAATTGCATTTCGGAGAAATTGAAATTTCGTGATGGTTTTTAACTTAGGGATACTATGAACGTGGCTGCTAAATGATGCGATGAAACTAGGCCACTCTTTTACTTCACCCGGAAATAGCTCCAACGTGAGATCAGGTACACGCCGGAACTCGAGAAATTTCGTAAATGAAGGAAGTTTTCGTGGATGGATCAGCGATTGCTCATATAGCGTATGTATATCCCTATCCAGCTTTTTTAAAAAAATGTGCAGCAATTTTGGATCCCAGCTGCTCGTATCCAAGCCTAGGCCTTGCAATCCTAGCAGAGATTCTTGAATTGAGTCATGCAGACTACGGATTGATTTTGCATTCCCAAGTTGCGAATTCGGATGGGATAACAATTTCCCCAACCATGATGCCACCAATAGACGTGGATTATCATAGCGATCGGTCAGGATCTTCCATGCTGCCATATAATTAGCTCCTGATACGGAAAGATGTCGAATCAATTTTTCAGCTTCTCCCGTTACGCTAGATTTAAGGAACCATATTTTTTGTGCATCCGTCATTTGTTGATTGTGAATCATCTCTGTATATAAATCGGAGAACTGCTGCCATTTTAAATAGTTACCAACGAACTTAGGTAACTCAACCTTTGGCAATTTCATTGTAGTATGATTAGAAACTGGTATTTCTTGAGATGTTTCAATACCTCCATAAAGTCCTTCCAGTGACGTGGACACACGTTGTTGCATATTGTAATACTCTTCGATATCATATTGACTAAATTCGTTCTCCAACCTTCGCTACATCGATGTCACGTCATTCCAGTTTTGTTCCAAAGTATTGATATGGATGGGATAGAACTGTTCCGATTTATTTTTATCTATGGGTTTGTCTAAAGATTTTGTCACAATTTCAACCACCAAATTATATCTTTGCCTAAGATTTATTTGGTTACTTGATTGACGCATTGGCTGTCCACTTGCTGGCTCCTTAACCTCACTTTGCTCACGGATGTTATCACCTTGCATGTTAGGCTCCCTTGAAGCCTCTATTAATTTTTGTTCCATATCAGCTCTATATGATTCAGTTAATTTGAAGATTTGTTAATAGTAATCGGTTTTGAAATAGTCATTGTCCTTATCTCCAGCCCATTTCTCTCTGATCACGCTGTCGTTTTTGCCGAAGTCATCCCAAAGTTTGCTTAAAAGATCCAGGCGGGACCTTAAGTAGGCCGATGTCTTCCTCTCTGAAGAATCCTTTTTGTAGTTCCTCCATTGCTTAATAATGTGCTCTCCCAACTCTGCCTGTTGTTGGGTGTATGCATCAAGATCCATGTCGTAAGTTTATGGATGGATGCCGAAAATTCAATGAGTAATAGGTGTTGCGTTGTTGAATTGTGTTTGGCCCAATTGACGCCTTCGAAGCACTCAAATTTTACTGTGATTAATGAATTGATAATTGATAAACTAATGTCTGAACTGTGTTTAGGCCCAGTTCACGCACTGGTCGTATGCTAAAAAATCCAATGAAATGGGTGTTACGTCTGTCCCACACAATAGAGCCAACTAATATGGATATTACGAATGGATATTACGAGTACGTGGAAGTCCTGTCACGGTCGCCAAATGTTTAGACCCAAGTTACTTTACTTGGAAAAGATCTTAGGTACATAAACCTAGATCTGATTGAGGTATGATACACTTAGTTCAAACCAAGTGTATCCAACGAATCCTAAAACGTCAAGTAAAAGAGTTCTAGTTTGGTAGGTAGATTAATAACGACTTCATTTATTCATCAAAATTTTACTCCTGTATGTAGCATTGCTAGTACTTTATTACGTAGTTTGGTTGGCACAATAACCCTTGACACGTTCGATTGTTCCATTTCCAATTTTACAGCATCTCTCTAAGCGAGCGAAGGGGATCGGCCGTGGTTTAAAAAATTTTGGTGTAGCATTTGGCTTCACATTAGGCTTTGCGTGAAACGAAGTACAGCAACCAAGATTCTTATTGAAAACGCTAGAAAACTTATTGCATACTTCGTCTAATTGTTTTTTTAATGCAATTTTATCTGAAACTTCAGTATATCATCAGCACAAATCACTTTGAATCCCAGCAAATCAAACCAGTCCATGCCGAGAATATTTCCTCCTTCATATGTGTCAATCACTAGCAGATTTAGATTATGCTCATAACCTTGAAACTGAACCAATACATCGACGTTTCCTTTTATAGGTACTGTATTTTTTTTTTGATGCCGTGTAACATCTGATAAACTCTTTTTGCTTAAAGCTTGTACTTCTTCAATTCGTAGCGTTTGAATTTGCTCAATTCGTTTGTACTGCCTGCTTGATTTTTCTCTGCGCAGTCGACAAACAAATCAAATGTGTCCCTTTTCATTGCATATTCGGCAAATAGCATCAAAGGTTTCAGCAATTTTGACCACTTCGTTCAAACTTGGATTCGACTTTTGCAAAGCTGCCGCACGCACTGCATCGTGTAGAGTGTGAAGCACAATTATATCGCGAATTAAGTTATCCACAAACGGTTGTTCACAGCCTTCTTTTTTACACACAAATACACACTCACGCGCCGCTCCACGAAGATCCGCACAGATAATGCAAGGAACTTGTGACATCGAATAATTGAGAGCCCTTCCTGGTTGCAATTTACACAAAAGAAACGGTTGGCATGTAAAGATGCGGAAACTCGTGGTCGTTGGAAGGTCGTTGGAAGGTGGCACCAGATCGCAGAACAAACGGCCTTCCTGTCAAAGTGCTATTTGATTGCCCCGTGATGGGAGCAGTTAATCGCTTCGCTGACCTTGTAACATATGGCTTCTGGATTTAATAAATACCGAAATATCTTGATATATTGGCATTGCATTTTGCGGCGTATCTTCCAGTCACTTATTTTTGGTTTCCGGGTCCAATTCTGAAACCACTATGTATACAAGCAGATCATCCCAATACTCCAATCGGACGCGATCGAAGATGCGAATTAACATCATCAAGTAAACTGAGCAATTTTTGTGATGTGCCCTTGTCAATTGGTTTCAATCGGAATATTGCCCGTATATGCTCCTCAGCGATAACATATGGTTTATCGTAACGCTCCGTCAGCAGATTTAGTGACTCCTCATAATTCTCGGCACTAAAGATCAGGTTTTAAATTACCATCGCAGCCAATCCAGTAATTGCATTTCGGAGAAATTGAAATTTCGTGATGGTTTTTAACTTAGGGTTACTATGAACGTGGCTGCTAAATGATGCGATGAAACTAGGCCACTCTTTTACTTCACCCGAAAATAGCTCCAACTTGAGATCAGGTACACGCCGGACCTTCCTAGCATCCTTGAATTCATCAAGCCTGTCCTTGAACGCTGGCCTTATTTCATAAAAAAAGTTATCAATAACTTAGCAAACATCGGATTCTAGTTCGGTTTCATCTAAAATCTCGAGCGCCGCTTGGTTCTTTAAAAATTTGTTGCGCGTTTTAACCAGCTCCATAAAAAGTTTGGCATTCTTAAAATATTCCAAGTGGTTCTTTTGCATAGCGCGCGCCCGTTTTAAGTCAGCCATATTTCCTTAAAGCAAGCAAAAAAAAATTAAATTACAAATATGTATGCAGTAACTTACAGCAATATGCAGCACGCGTTAATTTGCGGAGAAATCGAAAACGTGTGACTGAAGTACGTTACCCAACGGTACTTTCAGCAGCAGCAGCAGAACAGTGATACACTAACGTAGCAGAGCGCATGTAATTTTTGCAACTTGAATATGCGTAAAAATGCATAAATCATGTTACCACATTTAATACTTTTATCATTTTGCGTTCAATCCCTCCTTTTCGATTGCACAGAAAATTAACCTCGTCAAGGTAGTAATTTTCTTCCTTTAAGGAGAGCGGGATGTAGTGAACACGCTACATACTCGATGTAGCGAACACACTACATACTAATTTCCCCAAATAAATTTTGCAATGTGCTGCACACTCCCAGTCCTGCACATTACACTACGATCAATACCATGCGCGATCATTTACCTAAAGTAATATACTGAATCCCAATGCAATGACCTACAGGTGCAAGCGTCAGCATTATGACATGATTTTCCCGTTGGTTGATGTCAACGAACGGAAAAATCATAAACAATAACGAAAGCTGCCATTGCACTACCCCCATTGACCTAAATGCTGACTAAGGGAAACTTACGATACAAGGCAATGACATTTGCAATTAAACTGGCGCTTGCACTGGCGATTGCATTGATACAATGTAGGAAAATGCTGACTTGACTATACTGGTACGTCGGCTGGGTAAATGACTCCTGCATGGTAATATCCAATAATCGATAAGTGATGAACATGCACTTTCGTAGGAAAATCGGGTGTATAATGTGTGACACTGTGTTTGTGTATGTATTAGTTTAATTTGACCAAAAACTTTAGTATAAAAGGGGTGGTTGAATTCAGAATAAAACAGAGTTAGTAAAGAGTTAGTAAAATTTTAGTTAAGACATCATTCTAATAGAGGTCGCAGCCATTGCATTGCTCAAGACAGCGGGCCTCTCTAGAAAATTAAACAATAATAAAACAATTAAACAAATAAAATTAAATTCGTTTTAGTTAAAACTCTCCGCGAGTAACTCTTCCCTTATAACTTTAAGGAAGCACGGTTACTTCGCGTCACAACAACGCACAGAGTTTAGGGATGCCAAACTGGATGACATCGGCTCGAAATCGGTACCGGTGGAGAGACTTTTTGCGGGGGCCAGGACCGGACCCCGGTTGTAGAGCCAAACATGATGATGATGAAAAACAAACTCAGCATTAAGTGCAAAAAGATCGCTAATAATCAGAGTTCAAAGAGAAAATATAAAAAATTGTGTAATAAACATAAAAAGAAGATTCCCATCTGTCGAGATACCTATTATCGTACTCAATTTAATTCTGCTAAGGGATACTTAAAAAATGAATGGCAAATAGTAAATAGCTTGCTTAACAATTCTTCCATTTCCAAGAAACCTGATAGTATACGTCTTAATAACATCGACATTTCATACAAACCTGTCATGGCTTAGTTCTTTAATTGCTATTTTTCCAAATATAGCCAGCTTACAATCATGCCCCATCCTAACGCATTGTACCTCATTTTCATCCTCTTGTAGCTCTGATGAACCGATGCAAAGCAACGGTTTTGTTTATGAGCCTATTACATCTCTTGAATTATTAAAAGTTATTGTTACTTTAAAAAATTCTTAATCGTGTGCTGATGGTGTTTCGAATCTTCTTTTAAAAACAGTTGCTTGCTTTGTAGTGGATGTCTTGTCAGATACTTTTAATCGTTGCGTATTTGCGGGAGTCTTTTAAGAATCACTGAAATGTAATAGAGTCTTAAAATCGTGTACTCTATCTTGAATTATGCAACTATTTCAAAAAACTTTACAAAATCCAATTATAATAATAATAATAGTTATAAACTTTAATTGTGAATAAGGTCAAAATAAGTTTAAAGAAAATAACAACAAACTCTTGATTTTTCATTTGATAAAATTGGACAACAAAAACTTCGCGAAAACAGGCAACCCAAAACAGTAGTAGAATTTTTGATCCAAAGAGTTTCTACTACTCAACAAGTCCTTGAAATGATAGTTTAAGAGTGCTTACCTTCCCATTCCCGCTGAAGCTTAACGCTGCGACGTTTGCTAAATCCTCGATTTAATGGTTTAAGAGTGCTTACCTTGCCATTCCCGCTGACGCTCAATGCTGAAACATTGTCACGACATAACGCGTTGCCACTGAGACATCGTCACATGACACGCGGCCACGGAGCTACCACTCGTTTGAGTTACCGTTAACATAAACGGTGCTAGGACGTTGTCGAACTACGCAGTTAAAGAAAAAAACCCTAAAAGAAAAGTATGGTTACACGAGAAAGACGATTGGGGTGGCCTCAAAATATGCATCACTTAGATCTATCTTTGTGAAAAACTCACGCTTATGGAAAATCTTCTCTGCCCTTGGAAGCGGGTACCTATCTACTTCCAACTGTGAATTAACCGTTACTTTAAAATCGCCACATATGCGCGTAGCGCCTGAATGTTTTTTACAGGTACAATTGGAGCTGCCCAATTACTCGTAGCTGCGGAACTTAGTACACCTGCATTTACTAGACGTTCTATTTCCAATTTTACAGCATCTCTCTAAGCGAGCGAAGGGGATCGGCCGTGGTTTAAAAAATTTTGGTGTAGCATTTGGCTTCACATTAGGCTTTGCGTGAAACGATGTACAACAACCAAGATTCTTATTGAAAACGCTAGAAAACTTATTGCATACTTCGTCTAATTGGTTTTTTAATGCAATTTTATCTGAAACTTCAGTATATAAAATTCGATCAGCACAACTCACTTTGAATCCCAGAACATCAAACCAGTCCATGCCGAGAATATTTCCTCCTCCATATGTGTCAATCACTAGCAGATTTAGATTATGCTCATAACCTTGAAACTGAACCAATACATCGACGATTCCTTTTATAGGCACTGTATAGTTTGCATACGTCCGAAGAACAGTAGCGGATTCCGAACAATTTAGCTCACCCAATTTTTTATTGGCTCTCAACCCAATCATTGAACACATCGCTCCTGTATCCAGCTGAAAATCTAGCAATACACCGTTTACCATCAACTGTACCATACAATTTTTTTGATGCCGTGTAACATCTGATAAACTCTTTTTGCTTAAAGCTTGTACTTCTTCAATTCGTAGCGTTTGAATTTGCTCAATTCGTTTGTACTGCCTGCTGGATTTTTCTTGCGCAGTCGACAAACAGATGAAATGTGTCCCTTTTCATTGCATATTCGGCAAATAGCATCACGTATTGGGCATTGAACATAACTATGTCGACAACCTGGACAAGATCACTTGCCTTCTCTGATACCATTACCTCTTTTTTCATCCATTCTCTTTCGCGAATGCGATCGAGGTCTATAGCCCGAATATTTTTTATCGAAATTTTTACCCATTCGACTTTTGCAAAGCTGTCGCACGCACTGCATCGTGTAGAATGTGAAGCACAATTATATCGCGAATTAAGTTATCAACACACGGTTGTTCACAGCCTTCTTTTTCACACACAAATACACACTCACGCGCCGCTCCACGTAGATCCGCACAGAAAATGCAAGGAACTTGTGACATCGAATAATTGAGAGCCCTTCCTGGTTGCAATTTACGCAAAAGAAACGGTTGGCATGTAAAGATGCGGAAACTCGTGGTCGTTGGAAGGTGGCACCAGATCGCAGAACAAACGGCCTTCCTGTCAAAGTGCTATTTGATTGCCCCGTGATGGGAGCAGATAAATCGCTTCGCTGACCTTTTAACATATGGCTTCTGGATTTAATAAATACCGAAATATCTTGAAATATTGGCATTGCATTTTGCGGCGCATCTTCCAGTCACTTGTTTTTGGATTCCGGGTCCAATTTTGAAACCACTATGTATACAAGCAGATCATCCCAATATTCGGTCAGACGTTTTTGCTTCTTGAGCGATCGAAGATGCGAATTAACATCATCAAGTAAACTGAGCAATTTTTGTGATGTGCCCTTGTCAATTGGTTTCAATCGGAATATTGCCCGTATATGCTCCTCAGCGATAACATATGGTTTATCGTAACGCTCCGTCAGCAGCTTTAGTGTCTCCTCATAATTCTCGGCACTAAAGTCCAGGTTTTCAATTACCTTCGCAGCCAATCCAGTAATTACATTTCGGAGAAATTGAAATTTCGTGATGGTTTTGACGTGACAACGTCTCACTCCAAGGTTTAAGAGGGTACATGTTTAAAAACTCAAATGTTAAATGTCACTATTTAACAGATGTTAAGTTACGTTTTTAGCAGATGTTAAGTTACGTTTTTAACAGATTTTAAGTAACGTTTTTTAATATCCAATGGGATTTGGTCATGAGGAACTAGAGTTTTTGAACAAAGCAAGCGATTCGCATGAAATTCGGAATGTAGGACTAATATGTGACTATAGGACTTGTTCCTATGGAAATTCTGTGATCTGGCCAATAGGGTCTGGGATTTTTGGAACCAAGCCATTTCTCAATGAATTCGTATGAAACTCGTAATGTAGGACTAATATGTGACTATAAGACTTGTTCCCATGGAAATTCTGGGATCTGGCCAATTGGGTCTGGGATTTTTGGAACCAAGCCATTTCTCAAGGGATTCGCATGAAATTCGAAATGTAGGACAAAGATGTGACTTAAAGATTTCTTCCTATGGAAATTCTGGAATATGATCATTATTGTCTGGAATTTCTGGAATAAAGCAATTTCTCAAGCGATTCGCATGAAATTCGGAATGTAGGACTAAGATGCGACTATAAAGGCTAAACTATAATGCAATTTCGCCCCCTTACGTTAAAGTCAAAATCAGACGAAATGCTTTCCAAAGATTCTAAAGTTTCTCATCCGACAAAAATGTAGTTTTGTCACCTCGACGAAATAACATATGACAACTGTCAAGTTTTCTTGAGAAAATGCGCTCGCCAGCGCACATCTAATCGATTGGCAAAGTAACGAAAGTATTGCGAACGCTATTATGGGCGCAGCATACATTTTCATTGTATTCGCTCATTTAATCGTCGGGGTTTGACACTAGCGTAAAGAGATGAAATTACATTATAGTTCCGGCTTAAGACTTCTTGCTATGGAAATTCTTGAATATTATCTCAAGCGATTGAAATGAAATTCGGAATGCAGGACTAATATGCGGCTATAAGACTTCTTCCTATGGGAATTCTGGAGTATGATCATTATGGTCTGGAATTTCGGGAATTAAGCAATTTCTCAAGCGACTCGTGCCTTTTAATTTAATCGTAACATTGGCCACAACGTCAAAGAATTTCACTCCAACCGCGCGTAAAGATTACACGCACATATTTTTTTAACAGCTCTTACTTCTCCTACTACTATCGACGCAACTGCATTACTATGTTTGTGCAGTGATATGATATATTTAATATGTACCCACCTCACAATAAATTGTTATGAACATTTAAATCAGCTTATAAATTATTTATTCGTTGTATGTGATGTGATTGATGATCATGTATGTGGTTTCAATAACATACAATCAAGCAGAGCAGAACGAAACAAACATATGCAGTAGTAGGCTGCGGTCAAGAATTCAGCCGCTGCGCAGTTTATGCTGCATGTTGGTCAAAAATTCACTTTTAACAGAAAACAATACTACTGAAAGTTAAAGAAATAAGAGAACAATGCAAAAGAAATTTAATGAGAAATAATTGGCCTGCATGTTTGAAAGCGACAATATTACCATACCATTTCGAAGCATGGGCAGCACTACTCAGGACTCACTACTTTTCTCTTCTAATTTAATTTAAAACTACTCAAATTTTTTATGAGTTGAAATCAAAAGCTGCATTACTGTGTTTGGGCAGTAATATGTAATATGCAGCAACTTCACAGTTAGTGGTTATGAACATTTAAATCAGCTTATAAATTATTTATTCTGTTGTATGTGATGTGATTGATGATCATGTATGTGGTTTCAATAACATACAATCAAGCAGAGCAGAACGAAACAAACATATGCAGTAGTAGGCTGCGGTCAAGAATTCAGCCGCTGCGCAGTTTATGCTGCATGTTGGTCAAAAATTCACTTTTCAGCCAATGCATTAAAGAAAAATCGACTGCGCAGTTTACGCAGCTACTTAAAATGGGATGCAAATAGCAAAATGTAAATGTCAAATTGTCGCCCTACAAGCAGACTGTAAGTCGGTTCAAAATATAGCTGCAATTTCGTGCATACCGACTGCCTGCCATTTTTTTGTGCAGCACAAGCTGCGTAACTCCTTAATTCTTTACCGCAGCCGTAGTGATAGTATAGTCTCTGTTCATTTTCTATCGGTCCTCTGCTCTGCTCGTAACAGTGCTCTCATGACGTGCAGAAAAACAAAACTACCATAAGTTTCAAAAAAGATCCATGTTACAATGAAAACCTGGAAGCTTCCTTGCAACTATTTCCTTTTCTTTTCGCTTATCTTATCCTTAGTCATGTTTACAGTAACTAGAGTAAATAACTCTTCGATCAATTACAGAAGAGAAACAACCATGCAAAAGAAATTTAATCACGCCTGCATGTATCAAAGCGAAATTCTTCTCTTTTCAATTTCATTTCTCTTAAAATTTATTTTAAAATTACTCAATTTTTTTATAAATTGAATAACTCTGAGATCTATTACAGAAGGGAGAGAACCATGCAAAAGAAATTTAATCACGCCTGCATGTTTCAAAGCGACATTCTTAGCATACCATTTCGATGCATTGGTTAGTGCTGCTCACTTCTCTTCTCTTCAAATTTAATTTAAAACAACTCAAATTTTTTTATGAGTTAAAACCAAAAGCTGATTACTCTGTTTGGGCAGTGATATACAATATGCAGCCACTTCACATTTAGTGGTTATGAACATTAAAATTCGCTTTTAAATAATTTATATATAATGTGATGTGATGATGATGTATGTAATGAGCTACGGTGCAAGTTGTAGGACTTGTATTTAGTATAGAAAATTTTTTTAATATATACGTCCGTATTTATGTCCCACAGACAACAAGATCTTTGTTTTCTTTTCTTCGTCCCGGACAGACGTTGTCACGCTCAAATCCCACGGCCGTGTCTTCGACACAGCCTACCCTACTCTTTTTTTTACTTAGGGTTACTATGAACGTGGCTGCTTAATGATGCGATGAAAAGAGGCCACTCTTTTACTTCACCCGAAAATAGCTCCAACTTGAGATCAGGTACACGCCGGACCTTCCTTCCTAGCATCCTTGAATTCATCATGCCTGTCCTCGAACGCTGGCCTAATTTCATAATAAAATTTATCAATAACTGAGCGAACATCGGATTCTAGTCCGGTTTCATCTAAAATCTCGAGCGCCGCTTGGTTCTTTAAAAATTTGTTGCGCGTTTTAACCAGCTCTTCGAGGTGCAATTTAACTTTTGGCACTAGATAAGTGAGCTTCCATAAAAAGTTTAGCATTCTTAAAATATTCCAAGTGGTTCTTTTGCATTGCGCGAGTTATTTCGACCAACGACACAGTCGTCGAGGCGATATCAACCCCTAAACCATTAATAATAAATTGGACGAAGCAATAAAAATTGCTTTCAGTATGTTACTTACCGATTCTCGATCCAATTAATAAACAGACAATTAACGATCAGAACATTATGTTCAATCTCCAAAATGTCACGTTCAAAGATCTTCATGATCTTTGAGCAATTAAATCAAGAAATGTTCAATCTCCAAAATGTCACGTTCGAAGATCTTTATGATCTTTGATCAATCAAATTAATAATTGTATAATCTCAAAATGTCACGTTCAAAGATCTTCATGATCTTTGATCAATCAAATTAATAATTGTATAATCTCAAAATGTCACGTTCAAAGATCATTATGATCTTTGAGCAATTGAATCAAGAAATGTATAATCTCAAAATGTCACGTTCAAAGATCTTCATGATCTTTGAGCAACTAAATTAAAACTATGTAAGTAGGAGTAAGTTCACCATATGTGTATTTGCATATTGAAGTACATAAGAAATGTATTGTAAAGAAAAGTATAAATTATGATCTGTTCCACAAAAATAAGTTAGTTCAACTTTAAAGTCAAAAGAATAAAGACATACTAATAGCTCTCCAGACTTTTTCTTGGTTTCCCTACTTTACTCATCGTTATACAAAACTGGCGCAGTCGTGGAGTTTAACTCTAAAGAGTTAAAATTAAAGAACCTCTTAAAGTAGAAAAAGGAAGTCGTGAAATTTAACTTAAGTTAAATATTGAACAAGTCGTGGGGTTTAAACTCTAAAGAGTTAAGTCTTTTTTTTAAAGTTTTTTTTTAAATTTTTTTTTTAAAGTGTTTTCTTTAATCGTGGAGTTTTATTTTAAAGTGTTAAAGTGTAAACTCACAAAAAAAAAAAAAAAATTAACTCCAAAGATTAACTCTTTGAAACTTTGACTGAAAACATAAGTTGGAACTCAAAACAAAAAAAGTGGACTTTAACTCAAGTAGTTATAAAAAAAAATTAAAGATCTTACCTATTGAATTTTAAATTTAAACATATGCCGAAGGAAGTTAAAAGCCATTCGAAGCATTCACCATCACCATATAATTTATACAAAGAAGAAAAAAAATGGAACCATCAACAACAGCAGCAGAAGCTTCTCTTCTAAACCAACATCAACAACAAGCCAGCTTTCAATTATCGGCCAGCGAACTGATGAAGGAAGCAGCAAATATCAAAGAGTACAGAGGGACAGGACAATACGACCTTTCATCATTCATCAGAGAAGTGGAGATGATCTTGCTTCTATTCCAGGAAAACCCACCGCTATATGAATACATTTACAAAAGAAATGTACTGAACAAAATACAGGGAGCAGCACTTTATGCAATCAGGACATTAGGACCGAATCCAACGTGGGAACAAGTGAAGGAAGACCTCGTTCGAAACTTTGGAGTCAGGGAAACATACAGCAACCTATATTTCCAGGCAATGAATCTAAAAAATAATCATAATGTAAGTGAATTCTATGAAAAACTTAAAATTGTTCTTGACAAATTAAACACTAAGTATGAATTCGACGCTAATAAACCTATAGAATTTTCACCCTCAATAAATGAATCTATAATTTTAAAATCATTTCTAAACGGGTTGCACCCAAACCTATACAGTATAACTCTAAGTAGAAATATAAAAAATTTAAGAGATGCATATTACATATTAGAAGAGTCGGGAGTTATTAAAAGTGAACAAATTTACAACAAAAGTTATGACAGAAAATACTCTAGGACCGAACAAAATTTACAAGTGGTATCGGACAAAATAGTACACATTTTAGACAAAATAATAATACAAATTTTGGACAGTTTAGACCAAACAATAATTCTGGTCAGTTTAGACAAAACCATAACATAAACTCGGGACAATTTAGACAAAATAACAGACAACATACAAACTTTGGTAGTTCGGGACAACAACGATTTAATTCTGGACAGTTTAGACAAAACAGAGTAGAACAGATGGAAGTTGATCATATTCAGCCAGAGAATGATGAACAAGTAAATTTTCAATTGGTAGACAGGAACCTTGTCTTCCGATAGTAGAATTGACCGTAGGTAAAAGTAAAATTAGGTGTTTAATAGATACAGGCTTAACAACATCATTATTAAACTACCACAAATTACCACAATACAAACGAGTTAGACTAACGAACCAACTATACTTCAAAACACTAAGCGGACAGACAAAAGTAGAGTATGAAATAATAACTGAATTACCAGAAGAATTCAAAGAAGAGAAATACATGTGTTGGAAACTAACCAATTTTGAAAATAAAAACTTTGATGGTCTCATTGGACAAAATATTTTGAAACCAATGCAAGCCATTATAAATTTAGAGGAGGAATTTGTACAAATTCATAACAATAAAATAAAATTTGTAAATTCATGTCCATTCAAGTTTGAGGACATACATCAACTTGAAGAATGCTACGTAGAGGATAATATTTTAGGAAAACTTCAAAGACAGGACATGAACTACGAGGAAAAGTTACAGTTAAGAAAACTTATTAATAAAAATAGAGATTTATTTTTTCAAGAAGGTCAAAACCTTACCCATACTCATGAGATACAACACGAAATAGTGACCACAATGAGTAAACCAATATACTCTAAAATCTATAGATATCCTCAAATCCATGAAGAGGAAATCAACCAACAGATTGGAGATATGTACTCTCCTTATAACTCGCCACTTTGGATAGTACCAAAAAAAGCGGATAATTCAGGAAAAAAGAAATGGCGTGTAGTAATTGACTACCGTAAACTGAATGAAGTAACAGAAAGTGACAATTTCCCAAATATAGAAACTATCCTTGAAAAACTAGGAAGAGCTCAATACTTTACTACCTTGGATCTTGCAAAGGGATTCCATCAAGTAGTAATCAAACGGGAAGATAGACCAAAAACAGCATTTTCTACACCTAGAGGACATTACGAATTTATCAGGATGCCGTTTGGACTAAAAAATGCCCCAGCGACATTTCAAAGACTAATAAATTCTGTTCTTAGAGAATATATTAATAAAATATGTGTAGTATATTTAGATGATATCCTAATTTTTAGCACAAATATTGAGGAACATACACAAAACATACAAAAAATATTCAATAAATTAAGGAATCATAATTTAAAAATCCAGATAGACAAATGTAATTTTTTTGCAAGATCAACAGAGTATCTAGGACATTGGTTAACCACAGAGCGAATAAAACCGAATCTTAACAAAATTGAAAGCATTCAAAAATTAGAATTACCAACTACAGTCAGACAAATCAAATCTTTCCTAGGAATGACCGGATATTATCGTAAATTCGTAAAAGATTACGCAAAGATTGCACATGGACTTACTAAATACTTAAAAAAGAGTGTAAAAATAAATACAAAAGATCCACAATACACGGATGCATTTGAGAAACTAATAACATTACTAACAAACCCACCAATCGTTAAATACCCAGACTTTAAATATAAGTTTAAAATTGCAACAGATGCTAGCGAATTCGCAATAGGAGCAGTACTTTCTCAAAACGATCATCCAATTAGCTATGCAAGTCGCACTCTGAATGAACACGAGAGAAAATATTCAACAACAGAAAAAGAGTTATTGGCGATTGTTTGGGCAGTAAATTATTTTAGACCCTATGTTTATGGCAGACAATTCGATCTTTTAACAGATCACCAACCACTAGTCTGGTTGAAAACTAAAAGCAAAGGTAAGGATATAAATCCAAGACTTCAGCGTTGGCTACTAAAGCTAGGAAAATATGACTTTGAAATTAGTTACGTAAAAGGTAAAGAGAATAACGCTGCGGACTTTTAAGGTAGAATTAATGCTAACTCAGGACAAATATACGAAAACATGACACAAAGTCAATGCGATAAAATGAGCACTAATGCCACTATACATTCACAAGAGGAAGAACTAAATGACCACTTTCAAATATTAGACACTGTCGTCAACAGATTTAATACACAAATAATATTAACTAATGAAAATCTTAAAGAAATCGAATTTATAATGGGTAAACGCAAAATATATTTAAACTCACAGGATATTAGAAATAATTTTATGACAGATATTTTTCGTAGATTCCTAAAAAAAGGTAAGGTAGGAATTTACTCTGAGTTATCAGAGCACGAATACAATATGGTTCAGCAAAAGCTAATCCAATTATTCGACGGAAGCCTGGTATTCTATAAATGTACACTTCATGCAAAAGACATGAAAACTGACGAAGAAACATTTAAACAAATTGCAAAATATCATAAATATGAAACAGGTCATAATGGAATAAGTGAAAACTATGAAGGTTTAAAGAAAATTATTTATAGGGAAAATTTAAAGAAATTAATACAAAAATACATTAATAATTGTGACACTTGTAATAGAGCTAAATATGACAGAAAACCTTTAAAACCTAAATATAATATATCGGAAACACCAAAGTGTTTGAATCAAATAATACACATAACGGGTGTTTTTTTAAGAGGTTGCCGATTTTTTTTTTGAAGAAAACACATATAAAATTATGAAATGACCAAAATTTTTTTTTATTTGGTAGATAATTTTTTGGCATTTAACATTTAAATACAATTTCTGGCATATGGCTACCACGACTATTTTTCACAAATGTCATTCTGGAGGTCCAATTTTCCAGCACTTTTTCAAGCATTTGAGGGCGTATGTCAGCAATGACACGTTGAATATTGGTTTCCAAAGCGTCAATCGATTGAGGTTTATCCACATAAACCAATGACTTCACGTATCCCCACAAAAAGTAATCGAGTGGCGTCAAATCGCACGAACGCGGAGGCCAATTCACCGGACCATTTCTCGAAATAATGTTGTCGTTGAAAGTTTCTTTCAATAAGTCGATTGTTTCACGTGCTGTATGGCAAGTGGCACCATCTTGTTGAAACCACATTTCATCCATATCCATATCTTCAAGATTTGACAACAAAAACTCATTTAACATGGTTCTGTATCGATTTCCATTCACGGTAACGCGTCGTCCTTCCTCATTTTTAAAGAAATATGGACCGATGATCCCACCAGCCCATAGACCGCACCAAACAGTACATTTATCAGGATGCATTGGTAATTCTTGAACGGCGTGTGGATTATCTTTGCTCCAAATGCGACAATTTTGTTTGTTGACGTATCCATTTAACAAAAAATGCGCCTCATCACTGAAGAGAATTTTACGGTAAAAAAATGGATCTTCGTTCAATTGATTTAACGACCAATCACTGAATTCACGGCGCAAACGATGGTCGTGTGGCTTTAATTCTTGCACCAATTGAATTTTGTATGGCACCAAACCCAAATCTTTACGTAAAATTTTCCATAAAGTCGATGGACAAAGTCCAATTTGCTGAGCACGACGACGAATCGATAAATTGTCGTTTTCTTCGACACTGGCCTCAACGACAGCAATATTTTCTTCTGTACGAACTCTTCTCATTCTTGTCGGTGGCTTGGCATCCAAAAGAGTGAATGTAGACCGAAATTTGGTAATTACGTTCTTTATGGTGGTCTCTGACGGACGATTATGTGCACCATAAAATTCACGAAGTGCTCTATAAACATTTTTAATTGAACACTGATTTTGAAAATAAATTTCCACGATTTGAAAACGTTGTTCTGGAGTTAACCTATTCATAATGATTTGCCAAACAATACTGAGTAGAAATGCCACTTTGAGCTGTCAAAACAACTGTCATAAAATAAAACGACATCTATCGGAAAAACAAACCTCCTTAAAAAACACCCTTTAGATACGTATACTAACTCAAAACATAATTATATTACATTCATAGATAAACTTTCAAAACATGCAGTAGCATTTTATTTGGAAAACAAAAATAGTTTGACACTCATTGAAAAAATTAGATTATATATCTCTTTAAAAGGCAAACCCCAGAAATGTATTACGGATAATGAATTCAATACAATTAATATAAAAGACTTTTTCAGACAAGAAGCAATAGAGGTACATTATACACACCCAAATAGTCATACAGGGAACGCAGATATAGAAAGATTTCATAGCACTATTAGTGAAAAACTAAGAGTATTAGAAGCAGAAAAATCACAACTAACAGCACAGGAAAAGCTATATAAATCTATAGAATTATACAACAAACCTATACATTCGGTTATAAAACATAGACCAATAGACGTTGTAGACGGAAAGGTTGACTTACAGAAACTAACTGACATATTAATAGAATATAAAAATAAAACAATTGACAAAGCAAATAGAAACAGGGAAGAATTCAATAAACCAGAAAAAGAAGGCTATGTTAAGAACTACAGAGCACTAAGACATAAAAATGAACCCAGGTAAAGGAAACTCAATTTAGAAAATATTCATCCAGTAAACATAAAACGACCAAATAAATTTAGAGACCAACTAAACATTGATAACAAAGATATTGACGACAAATAAATCAAAAAATTTCTTTTGTCTTTTTAATAATAAAGTAATAAATAAAATAAATTGCAGATTCCTAGATTTTTAATCATAATGGCATCAGTGTGTCTAGTAACGGGACGATTAGAAGTACAGACAATCAGAGAGGACAGCGGATATGCTGAATTTAATACCCAAAAACAAGACTTAGTAACTGAAACAGAACTTATTGTACACTTAATTGACCCTAAGGAAATTATATATATTATAAATAATATGACCGTCAACATAGCACTTTTAGACTATAATTATAAGAAAATTTTATTAAACGAATTAAAAGAGTTAAAAAGCAAGGTATACACAATTCTGCCCAAAGTAGATAACAAACGATCAAAACGAGGATTAGTTAATGTGGTGGGATCAGCTTTTAAGTATTTATTCGGTACAATGAACGAAGAGGACAGAAAAGACATAGAACAACATTTTATAACCACAGACATAAATCTTCATAACACTGTAACCAATATGAATCAACAAATAAAAATAAATGACTACTTTAACAAAACATTTAATAAACTGAAAGACATTATACAACAGGACAGATACACAATTCAAGACAGAATAAATGTAGTAGACAGAACACTTCGACAATTATATATGCATAATTTGTTTAACGATCAATTATTTAAAATAAACATACTTAAAGAAAGAATTTCACATTTACAAGACAATATCGTCTCAGCCAAACACGGTATTATACACCCAAATATTTTAACTAACGAAGAAATAGAGAATTATGATATCAGTTTAAGAAAATTACAATATCTTAAAACTTGTGCTGTAGAATTTAAAAATAATCTATTAGTGTTTATTATTAAAGTACCGAAAACTTTTACCGTAATAAATCCAAAATTAATATTGCCTATTCCAAATAAAGAATTTTACGAAATTGACTCAAATATTGAAATTGTTTTTAGTTATAAAAATACAACATACACTTATGAAACTAGTAAGACCCTTAATGAGGTAAAAATCTCAAAACACTGCAGTTTAGAAAACACCTGTAAGTTGATAAAAAATAATATAACTGAGGTTATAGAAATAGATGACGAAATTATAGTATTGAAAAACGCAAATAATATTACTGTCAAACATGATTGCGATGAAAGAAAAATTGTTTTAGAAAAAAATATTTGGATACATTATACTGATTGTAAATTAAAGATATTAAACCATAACTTTTCAAATAAAAAACAAATATTTCAAGAACGTTTTTATTATCCAAATTCAATTACAAGAAATTTTACAAAAAAATTAACATTTAATGAAATAAATTTAATGAACAATTTTGATAACTTGAAAGATATTAATGAACTAAAGTATCATAGAAAATTATCAAATGGAATATCAATAACCATAATCATTGTAGTTATATTCATAATCTTGGGATTAGTATACATTTCAAAAAAACAAAAAGAAATAAAAATTAAAATACATCCCAAATTTCAGGAGAAATTTAAAACAAGGGGGGAGAAGTTATATCGACCAACGACACAGTCGTCGAGGCGATATCAACCCCTAAACCATTAATAATAAATTGGACGAAGCAATAGAAATTGCTTTCAGTATGTTACTTACCGATTCTCGATCCAATTAATAAACAGACAATTAACGATCAGAACATTATGTTCAATCTCCAAAATGTCACGTTCAAAGATCTTCATGATCTTTGAGCAATTAAATCAAGAAATGTTCAATCTCCAAAATGTCACGTTCAAAGATCTTTATGATCTTTGATCAATCAAATTAATAATTGTATAATCTCAAAATGTCACGTTCAAAGATCTTCATGATCTTTGATCAATCAAATTAATAATTGTATAATCTCAAAATGTCACGTTCAAAGATCATTATGATCTTTGAGCAATTAAATCAAGAAATGTATAATCTCAAAATGTCACGTTCAAAGATCTTCATGATCTTTGAGCAACTAAATTAAACTATGTAAGTAGGAGTAAGTTCACCATATGTGTATTTGCATATTGAAGTACATAAGAAATGTATTGTGAAGAAAAGTTCTGTTCCACAAAAATAAGTTAGTTCAACTTTAAAGTCAAAAGAATAAAGACATACTAATAGCTCTCCGGACTTTTTCTTGGTTTCCCTACTTTACTCATCGTTATACAAAACTCGCGCGCCCGTTTTAAGTCAGCCATATTTCCTTAAAGCAAGCAAAAAAAATTTAAATTACAAATATGTATGCAGTAACTTACAGCAATATGCAGCACGCGTTAATTTGCGGAGAAATCGAAAACGTGTGACTGAAGTACGTTACCCAACGGTACTTTCAGCAGCAGCAGCAGAACAGTGATACACTAACGTAGCAGAGCGCATGTAATTTTTGCAACTTGAATATGCGTAAAAATGCATAAATCATATTACCATATTTAATACTATTATAATTTTGCCTTCAATCCCTCCTTTTCGATTGCACAGAAAATTAACCTCGTCAATGTAGTAATTTTCTTCCTTTAAGGAGAGCGGGATGTAGTAAACACGCTACATACTCGATGTAGCGAACACACTACATACTAATTTCCCCAAATAAATTTTGCAATGTGCTGCACACTCCCAGTCCTGCACATTACACTACGATCAATACCATGCGCGATCATTTACCTAAAGTAATATACTGAATCCCAATGCAATGACCTACAGGTGCAAGCGTCAGCATTATGACATGATTTTCCCGTTGGTTGATGTCAACGAACGGAAAAATCATAAACAATAACGAAAGCTGCCATTGCACTACCCCCATTGACCTAAATGCTGACTAAGGGAAACTTACGATACAAGGCAATGACATTTGCAATTAAACTGGCGCTTGCACTGGCGATTGCATTGATACAATGTAGGAAAATGCTGACTTGACTATACTGGTACGTCGGCTGGATAAATGACTCCTGCATGGTAATATCCAATAATCGATAAGTGATGAACATGCACTTTCGTAGGAAAATCGGGTGTATAATGTGTGACACTGTGTTTGTGTATGTATTAGTTTAATTTGACCAAAAACTTTAGTATATATATATATATAAAGGGTGGTTGAATTCAGAATAAAACAGAGTTAGTAAAGAGTTGGTAAAAATTTAGTTAAGACATCATTCTAGTAGAGGTCGCAGTCATTGCATTGCTCAAGACAGCGGGCCTCTGCTTTTGGAACACAGCGTTTATCCAGACTGTTCCTAAAAAAGGCGAATCGTCATCTCTTTCCTCATACCGACGAATTGCGCTAACATTCATACTTTCTAAGGTCATGGAAACGCTGATCAATCGTAAGCTTATGGAATACCTTGAATCACATGAAATCAAGCAGTACGGTTTTCGTAGGCAACGTTCTACAGGTGACCTGATGGCTTATCTCACTGAAAAGTGGAAGTCTATTCATAAATTAGGTGAAAGCAAAGTTGTTGGACACGATATCTCCAAGAGTCTGGCATCAAGCTCATTATTCTGTTTTCTGTTTTGTCTCCGACACTCTTTCTGATTTTCATTAATGATCTCCTATCCGCTACTTCAAATCCAATCCATTCTTTCGCTGACGACAGCACTCTTAGCTTTTCATATGATTTCACACTGTCTCCACGCCCCTGTTCGTCGCAAGTGAAACTTGAACAACGACGTATGTTAAGCACGTCAAATTCTGACCTTGACTGCATAACAAGGTAGGGACTATATAATAGAGTTTAATTTAGTGCTTCCAAAACACAATGCTGTCTTCTGTCGTCCAAGCGTAATTTAAACCCCCATCCTTTATCCATGCATGGATCTGGCATCGAAACTGAAAAACTCGCAATTCCCAGTATGTGCGTCAACAACCAGCTTCGTTGGAACGACCACATATTTTCCATCACCATCGGTTGTCTCCCAATCGCCGCTGTGCACGGTCGTGCTGCTCTCCAGCACACGCAAAAATAAAAAAGTAACTGTGTAGTGTTGTGTTTTTGCGCACAAATAAATAAAAATAAAAACAAGTGCAAGCAAACGGTTCGCGCGATCGACCGATCATTAAGTACAAAGTGCAGTGTGTGTGTCCGTGTGCCCCATCCTCAGCAGCGCAGCTAAAGAACTTAGTAAAACTTAATTGTCGTATGTTTTTCATGCGGCAGTTTTTTTATGATCTAATTCTTTAGCAATTAGAATAACGGATTGTGAGTGTTTGTATTTTCTGGTGATTTAGCTCATTTTGTCGTGAAGGCATAACACTGGCGACAATTTGTGTTAATAATCCATTTTTAAACATACTCTGGTACTAAGTGAAACCCACGTATTTGATAATTCTGATACATCGGAATTTAATCTGCCTGGTTATAACTTAGTGCCATTATTTTTCCCTCGACGTGGAATCGCAATCTATGTGCGAAATCTATGTTTGAGAAAAAAAATGTTTAAAATTTTCTGGCATTGAATTCGGCCGAGTCTAGGCTAATTGTTCTCGAACAATTATTCTCACACAATTATTCTAAGAAATTTTTGTTAAATATTATGACGTTTATTCACGATTAGCCTACCCTCGGCCGAATTCAATGCCAGAAAATTGTAACGACCGCCTTCGTCGACGGTCATTCCAATTATTCAATGCGAGTTTCACTGCAAATTCATCGTGTAAACACAATAGGCACGACATGGGCTTTTACTCATCACTAAGTTGGCAGAACTGACATGAGGTTGTCGTGGCCGGATGGCAATTTTTGATGATGGCGTTTGTGCACTTTTGTTTTTGCTTTTGGCCTATCTGGTGCGCATTGGAGAGAGCTCGTCTGATATTGTTCGCCATAGTCATTTCTCTTTATGCGATTATTAATTGGTAATCATCGGAAAAACGCGTAGAGTATGAATTCGTGCTGTTGTCTGGTCGAATCGAGAAAAAGTGGTTGCAGCGTCAAGCGGCGACATCGTGTGTGTTTCTGATTTCCTAAGCCACGTTGGTGAATGATTGATTGACATCACATAACCCCACTTGAAAGCTGAAAAGGGGAGCTGACATTCGATAAGTTGGAGGAGCACCCGATTGTGAATTTTATTTTCTGAGGACACTGACAGTGCAAGTGCCCGGTGGAAGCGCAGTTATTCCTTATTAAAACGTAATAATTTAAAAGAACTTTGGATTTTCGAAGTTTTGTACCATTTAAAGTACACAACAGCTATGTACTGCAATTTTAAATGTGGTGAAGTATTCTGCAACAGTTCAACATCGTTTGAGATTTCGTGCATCCTTGTCCAAGCCAGCATTGCATTTCAAGAATCTCTAACGCACTTTGAAAATGAGCACCTGTCTGATCAAAGCTGTGTATTCATCGATGAAGATGATCGTCCATTGGCAAGCCTTATTGAAGAATTTCAGGATCCCCTAGAAAGAATTTCAAATAACACTGCCTGCCCATTTGAAAGCAGCACCAAAGACGAAAATTACTCATTTAAATCTACCACTAAACCCAATAAACCTTTCTAAACATATTTCATTAACATTACACAAATATATTATTATTATTAGTATTGTACATACCATCATACTACATTACTAGCATTACGCGATTATTATTACATAATCTAATTAGTACATCTACACATATTTCATTAACATTACACAAATATATTATTATTATTAGTATTGTACATACCATTATACTACATTACTAGCATTACGCGATTATTATTACATAATCTAATAAGTACATCTACACATATTTCATTAACATTACACAAATATATTATTTTTATTAGTATTGTACATACCATAATACTACATTACTAGCATTACGCGATTATTATTACATAATCTAATTAGTACATCTACATATATTTCATTACCATTACACAAATATCTTAGTATTCTTAGTATTGTACATGCCATTATAATACATTACTAGCATTACACAATTATTTCTACATAATCTAAACATATATACATTACCATTACTAGATTTATATAGATACTATACTATTGCTATTGCTATACCATATATATAAAATATATGTATACAATACAATTATATAGACAAATATATAGACACTACTATCACTATGTTTATTACTAGATATATATAGATACTATACTTATACTATTGCTATTACTATGGTTATATAACAATACAATTATATAACCATCCCTGTATTAGCAGATCATATATACATATATATATACTATACTGTTGTTATCTCTATGGTTATTACTAGTTATCTATAGACACTATACTATTGCTATTACTATGGTTATATAACTGCCTTGGCATTAGTACACATAAGTTAATACCATTATATAAGTTAACACAGATTACGCTGATGAAGCGACTCAGCGCATTCCTACTCCAACACGAGCAACGATGCAACGATTTCATCATCCAGCGACAGGTTGCTGACGAGTCGTCTGGAGCTCATCCGACACCGCACACATTCCACATTCCGACTCTGCACTACAGCGTGGGCTGCATTACAGCGTGGAAAACATAGCACAACATAGGTGATAAGTTTAGGCTATTTTAGATTATAAGTTAGTTCTAATTTGTTTGAATCAAGAAGAGGTACTGCCTCACTGAAGAAATATATTTTTTTTAATAAATAAACTTGTATTAATTTAATTTATAGCCATCTTCGTGTTATCAGATCATATATATGTATCCTATACTAGTACTATCATAAGGTTATTAGGCTATTGCTATCACTATGGCTATATAACTGCTTTGGCGTTAGTAAACCTAATTTAATACAATTATATAGCCATCCTCGTATTATCAGATCCCATATATACATACTATACTATTACTATCACTAAGGTTATTACCATGACTATATAACTAAGTTGATATTATATACTATGCTATTACTACTACTATTGCTGGGCATTAGTAAACATAATCCTTTAATACAATTATATAACTATCTTATTATTATCACCTCATATAGAGACACTTTACTATTACTATTACTATAACTACCTTTAATTTTTAATTTTAATTTTTTTTGTCTCTGCGGGTTCGGCGATTTCTCTATCTCGGTATAGCTGGTCGAATTGCAAACGATCGAACGCGTTTTAAATTTAATTCTTCCTTCCAATTGTTGATTGATGATTAATTTTCGATTTTTGTCTTTTTTCAGTTGACGATGCACCTTCAATCAGCCGGATAATTCCCATAACGCGGAAGTTTGACTATGGATTTTTTTAAATCGGATGAAGGTGGATCGGCACAACTGTTTGGCCCACGTTCAGTGATGGTTGGCCACAAGATTTGTCCACATTGGTGTTTGATCTTCTAACGTCTAACTTTGACTGGGCCGCGAATTTTGTTTTGTCCTCGACACTGTGCCTAGTCCATTATTTAAATGTTGACTGGCTGGTGGTCAACGACTCGACTATATCTTTACTTGTCATTACTAATAAACTGTTTTTTTTCTCATTTAGCCGCGAATTTTGTTTTGTCCTTGACACTGCCTAATCCATTATTTAAATGTTGACTGGCTGGTGGTCAACGACTCGAATATATCTTTACTTATCATTACTAATAAACTTTTTTTCCCATTTAGCCGCATACAAACCTGCACGCTCCGTGATCGTCTCCCCGGCAATCATACCTTATATCGTATACTTTCAAATCGACTTGAATGATTTTTTTGCCTGATTCTGGCATCCTACTGCTGTGGTAAGCTTTTTTACTCTTAACTTTTTGGGACCAAATCCACCATATATTTTGGGTACTGGTATTTATATGTGAAATCTATACATGTACATTCTATATGTATAAAAACAATCGTTAGGGCAGGAAGCCTGTTAATACCTGCTTCAGAATTGATCAGTGTCGGTTGGACATTGGAAACATTTTGTTTGGTTTCGTGGACTGCTGTCTTTTAAGGACATAGCATACATCCGAAATGGATGTCACCGCCTTGACCCCGGAGGAACTCGAAATAGAGTTTGAGGTTCGAGGACTTCTGTCCAGATCGGACGATTCTCTTCGGACTTTGCAGCAACAAATCGAGGCTGAAAAGGCTAATTCTGTTGATGCTCCCAAGCGGATGCATAATCGCGCGGCCCGGAATCCGAACGCAAAAATAGAGGCATGTCGCGCTAAGCTCATTCAATGGCAAGACAAGATTGCTACCATTCAAGCTACGCACGAGGACTTACGAAGTTCTCAAGCGCAACAAGTTACATCTCGCTTGAGTCATGTACGTGGTCGTCTGGAACGTGCGGCTCAATCCGCTACGTATCGGGACGCCGCGAATAACTTGTTGAAATCTTGCGCTCAGTTAATTGAGTCCTTAGAGGGATATTTACTTAACTCGAATGATTTAGATAACTCGGTTGATACAGCAAATAATGTTGATATCCCGGGGAGTTCGGCCATTCAGACAGACCCATCGATTGTCCCTGAGGGTACTTCCGTGCCGGCCATTTCCGTGCCAGCTAATTCGCTCAGTATAGAACCTCAAACAGAGAATACACATTCTTCGATGGAAGCTAACACTCTACTGACAGCCGTGATGTCGCAATTGCGTTTATTAACGGAGCAAATCCACGCTTTAAATAATCAACAGAACGACCTGCGAGCCAAGGTTGAATGTTCCTCAGGTCAGAAAGGTAGTTTCGAGTCTGGGAATACGTTCACTAATCCCCAAGCTTCATTACCATTTGATCGGCAGCAGCCGGCTATAAATCCAAACCCTATGAACGGAAAACACAGGCTACAAGCGTCGCCCTCTTCAAGACCCATCCGAACATATCCACGACACCTACTACTAATCCCGGCCATTCGGCTCCTGGCGGTGTACCTGGTGCCGCCCATCAATACCTTTGGAATCCGTCGCGAGGATTTCAGCACAACAGCACGTTTGATTTGCCCACTTCAAGGAATGATCATCATCCTACGAGTGGACAAACGAATCTATCTTCTTCAGTTACGGCTGGATATGGTCATCGCCAGATATCTCGCAGTGGTATAATGTACAACGGTCATTCGTCGGGGATTACCGTCGACATGTTTTTCTTCCAGTTGGAAACTGTAGCATCCACTATGAATTTGTCCTCGGAGATGCTATTGATGGAAATGGGTACAGTGTTGAGGGACGTCGCCCTCCGGTGGTACTGGATATATCGAAAGCATCATCCCATGGCCTCATGGAATGAGTTTAAGACTGACTTCATAGAAAGATTTCGAGACCGGAGAACTTCTCTCGAAATACGAAAGACAATCGGGGCTCGGAAACAGCACCCTAATGAGAGTTCAATCAATCTCCGACGCCATATACCGATGAGAAATTCCTACAATTATTAATCGCAAATATGAAACCCGCTTTGCAGTTTCACCTTACTGATCGCCAGTTTAGCAATATTAACTAGCTGATCAAGAGCTGCACAGCATGGGAGGATGCGTTAAAACGCGTTAAAGCCCCACCTTGTACACCCAACGGAGCATCAATGAACACTCCAAGGACTCGTATGAAGCGATAGAGATGGGCGTGCCATGCGGAGGTGCCTCTATAACCGATGCGACCATCGGACGCCCACTATCAGCCTTGCAGACGACCCCCAAGATTCCAATGTCCACTCCGCGACAGAATGACATACTACCGAATTTGTTTCAATTGTTCGAACACGGGACATACCTTCATGAATTGCCCTATAGCCCCAACTGGTACCTTCTGCTATCGATGTGGTCACCATTACTCCTCGGTGTCAGAGATGTGCGGAAAACCAGCAAGGTGGTTCTCGGAGAACTGGGAATCGGGTACCACCGCAGCCACATCGCCCAGCAGCAACTCACTGGGTATGGGCAGCAATACCGGCCCACAGACTCGACGGTTATCGACCACGATAGCAAAGAGGTCTTAGTAGTGCCTGGTCGCTCTAAACCACGTCGAATACTTCTTTTTTAATAATCACAACCCCTTAACGAATAAGGTTGGCCCTATGTTGTCCAAGCATTCTACTAGATTACGGCGGTCCCAAAAATACTGGGACCAACGAAAGAAAATGCGATCCGACATTATTTCCTTGGTGGTGGCTCCAGAAGATGGCGATAATCAGCCATACGCGAACGTCTTAGTCAATAACATCCCGTTTAGAGGCCTGTTAGATAGTACTATCAACTCTCAGCGTATTGGGACGCGGGTCTGAGAAATTCCTGGCGAACCCTTTTGTGAATGTGCACAATTTTCCTATGCCGATTCGCACAGCGAGTGGTCAGTCTCAGCGTGTACATAGTTATATCGAGGCGATCGTTAGTTTTAACTGGGTCACTCATAGATTTACGCTCTACCTAGTCCCATCCTTGGAACAACCGCTTTACCTAGGGATAGACTTTTGGTAACGGTTTGGGATAGTTCCGAAACTCTGTTCCTTGAACGTCTCAGAGGACTTTCTAGAGCACCCCACTACCCCTAAATATCATGTTCTCACGGATAGTGATCAACAGAAACGGAACATTATTAAAGAACCCTTTCCGGTCAGTGACAAAGTAGGCTTGGGACGAACGTCGTTTATAACACATTCCATAGACGTTGGGTCGGCTAAGCCGGTTAAACAGCGGTTTTACTCCGTTTCCCCTGCCATACAAGGATTGATGTACGGCGAGTTGGATCGGATGTTGTCTTTAGGGGTTATCGAGGAATCTCGGAGTTCTTGGTGCTCACCGGTTACGCTAGTTAGGAAGGGCAATGGCAAAGTCCGTCTGTGTTTGGATGCCAGGGAACTGAACGGGGTTACCACAAAGGATGCTTATCCGTTGCCTCTTATCAGTGGATTGTTGGGTCGCTTGGACCAAACTAGAGTAATCTCTGCCATTGATTTAAAGGACGCCTTTTGGCAGATACAACTCGACCCGTCCTCCCGGGATAAGACTGCATTTACGGCTTATGCAATGCACCACAGACCCTTTGCCGCCTTATGCACCAGGTTATACCCCATCAGTTACATGATAAGATCTTTGTGTACCTCGATGACCTCCTGGTCACCTCTGCTACGCTTGCTGAGCATTTTGGGTTGTTTAGGGAGGTAGCCCACCTTCCTGTTGCGGGAAGTAGACTACCTGGGGTATGTCGTCGGCGATGGTTGCAACATATTGGAGTTCCCTACCCCTACGACCACCAAACAAATCAGGCGCTTCCTGGGAATGTGTGGTTGGTATCGCCGCTTCATAAGCAACTTTGCTGCTTTGGCTGCCCCGCTCACCGACCTCAACGGCAAGACGAAGTCAAAATGGTCAGCGGCCGCAGATGTTTCTTTCAACGCTCTGAAGAATGCGTTATCGTCTGCCCCGTATTGGCTAACCCGGATTACAATAAGCCCTTTTTCATACAGTGTGATGCTAGTACAGTCGGCGTGGGCAGCGTTATTCAGACTGACGACGAAGGTAACGAGAGGCCCATTGAGTTTATCTCCCACAAGCTCAACGTGGCTCAACGGAACTATTCCGTGACAGAATTGGAGTGCTACGCCGCGGTACTTAGTGTACAAAAATTCAGGCCCTATATAGAGGGTTATACCTTCGTGATCTACACGGATCACTCCAGTTTGCGATGGCTAATGACACGAAAGGATCTGTCTGGGCGGGTTGCACGATGGAGTCTAAAGCTTCAGGCATTTGACTTTCAAATTGGATACCGAAAAGGATCAGTCAATGTTGTACCGGATACGCTATCTCGGGCTTTTGGCGAAGACAGTCATGTCCATAGTGCTGGTCCTAACGATTCTGATACGCCATATGAGGGTCGACTGATAGGTTCTGTTGAACATGCGGATGTTTCTGATTCCTTAACTATCTCCAGTTTGTCGACACCGGTGTTACATATTGATCTAAATTCTCTCTCTTTTCAGGAACCGGAATATGTGGCCCAGCTCGTCAAAATACAACAAATGAAGTACTGTACTCACAACTTTGCAATTCGGGACAACAAAATTCTCATCGCTCCGGCCTATGGGTTACGGTACCTCGACTCGGACATCCCTGTTTTTAAAATAGTTGTGCCCCAGTCCATGACTAGCAACCTGATCGAACAAGCCCATAATCCGCCCACCTCAGCACATTTAGGCAGAAGCAAAACACTCGAAAGGCTACAACGACAATTTTTTTGGCCCCGCATGTCGAGTCAAGTGAAGGTATTTGTTGCCAGCTGCCCTAAGTGTAAGATTATTCAACTCGACCAGCCATGGGGGCTCCTGTGGTGTCTACGCGTCCCTTTCAGAAGCTTTTCATCGATTTTCTGGGTCCGTATCCCCGCTCCAAAAGGGGAAATGCATAAATCGTCATAGTTCTTGACCACTTTTCCAAGTTTGTTATTATCAAAGCCTTACGAGAAGCCACGGCTCCCTTGATGTGCGCCTTTTTGGAAAACGAGGTTTTCTTGATATTTTCTGTTCCGGAAGTAGTGACTTCCGACAATGGTCGGCAGTTTACTTCCCTTCTGTTTAGGGATCTGTTGACAAAATATGGAGTCCGTCATGTCCGCACACCCGTTCACTCCCCCCAGAGCAATGCCACGGAGCGAGTCAACCGCACACTGCTTTCGGCTATCCGCTCCTATATCAATGATCACGAACATACTGAGTGGGACGGATGCCTGCCGGAGTTAGCCGCGGCTCTACGCAATTCCGTACATGATACTGTGCACTATTCTCCCCATTATCTCGTGTTCGGTCAGTACATGTCTCTGCATGGGTCAGAGTACGCGTTAAGGAGCTTACTAGGTGTATCAGACGATTCCAATGAAGTGTTTGCACTGGCTAAAGCAAACCGCCTCAGCTTGGTCAAACATAAGATTGGGCATTACCTCCGGGTTGCTCATGAAAAATCGGCGCAGCCGTATAACTTACGAAGTAGACATCGACATTTTAGTCTGAACCAACCCGTCTTCGTTAGATCTTTTGTCCAAAGTTACGCTGCGAATAAGTTCTCGGCAAAATTGTCAGCCAAATTTGTCCCAGATATCATCGATGGCAAGGTTGGTAACGTGGCCTATCGTATCCGGAGTCTGGAGGGTAAGGTGTTGGGTACCTACCATGTAAAGGATATCCGCACTTAACTAACCCACCTTGGCGATGATTCGTCTCACCTGATTCGTCCCGTCGTAGCAGGAGAGTAGTTAAAGCATATGCTAGGAACCGCTCCACGTAAGTGTTAGGCCCGGATTGAGACCTCTCCTCTCTGGTGTGGGACAGCCCCACGATTTGTAACGACCGCCTTCGTCGACGGTCATTCCAATTATTCAATGCGAGTTTCACTGGAAATTAAATTCACTGGAAATTCATCGTGTAAACGCAATAGACACGACATGGGCTTTTACTCATAACTAAGTTGGCAGAACTGACATGAGGTTGTCGTGGCCGGATGGCAATTTTTTATGATGGCGTTTGGGCACTTTTGTTTTTGCTTTTGGCCTATCTGGTGCGCATTGGAGAGAGCTCGTCTGATATTGTTCGCCATAGTCATTTCTCTTTATGCGATTATTAATTGGTAATCATCGGAAAAACGCGTAGATTGTGAATTCGTGCTGTTGTCTGGTCGGATCGAGAAAAAGTGGTTGCAGCATCAAGCGGCGATATCGTGTGTGTTACTGGTTTCCCAAGCCACGCTGGTTAATGATTGATTGACATCACATAACCCCAATTGAAAGCTGAAAAGGGGAGCTGACATCCGACAAGTTGGAGGAGCACCCGATTGTGAATTTTATTTTCTGAGGACACTGACAGTGCAAGTGCTCGGTGGGAGCGCAGTTATTCCTTATTAAAACGTAATAATTTAATAGAACTTTGGATTTTCGAAGTTTTGTACCATTTAAAGTACACAACAGCTATGTACTGCAATTTTAAATGTGGTGAAGTATTCTGCAACAGTTCAACATCATTTGAGATTTCGTGCATCTTCGGCCAAGCCAGCATTGCACTTCAAGAATTTATAACGCATTTTGAAAATGAGCACCTGTCTGATCAAAGCTGTGTATTCATCGATGAAGATGATCGTCCATTGGCAAGCCTTATTGAAGAAGTTCAGGATCCACTAAAAAGAATTTCTAATAACACTGCCTGCCCATTTGAAAGCAGCATCAAAGACGAAAATTACTCATTAAAATCTACCACTAAACCCAATAAACCTTTCTAAACATATTTCATTAACATTACACAAATATATTATTATTATTAGTATTGTACATACCATCATACTACATTACTAGCATTACGCGAGTATTATTACATAATCTAATTAGTACATCTACACATATTTCATTAACATTACACAAATATATTATTATTATTAGTATTGTACATACCATCATACTACATTACTAACATTACGCGATTATTATTACATAATCTAATTAGTACATCTACATATATTTCATTAACATTACACAAATATATTATTATTATTAGTATTGTACATACCATCATACTACATTACTAGCATTACGCGATTATTATTACATAATCTAATTAGTACATCTACACATATTTCATTAGCATTACACAAATCTATTATTATTATTAGTATTGTACATACCATCATACTACATTACTAGCATTACGCGATTATTATTACATAATCTAATTAGTACATCTACACATATTTCATTACCATTACACAAATATCTTAGTATTCTTAGTATTGTACATGCCATTAAAACACATTACTAACATTACACGATTATTGCTACATAATCTAAGCATATTTTATTACCATTACTAGATATATATAGATACTATACTTACACTATTGCGATTGCTATGGCTATATAACTGCTTTGGTATTAGTAAAACTACTTTAATACAATCATATAGCATCTTCGTATTATCAGATCCTATATATATATATACTATAATAATACTATCACTATGTTTATTACTAGATATATAAAGATACTATACTATTGCTATTGCTATACCATATATATAAAATATATGTATACAATACAATTATATTAGACAAATATATAGACACTACTATCACTATGTTTATTACTAGATATATATAGATACTATACTTATACTATTGCTATTACTATGGTTATATATAGAAACTACTATCACTATGTTTATTACTAGATATATATAGATACTATACTTATACTATTGCTATTACCATGGTTATATAACTGCCCTGGCCTTAGTAAACATAATTTAATACAATTATATAACAATCCCTGTATTAGCAGATCATATATATATATATACTATACTGTTGTTATCTCTATGGTTATTACTAGTTATCTATAGACACTATACTATTGCTATTACTATGGTTATATAACTGCCTTGGCATTAGTACACATAAGTTAATACCATTATATAGCCATCTTCGTGTTATCAGATCATATATATGTATCCTATACTAGTACTATCACTAAGGTTATTACTGGAAATATGTAGATACTAGGCTATTGCTATCACTATGGCTATATAACTGCTTTGGCGTTAGTAAACCTAATTTAATACAATTATATATCCATCCTCGTATTATCAGATCCTATATATACATACCATACTATTACTATCACTGTTACAACTTCTATCAACTATAAATAAATTGATGGCCGACAAAGCCAACAATCATGTCCAACACAAATAATAACATATAAAATGTATAATGTACTCGCGGCCTTAGTATCTAATTGTATGAGCTGCAAGATAATTGAGGTTCACCATCTTTCTCACTTCACTTCCTTTTTTTGCCAATAAGAACGAGACTTGTTTTTACAATATACTGTCATTAAATATTAAATATTAAATTAAATTGAGATTGTTTCATAAATCAAAAAAATTCTGTGCTTTCTATAAATACTTTTGCTTATTTTTGCTACGAAGTTCACAATCGGCCATTTGTGTAAATATCCATACAACCAAAAAGGCTCTTCTGATTGCTGCCTCTGCTGCAGGCATGCTTCGCAGAGCATTTCACATTTTTGCACGTTTCGTAGAAAACGTTTTTCAATTGTGGGTCCTCAACAATCAACACACAAAAAACATTGGTGCCGAAACCCGGGATAAATTACTACAGATTGAGCCGATCAAGTCGGATTTCGCAAAATTGCCAACGACACCTAATAAAATTTAACCATTGCATTGCAGCAAAAGGGAGAAAGTCACTGTATCTACACATCCACCTACACATGGTTTCACGTGAGTAAACGCATGCAAACAAAAAAATCTTTAATTTAAATCTTCAATTAAAAGTGTATATACACATGAAATTTACATACATAAATCTCAATTCTGTAAATCTTTAATTTACATCTTCAATTAAAAGTGTATCTACACATTCACACATTTTCAAAATCAATAAATTATAAATTAAAATAAATGGACAAGAATACGCAAAAAAGGTTGGCAGAATACACGAGGCGCCGAGGTTATGCTCGTGGAACTCTCACGCGTTTGGAAAGTTCAATCTCAGCACTCGGTAGCACTCAAATGGATTTGCAAGACGCATATGTCAACTTAGAGCAACTAGAGCGTTGTTATCGTGATTTCGAAGAATTCGACCAAAAAATACAAGACATCGATTCTGATTCTTCCGAGATATCTCAATTTGAACAGGTTTCTTAAACTTAAGGCTAGGCTTCGCGGTGTAATTCACGATACAAATCCCTTGCTAACAGCCGTTCAAAAACAACTGAACGAAACTATGTCTTCGTTCACTGCCCATCAACGGGAATTATTGGATTCCATACGCGAAACCAGCATAGCAGCTGCACAAAAGGAAGAAGTAAAACTTCCTCCTTTAGACATTCCCTCATTTTATGGCAGAAAATCTGAAGAATTTCAATCCTTCAAAGATTTATTCGAAACCATTGTAGACAAAAACACAGCCATGTCAGATTGTCAAAAGCTTAGCTATCTAAAGGGCCTTATGAAAGCTGACGCGTATACTTTCGTTCGCCACATCACAGTAACCGATGCAAACTACAAGGGTACGTGGTTAAAGGTCTGCAAGCGATACGACCAACCTATCCAGGTCATTCGTTCTTTCGTAAAAAGGTTCCTTGAACAGCCCGCAATGTCGAGTATGAACACCCAATCTTTGCGAAAGGTTCTCGATACGGCTACCGAAGTGATCTCTGGGCTCAAAGCTTAAGGTGACGACGCCGAATCTCGCGATATTTGGCTCAACCACATTATTTTGAATAAGCTAGATGACGACTCACGTAAGGCCTGGGCATCAAAAACAGTAGAGGTCAAATATCCAACATTTGATTCACTGCTTGACTTTCTCGAAAAACGATGCTTAGCTCTAGAAAACTGTGAGGTCTCATCCAGAAAATCATTTCCATCACGACAGGTCAATGAGATCAAGTCGCATCACGCTCTAACATCGAAATCAAACGGGCCAACCCCGCCCCCTCACACAAGCGTGCTGTCCAGAGCTATGACATGCCGTAAATGCTTCAGTAACCATCGTCTCCAAGACTGCGAACAGTTTAAAGCTTTAGACCTCAACGCTCGAAGGGACTTTGTATCCTCATCTGGATGTTGCTTCAACTGTTTAGCCGCCGGCCATAGCTCAAAAGTTTGTCGTTCCTTCAGAAGGTGCCAGTCATGTCATAAAAAACATCACACCATTCTCCACCCACTAGCGGAAACAATTTCGAACATCTCGACGACACAGGTAAATGTCTCACTAGATCAAACTCTTCAAGGGTACCAACAATAGCGCCTCTAATCTTCATATGTACACCTCATTGCTGTCAAGTCCCCTATTGACTACCGCACGCATTATTATTCGCAATAGAGAAGGAGATAGCTGTATCGGCCGCGCGCTATTCGATTCAGGATCTAATAGCTCCATGATCAGTGAGACCTGTGTTCGTCGACTTAATTTGTCACGCTCAAATGCTCGATATCAAGTAAAGGGAATCGCTTCGAAAAGCATCACCAGAGGTCTGACAGCGATTGAAATCTCTCCGCATTTCCAACCAGAATTAAAATTGGAAGTTGAGGCTTATATCATGAAAGACCTTCCGTCGAAACTGCCACGAGCCAGCTCAGACACACTCAAAAATTGGGAAGAGCTTGACAGAGTCACTCTGGCCGACCCAATAGAAGAACAAAACGGCGAGATAGATGTGCTACTTGGAGCCGGCCACTTCATGAAAATGCTATCAGAGGGCAAATCGGAAGGTCCAAATAAACTCGTTGCTCAAAACACCATGTTCGGCTGGATAATTGGAGGTGGTGAAGCTCATATGCCCGTACAGCAGTCATTCAACATCAACCTCGAGTTCAACATCGACGATACTCTCAGAAAGTTCTGGGAGCTGAATGAACTGCCGGAGCAAAACCATATGAGTATACAAGAAAAAAAATGCGAAGAGCTCTTCCGAGATACTACTTTTCGCAATGAACAGGGTCGATTCGTAGTGAGACTACCATTCATGCCGAATGCACCTTCACTTGGAGAATCACGGTCACAGGCCGTTTCCCGATTTGCCAGTTTAGAAAGAAAGCTTCAATCGGACTCGCATCTTAGAAAAGAATACGTCGAAGCCATGGATGAATATCTGCAAGAGAATCACATGGAGGAACTAAACTCTAGCGATCTTACAATTCCTTCATCAAACCACTTCTATCTTCCGCACCATCCGGTGATAAAACTAACGAATACCACGACAAAGGTCCGAGTTGTCTTTGATGGTTCAGCAAGCACGAGATCTTCAGTATCTCTTAACCAAACACTAATGGTAGGTCCGACGATACAGCCGGATCTCACGTCAATCCTAATCCGGTTTCGACGACACAAAATAGCATTTACGTCCGACATCCAAAGGATGTATCGCCAGGTGCGAATCCACCCAGATCACGCCAACTTCCAACGCATCGTGTGGAGAAATGTGCCGGATGAACCACTTAGACAATTCAAGCTCACAACTGTTACCTACGGGACCGCTTCCGCTGCATATCTTGCTACAAGAGCACTAGTTCAATTAGCCAATGACGTTGAAACCACCCAACCAATTGTGGCTTCAATAATCAAAAACGACTTCTACGTGGACGACGTGTTAAGTGGGGGTCACTCCGAAGAAGATGCTATCGTGCCTGTCAAAAACTTGCAGCAAGTATTGGGTTCAGCCGGATTCAAACTACACAAATGGGCTTCGAACTCAAAGAAGTTCTTGCGTGATATCAATGAAACAAATCATATCAATGATATAGAAGTGATGAAGCACAATTCCCACAAAGTCTTGGGACTGCATTGGAACTGCGAGGAAGATACCTTCACATTCAAGGTCAACCTCATTCACACTGACACACCACTGACAAAACGCAAATTCTTGTCCGATGCATCTCGGTTATTTGATCCGCTCGGTTGGCTGTCCCCAATTACTATAAATATAAAGGCCCTATTCCAAAGGTTATGGCTCTTATCAGTTGGATGGGATGACAACCTACCCACTGAGGTCTCGGACGAATGGACACATATCAAAAACCAAATGGATCACGTCGAGCAACTCAAAATTTCAAGATACATAAAAGCTATTGAATCGCATATGGAAGCTCATGGATTCTGCGATGCCAGCAAAGTAGCTTATGCGGCAGCATTCTACCTAAAAAGCGTCGACAAGAACGGTGAAGCGAGAGTCTACTTAATCGCAGCTAAAACAAAAGTCGCTCCAATTCGACCCGTGACGATTCCAAGATTAGAACTACTAGCGGCGCATCTATTAGCTAAGCTTTCAAAATCTATCATCAAAACTCTGCAAATCGAAAACATATCGTCGTACTCCTGGACAGATTCCGAAATAGTGCTCCACTGGTTGTCAAAGCAGCCCGCCACATTGCCAACATTCATTGCTAATCGGACTGCACAGGTGCACGAATGGTTACCTCAAACACGGTGGCAACATGTCGGCACGAAATCGAACCCTTGCGACTGCGCGTCTCGCGGTCTAAAGCCGATAGAACTCACCAATCATCCGCTTTGGTGGAAAGGACCCGAATGGTTAATACAAGAAAGAACTGCATGGCCAAACCAAAAACTGAATCATCTTGCCGACAAATCAAAAAATGATAACGAGCTATCAGTCCTCACAAACGAAGCTGTAATAGAAATCAACGTAATAGATGCCCTGTTCGACAGAATATCTGAATATAGAACAATCAAACGAATTCTTGGTTGGTGTACTCGTTTCATCGAGCTATCGAAAGAGCATCACAGGAAAACCAGGTCGCAAACCTCAAATTGGGTCAACGCGAAGAACGTTGCAATTCTCACAGTCGATGAAATACGAACTGCAGAAAAATGTATGTGGAGGTGGGCCCAGATATCCGAATACGAGCGAGAAATAACCGCATTGAAGTCAGGCAGCTCCATTAGCCACAGCAGCCTTCTGTCGCTCTCACCATTCATCGACAAAGAAGGAATACTACGTGTCGGTAGACGATTGACCAACGCCAGTTGTACTGACAACGCGAAGCATCAAGTGATTTTACCAAAATCCCACCGATTGTGCCTCGCCATACTGAGATCGATGCACAATACATACTTACATCCCACAGCATCCACTTTGTTCCACTTGTCTCGGCATAAATACTGGATCATAGCTGGCAAACTCTTGGTAAAAAAGATTACGAACTCGTGTAAAATATGCTTCAAGATCAAATCCCAACCTTTGACTCAAATAATGGGAGATTTGCCGAATGTTGGAATTACTCCAACATGCTGCTTCTCAAAAGTTGGTATTGATTATGCCGGACCATTCCAGGTCACTATCAAACGAAGTAGAGGAAGTAGACCAACAAAGGCATACGTAGCATTATTTATATGCATGGCAGTCAAGGCGATACATTTGGAACCGGTCATGGATCTATCCACAGAAGCTTTCATGGGAGCTCTTAGAAGATTTGCCAGCAGACGCAATAATCCAACTGATATCTTCTCGGACAACGGGACCAATTTTAAAGGTGCTAGCAGGAAACTCTCCGAGATGACGCAAATGCTGCAAAACCCAACGCGCAATAATAGTATAGCCAAATTCCTCTCTGAAAGAGGCACTCAATGGCACTTCATCCCTCCCGCTAGTCCATCGATGGGCGGTCTATGGGAGGCTGGCGTAAAGTGTATGAAACATCACTTGATACGAGCCACCAACAATGCGACTCTCAGTCTAGAAGAATTCTTATCATTATTATGTGAAATCGAAGCCATTTTAAATTCGCGTCCGCTCACGCCGATATCCATAGATCCGAACGATAATTTGCCATTGACCCCTGCACACTTCCTGCTCACCGGGCCATTGGAAGCTGTATACGACGAAAAGTTACGAAATATAAAAGAAACCCGACTGAGTAGGTGGCAAAATGTTCAGAAACGCGTCCAAGGATACTGGCGGCGATTTTCTAGAGAATACTTGCACACTCTCCAGCAAAGAAAGAAGTGGCAGCTGCATCGCTCCAATCTGGAAATTGGTGAGCTCGTATATCTAAAAGAGGAAGGCACTGCCCCCATTAGGCCATTAGGACGGATCGTTGATATTCATCCTGGAAAAGACGGAGCGGTTCGTGTCGTTTCTGTACGAACAAGACAAAGCACACTGAAGAGACCAATCACCAAAATAATAAAACTGCCACTTGAGATCGAAAGCACTACAACTACAAGATAAAAAAATCATTCATTTTTGTATTTACATATTTAAACACATTAATCAAACTCTTAATTCTCTTCATCAGACCAAGGCGAGCCAGCCCGCCAAAAAAGGTTATCATCATGCATTAGTTTTACGGAGGAAATGCCGCAAAACAAATCATACCTAAATCAACTTCCACAGCGAACCACCATGATGACATAAGATGACACGAAATCAAGTACCATAGCATCCGCCTCTTCAATCTAACTAGGAGCCATCAATTTGGGCCCGGAGTATGTTACGACTTCTATCAACTATAAATAAATTGATGGCCGACAAAGCCAACAAACATGTCCAACACAAATAATAACATATAAAATGTATAATGTACTCGCGGCCTTAGTATCTAATTGTATGAGCTGCAAGATAATTGAGGTTCACCATATTTCTCACTTCACTTCCTTTTTTTGCCAATAAGAACGAGACTTGTTTTTAAAATATACTGTCATTAAATATTAAATATTAAATTAAATTGAGATTGTTTCATAAATCATAAAAATTCTATGCTTTCTATAAATACTTTTGCTTATTTTTGCTACGAAGTTCACAATCGGCCATTTGTGTAAATATCCATACAACCAAAAAGGCTCTTCTGATTGCTGCCTCTGCTGCAGGCATGCTTCGCAGAGCATTTCACATTTTTGCACGTTTCGTAGAAAACGTTTTTCAATTGTGGGTCCTCAACAATCAACACACAAAAAACAATCACTATGGTTATTACCATGACTACGTAACTAAGTTGATATTATATACTATGCTATTACTACTACTATTGCTGGGCATTAGTAAACATAATCCTATAATACAATTATATAACTATCTTATTATTATCACCTCATATAGAGACACTTTACTATTACTTTTACTATAACTACCTTGTTTTTATACACTATACTATTACTACTACTATTGCTAATCCTATGACTATATAACTATATATATTCTTCTTTTGTCAAATATATATATATATATATACATAAATCAATGAACTCGATAACCCGAATCAGTTCTTTTATTGGATAAACTCTATGCTTCGTTAGAGACCTTTGTCGCCGGGGAGTCTGATCGCGGGGTGTGAGGAGGTGTGTGTGGCATTTTCCCTTTTGTTTTACTATTGAATCGGCAACGAAATCAACTTCGTTCGGGAGACCCAACAAACCCCCCCCCCATCTCTAGCTGAGCCGAGCCGGACCAAGCTGCCTGTTGGGATACTCCGGAACGAAAATTCGGGAACGTGTTCATTCACAAAAAAACCGACGAGGTAAATAGAAAAATAAGAAGTGAATTTAAGACGATATCAAAGCAAAGATATTTTCCTAAGAATAAAATAACATTTTTAAACGCAAACCAAAAAGTTAGAAAAACATTACTAAAAGACAAGCAAATTATTTGCTATAAATAAGAATAAATTAAATTGTAGAAAATTTTATGAAAAAAGTACCCAATTTTCTTCAAATTTTATAGGCATGTGTATCTCCGATGAACAAGACTTTTTGTAAAAATTTGGAAGCGATCGGGCCCCGGGGTCTCTAAAAAAAAAATTAAAAATTTACCTGATTTTATTCAAACTGCGCATTGTGTATTCCCGATTAGAGAATTTACACGAACAATTTTAATTTTTATGAGTTGTTTTTTTATAACTTTAAGATTCATAATAAAAACAAAATTTTTAAGTTTTCCTTTAGTCGGAGAAAGTGATAGACATGTGCCTTGCACTTTGGATTATAACTATAATTATAACATATATTTGTCTCGTTCTGTAACTATTATGATATTTGATATGTACAAATAAAGTTAGTCTTAAGCTGATACTCGTCGTGTTCACATTTAATTCCTTCACTAAAAGACACAAAAAATACCTTTTTAATTGCCTTAATTACAAAAAAATTTCGTTGAAAGATGCCATTAATTTACCAAATTACCGCTTAGCGCAGTAGTAGCAAGAAAAGTTTGTTTGCAAGTCAACAAAAAGGTTTATCACAATTAAAATTGTGAATGTTCAAAAGAAAAATTTTAATTTTGTATTAATTTGACACAAATTTGGCAAAAAAATCTGTTGATCCGATCGCTACCAAACTTCACATGCTTATCTGAAGATTGCCTGAAAATTAAATCATAATCGGTCCATCCCTTTTGGAGTCCGTAGGGAGCATGCATACATACACACATCGTTTTTTGTATATGTATATAAATTAAAACTTTACTTATAAAGTTTTGGAAAAAAATATTTTTTGGAGCAGAGCTCCTTCTTTATTCAGTTCAAAATAATAACTTACTATAAGCTTAAACACTCTAATTCTTTTATACCTATCTTATTCTATATGTGCATGCAAGTATTACTGTTCTTTATGTTGGGATGTCGTCAGCAGATTTTATGATTGTCCATGGGGTTTGTCGTAGGTGGCCACTTAAATGTCCGATCCATTAATGAATTGGGATTTATGGTTTTCGTCTGCGCAATTAATATTTGGTTTGTTATTACAGCTGCGCGTATGCGTATGCTTAATGAAGAGCCATAAACTTATTTCCATTTCAAAGTTTGTTGTTGCAGCTGCGCGTATGCGTATGCTTAATGAAGAGCCATAAACTTATTACCATTTCAAAGTTTGTTGTTGCAGCTGCGCGTATGCGTATGTAACAAATACTTGCAAAGTTAATTTAGGTTGCGTTAACTTAGTTGCAAAGTTAATTTAAGTTGCCTTAACTACTCCCTCCCTCCTTAAAAAGACGATTGTCCTCAATCGTTTAGAAACAATGTGGTGTGATGATGATAGGGTAATGTGTTTAAAAATACGGTTGGTTGTGTAGGCGTGGTACAGTTGCTGATGTTTCTATGTTGATCTCAATCGATGGATTTATTCCTTCTTCATGAGGCTTTTCTTCCTTCTGATAATTTATTTCCTTCTGTTCCAGGATAATTGTTCTTTTGCATTGATATTTATAAGTGATTATTATAAATGTAGTGATGAATATTAATAAAAAAAATTGTTGTAAATCTATAAATATGTGTGTCTTGTTTTATTGATTCTATTGTTTTAGTATTATTAATATGTAGTTCGCTTATTACTTCGAGGGATAGTAAATTAAGTCTGCTTTCTTCTGCGGGGTTTGGTTGTAACGTAGCTGGGACTATTTCCATAGGTGAAATTTCCAAATTGCTGTAAGTCTGATTGTTGTTGGTTGAGATGGTCTCGTTGTGGAATTTTATTAGAAATGTACCATGTAAAGTGTAGTTTGTGGATTTTGTGGTCATTGCTCCATGGTAGTCGTTTAACAGGATAACTCCAGAAGAGATTTCTTCAATATGCGGTACATGGTGATTGTTACTTGCAATGCACGATGAATTTAAACCTTTAACTATTCTAGGAATACCTTTATTTTCACTTAAATCTATTTTTTGATTTTGCTTACAAATCCTAATTAAATTGTATGTTTGGCATTTATTTTTAATGCCATATATTTCATTTTTATTTCTTATAATTTCATCGTAATTAATTTTTATTATACTTTTTACTCTTTTTATTGGTTTAATTATAAAGTTTTCATATATTTCATTCTTTGTTAAAGGGATTTTTACAATATACATAACATTTGTGTGATTACTTAATACTTTAATATTTGCAAACTCTAATGCTTCTTCTATACTATTAAAAGGTATTTTATCTTTCTCGAGTTTTTCGATTGCAATATTTATTTCTTTTTTATTTAGCAAAATAGAGTTGATTATATTATTCTTTGCCCATTGTATGGCATATTTTATATTTATTTAATCTTCTTTTATTAATCTTATTCTATTTTGTATACTGATAATTATTAATTCATTATTAAGGAATTCGCTTTTTTTCTGGGAATTTATAATTTGATTGGTTACATTTGTTAACATATTAGTTTTTTCATTAAACGCTTTGTTAATTACTACTTGCTGATTATTATTGCTAATTAGTTCGTCTAACGTCTTGTTAACTAACATTATGTCGTCATGGTCAGGAGTTCCTGCTATAAATTTCCAGGCTGTACCCAGAAAATAAAAAGACCCTTTTTTTTCTGTCTGTCCTAGGTTTTATTGTGTTCAGTATGTCAATGGTTTGGTTGAGTTCGTGTCCAAGAAGTGGATATAGTGTATGGTTCTTATTAAAATATTTTTCAACGTGCTGTCTTGTGTTTGTTAAAAAATCTTCGTACTTGTCCAGTTCGAGTAAATGAATGAATTTAAATGATCCCTATTGAATTTTTGCAAACCCATTATTTATGGTAACTAGATGTGATGAGGTGTAATTAAAAATTTGGACTTCAGCCAAACAAAGATGTACAAGTAACCTAGAAATAGGTAAATTTAATTTTTAATGTGGGTTTTGTGAACTGTTCTGCCGGATTCTGTAATTACAGTACTATTTTTATTTTCCTTAACTATTTCTTTGTTGTATCTTGGGGATAGTTTCGTGCCTAACCTTTTGTTCCTCTTAACGTAGATTTCTTCACCTGGTTGGTATATTTTTGAAATTTTTCTGTTTTTATTGTGCGTTTCTAAGTCTTTTGCCTGTTTTTCTACTATTGCTTGAATATTTTCTTTTCTAGCTCTTTCGATCACTGATCAGGATCAACACTGAATCTTCTTCCAAAAAAAACTTCTATAGGTTTTTGATTGGTTGTGGAATGTGTGTACTATGTGTACTTGCAAATGCTGAAATTCTGGAAATTCCTTTGAAATGGCGCCTTGAATAAAACTTGTTACAAATAAAATGCACGAACTTATTTAATCTTCAATTCCAATCAACAAATTTTAATTAACTTTCAATTCCAATCAACAAATTTTAATTAACTTTCATATAATAGATAATGTGGAATTACTTTTATAAATAATTTTATGTAATTGTACAAAAAGAACAAAGGATGTGCAAAAAAGCGATCGATTGAGCAGGAGAAACTCGTTTTTCTTCTATGCTGGTTTTTTCCTGTCTTTTCATTAATTTCATTAGTTAACATTCGACTGTCATTTTTTCATCAAAAAAGGTAATGTGCACCAAGAGACATGCTTGTTTGCATGCACGCACACACATGTTGCATGCACCTTTTGTTCGGCGTTAACATCCCGGGCCTCGTGAATCCTCTGATTCACTCAGTGGTAGTTTTGCCAATTTCTGAATTGCTCGTTGAAATTTCGCAGCTTGGGTTTGTACCGTAACTGTTCGCACCAACCCATCCGAGTCCGTGTGTACTTCCTTGATACGACCTAGTGGCCATCGTGTAGCTACCATATTCTCGTCCTTTAGGATAACAATATCATTCACCTGAAGATTGTCTGATTTTGACTGCCATTTGCATCGATGTTGTAGTGTGACCAGATACTCCTTGTGCCATCTAACCCAAAAGTGATGTACCATCTGCTTTACTAACTGCCACCGTTTTAAATTACTGACATCCGTCGTAGTCACGTGAGAATTTGGCAAACCCATATTCGGACGCCCAATCAAAAAATGTCCTGGAGTGAGAATATCCACATCGTCACCACGACACAACGGGCGGGAATTTAGAATTCCTTCGATTTCAATAGTGAGTGTGACAAATTCGCTAACCGTTAAGACATTTTGTCCCACTACTCGCCTCCCATATACCACCACGATGCGGTGAACGTGGGGGGTTGAAGTGCCAGTTTACTCTTTGCTTTAAAAGAAAATGAAAAATCATGTCATTATAAGTAGTTAACATTTTATACCAATCCAACAGGTGTTTGTTTGCACCCAAAAAATTCGAGCCACAGTCACTATAAATGTCACTGCACAATCCTCTTCGTGCTGTCATTCTTCTCCATGCTGCCAGAAATTCATCAGTAGTTAGATCATTTGCCACCTCAATGTGAACTGCCTTAGTGGCAAGACACACAAAAATGCACACATAAATCTTGATTGTGCGTTGCCCTCTAGCTCGTCTTAGGTATGCCAGGAATGGACCGGCATAATCAACTCCAATTTTTTGAAATGGCTGTGTATATTGTACGCGGGAAATCGGTAAGTCGGCCATCAATTGTTCTTGGGTGGATGGCCTTGCCTTGCAGCACCTTACACAGCGTTGATATGATGACCTCACCAGAGTTCGTCCTCCAATAAGATAGAATTTCTGCCTCAAAATACTATTCAGTAGCGTTGGACCCGCATGAAGATATCGAACATGATACTCATCAACCATTTTCTTAATTATGATGGACTTACTAGGCAAAATGATGGGATGTTGAACATTGAAGTTTATGGCTGCGTTAGATATTCGTCCACCAACTCGAAGCAATCCATGCGCATCGATCAATGGGTTTAAACTTCGAAGACATGATCGCGGTTGAACTTCTAGATTTTTCTGCACTTTGCTTATTTCTGCAAAAAAAAATATTGATCTTGGATAATTTTAAAGATTGCATATTCTGCATACTCGATGTCTCCGCTGTTAACCCATCTTCGGTTGACTTTTGGAAACCGTGCATACGTCACGAACCTCCGTACCATTGTAACTACACTAACTATAGCTTGATAACTTGAAATGCGCTCAGCTAAAGAAAATAGCCAGTTATCTTCCCTCCGTGTTTCTACATGTAAGGTCGTCACCATTCGGCTATCTTGATTAGGGTGTAGTAGTGGCGGCGGCCATTTTACTTGATGTTCAGATAACCATGAGGGTCCATGCCACCAAAGCAATGATTCCTTTAGTACTTCTGGTGTCGCGCCTCTCGATAATATGTCAGCGGGATTTTCCTTAGATGCGACGTGATTCCAGCAATTTGGACTTAAACTATCTAATATCAACGCCACTCGATTGTTCACGAAGACATCCTTTGCCTTAGGGTATGCTACAAGCCAGTTCAGAACAATAGTTGAATCTGACCACGCTGAAATGTTATGTATTTCTGATGCATTTAATGTTTCCTTTACGACGTTCAACAACTTAATTAGCAACACAGCTGCGCATAATTCAAGTTTTGGAATGGTAAGTGGTTTTACCGGTGCTACCTTTGACTTACTAGTTAGTAAGGAAACCTTTATACAGCCGTTTTCAATTATACGCACATATACAACAGCGCCGTATGCGTTCTCACTCGCGTCACAAAACCCATGGATTTCAAATTGCTGGGATATGACGTTCATCCATCTCGGAATCGACAGATCCTGCAACTTGACCAAATTATCTCGCAGTAAGAGCCACTGTTCCATTAGTGTTGTAGGTAGTTCTTCGTCCCAATCCAACTTAACTTTCCACAATTTCTGTAATAACATTTTTATAGAAATAATTGCTGGTGATACTAATCCTAGCGGATCGAAAACTCGACTGGCTTCACTTAGAATGGTCCGCTTAGTATGTTGAACTGGATCTTCTAACTTTACGATAAATGTAAAGACATCTTGCATTGGCTGCCATAATAGACCTAGAACTTTCACCATATTTGTTCGTTCTGTAATTTCTTTTCCTTCAAATCCTCGTTGATCGTCTGGTATATCTTGTATTATTTGACTACAATTTGAGACCCATTTTCCCAGCACCATGTGATTGGTAGCAAATATCGTTTGAATTTCCCTCTTTAACTGCAAAACATCCTGTACCGTGGCACAACCAGTCATTAAATCATCTACATAGACGCTCATTTCGATTTCGTTAGCTGCTAACGGACATTGATTACAATTTTCTTTTCCAATTTCCTTGATAGTTCTAGTCGCTAGGAATGGGGCGGATGTAGTGCCGTACGTAACAGTGTTGAGTTCGAAGTGTTTAAAGAGCTGATCAATTCTGGTTCTCCATACGACTCTTTGCCATTTGCGATGGTCATGTGCAATCAAAATTTGACGATACATTTTTTGTATATCCGTTGTAAATACATACTTATGAAATCTGAACCGAAGCAGTATTGAGTACAACGTAGATTGGACTATGGGTCCTTTTCGTAAAATATCGTTTAGCGATTTTCCAGACGAACTCTTTGCCGATGCGTCGAAAACTACCCTAATCTTTGGTGTACTATCGTTGATTTTTAAAACACCATAATGTGGTATGTAATATGCTGGTTGGTGTATTTCATCTTGGGACAACTCTCGAATGTGCCCTAGCAGAACATATTCGTTCATAAACTTCTGGTATAGAACAGCAAATTTGGGCTCCTTCACAAAACGTCGTTCGATTGCTAAGCATCTTGATATAGCCTGATTTAGTGAATTTCCTAAACCATCTGGTGATTCTTTAAATGGGAGCCGTACTACAAATCTGCCTTCGGAATCTTTAGATGTAGTCTGAGCGTACCATTTTTCACAAAGTTCTTCCTCTGCTGTTAGATGACTCCTATTGGGCACTGTTTCTACTTCCCAAAAGGCTCGTATGTATGTGTCGATATTTGCGAGTGCCGTTAAACTAGTAACATGGTAATTATAATATTTTTCGATGGAATTTCCTACTACAACCCAACCGAATCTAGTGTTCTGTGCTACTGTTTCATTTGCTTCGTTTTTGATTTTGCCTTCCTCTAAAACATTGAAAAATTGATCGGCTCCGAGTAATATATCGATTTCTCCGGGGATATTGTATGTTGGATCTGCTAATTTAACATTGCTCAAGTATCTTTTATCGCTTGCATTAAATTTCGATGATGGCAGCTTCGATGTTATTTTTGGTAATACAAACGCCTCTATAGTCAATGTCGATTGCCTATGATGCTCAGTTAATAAATTCAAGGTAACTGAGCCCTTTGTTTTTCCTACATTTACTTCACCGAGTCCAGCCACCGGCAATCGCTTTTGCAAAATAGGTATTTGAAACCGCTGAACAAAATCATCACATACAAAGGATACTTGAGACCCACTATCCAAAAGTATTCGGCATGTTCCTACTACCCTATTGTCGGGCGTTGAGAATTTCGCGTGTGCTGTTGGTAGTATCGTTCGGCAGCCAGAATTTACGTGACTTGAGATAATCGATTGAACCAATGGTTGGTTATTTTCACTATTGCTGCTAGTTGTTGATGTTATGTTAGCGCTGGACACCCTTTCAGCAATCATGGCTTCAGAATTCGTGTCGATATGTAACAAGGTATGATGCTTCTTCCCACATACAGAACAGCGGGTTCGAATACGACAACGAAATACAGGATGATTTATATTCAAACAATTAAAGCATCTCTGTGTATTTTGATGCTTGAATTGATAACATTCATCTATCCTATGACCTAATTTATGACAACATGGACATTCAGCAGAAGACGAGACATGTGCTCGAACTATACGTGGCTTGGTAACTTGGTAATTTGGTAGTCTTTGCACCGACTTCATGTTATCCAAAGCGTCAATTCTGCATTGAAGGAAATCAAAGAATTGTTTGATCGTAGGAAATTCTTCGTTTTTTGACTCTTCACTCCACCTTGAACGGGTTTCATTGTCTAATTTATTTAACAATAAACGAATTATCCATGGATCTCTTGCCTCGGCTGCCGTTCCTACTGCTCTGAGACCTCTCAATGTCTCATCTGACGTGTCCATTAACTTTCGTATTCCGGTAACGTTAGACGAATTAACTGTAGGTTGATCTAAGAAGGTATTAATATACGAACTAACTATATATTTTCTTCTGTTGTATCGATCTCTTAATTTCTCGATTGCTTCAAAATAATTTGAATCGGTAATCCTTAAATGTTTAATAAGATTACTCGCTTCTCCTCTTAGGTAACCACATAAAAACTGAAACTTTTGACTTGGTGTCAAGTTAGTTCCATCATGGATGTTAGAACAGAACAAGTCATAAAATTACTGCCATTCCATATAGTTTCCATCAAACATTGGAACAATTGATTTTGGCAATTTTAATTCCTGGTAATGATTGGACAGAGTGGCGTTCATGCCTGTTTCATTGAAGTGTACCACTCCGTTAGATTGACTTTTGCTAATTCTCAGCCATGAACCTAACTTCGACTCGATTTCGTAGTATGTATTTTCATGTTCTGTCGCATCAATGATATCGTCTGGGTTCTTTGAGAGTAATTCCATCACAAATTGATTCAATTGATTAGCCACAACACGTGCCTCAGATAACCTAATATTTACCGCTTCTACCGTTTCATCATCCGTTACCGCCATTGCAAATTCATAAATTCGCTTTAACTTTGCCTTTAAAACTCCCTGTTGTGCGACAATAACCTTAATCCGCTTTTCCGCCATTTTGCAGTTTTCGTACTAGTAGAATTTCTAGAACATTTGCTTTTCCATACGTAAATAATTTCTTTCTACAAATTTCGCCTTTCCATACGTAAATTAGTTTAATTATAGTTATATCAGAATCCTTTACCTGTTTCGCAGATTACACGCCTTTTGCGTTAAGATTCTAAAAACCATGCTCTGCTACCATGTGTACTTGCAAATGCTGAAATTCTGGAAATTCCTTTGAAATGGCGCCTTGAATAAAACTTGTTACACATAAAATGCACGAACTTATTTAATCTTCAATTCCAATCAACAAATTTTAATTAACTTTCATATAATAGATAATGTGGAATTACTTTTATAAATAATTTTATGTAATTGTACAAAAAGAACAAAGGATGTGCAAAAAAGCGTTCGATTGAGCAGGAGAAACTCGTTTTTCTTCTATGCTGTTTTTTTCCTGTCTGTTCATTAATTTCATTAGTTAACATTCGTCTGTCATTAGTTGTGTTCAACCAGCTGCACTGGACTACTCTGGGCAGAAAAGTGTAACTTTTTTGTGTTCATTGAGAAAATTTATGCACTGACTTACACTGATTAGCGTTCATTGAGCTGAACTAGTGTACTCTAGTTCTGAATATTCTGCACTAGCTTTTGAGCTAGTGCAGATAGGTGAAAACTGTCATCATCAGCTGATTCGTTATTCGATTATATTTTTGTGATTTGTGATTTAAATTTTGAAATTATGCGTAGATTAGAGCTAGAGTTCCATGAATAAAGATGAAGAGGAGGAAGAGGATTTTGTCCTAAACATGCCAACAACGTCGTCGCAGGCACTGGGAACGGATTTCGTCCCTTTGCAATCGACTTCAGCGCAGGCATTAGAAAAAGCAGTTTTGCTGGAAAACGATGTAAAACTTCTGATCTCCATATTCAAGGAAGCTTACCCCGATTTAGGCAAAAATGTTTTGTTAAAAACAAAAAAAAAATGTGGGAGTATGTCACCGACAAAATGAATTCGCACGGCAAAAGTTTTTCACCGTGTCAAGTGGAAAATAAATGGAAAAGCCTTGAAAGAGCTTTTAACATAACAATTCAAAAAAACAAACAAACAAGAAATGATAGGATAATTATTCCTTCCATAACTTGTTTTAATTTTTGTTATTTGTTTTCTTCTTTTTAACATCTGACGTATAACGTTTTTGCCTGAACTTGCTCTGACAGTTTTCATGAACCTGCACTGCTCTACACTACTCTACACTGACATTTTTGTGGTTGAACACAACTATTAATGCATCAAAAAAGGGAATGTGCACCAAGAGACATGCTTGTTAGCATGCACGCACACACATGTTGCACGCACCTTTTGTTCGGCGTTAACAGAATGTATGGAATAGTTATATTCGTAAACTGCTCTGTCTAGTAACTTACTACAATTTCTATAGATTCGGTCTGATTTTAAACATCGCAATATTTCTGACAACGTTGAGTGGAAGCGTTCGACTTGTCCGTTTACAGAACTTGCGTATGGAGGGGTTTTGAATATGCTAATGCCTAGTTGATCTTCTAACATGAAACAAATGGAGGCTGAATTAAGGGACTTTTCATTGTCCATCACTACTGTTTTTGGTACTCCGAAGGCAAATAATAATTTTCTTAGAGGTTCTCTGATATCTTCGGAAGATCTAGATTCAATAAGATTGGCTTGTGCGTATTTTTTCAATTTATCAACTGCGGTGAGAGTGAGTTTCTTGTCGGTAACGTAAATATCTAAATGTACTATTTCGCCTGCGTATTGAGGTATAGGGGTTGGAGAAATTTCAATTTTGTTAGGATGACGATCATATTTAGATTGTTTGCATATTTTACATTGTTTGACTATGTCATTAATTTTATTGTTAATTTTGGGAAAATAAAATTTTTCTAGAAGTTGCATTTTATTTTCGCGGCTATTACGGTGTGCTCGTTTGTGTACATTGTGAATTTCTTCTACTTGCTGTTCTTCGTTTGTTAGGTCCTGTACTTGACTTTGGGTGTATCTGATTTTATATTTGAAAAAATGTAATGGGTAAAATTCCTGAATTTCTCCCATTTTTCTTTCTTCTGTTTGTATTCCATTTATAACACTTGGGTTGAGGTATCTTTTGAGAAGGGTAATTAAATTGTCTCTATTAAAATTTCTTTTGATTAAAATGTGTCTGTTGTATGTAGGGAAAGGTATCTTAAATTGGTAACTGTCTTCATTTCCAATTAACAGAATTATTTGATTTTTGAAAACATTAATGGAGCAGTTAACTGTGGGAATTAAATTTTGTCCAGAACTTTCATCAGTATGGATTGTGGCGGCAGTGGAATCTATTTGATTGATTTGAGGTGGTCTCGATAAAGCGTCAGCAACAACATTACTCTTACCGGGTTTGTAAAAGAGATCGTAGTTGTACTCTTCCAAAATTGCTTTCCATCTTTTCATTTTCATATTGTTATTCTTATTACTGAGGGCATAGGTGAGTGGTTGGTGGTCAGTATACATTTTAACTTAAAGTTCTAGATATGAAAATTATAGGTTTGTCGTTTTGACTGAGTACCGCTCCAATTGCGTAGTTTGAAGCGTCTGTGGTAAGCTCGAAACTTTTTGTAAAATCGGGATACATTAGAATTACGTCCTTGGAAGTGAGTATGTTTTTAATTTTGTTTAAAGCATCTATTGCTTCTTTGTTTAGATTAATAGGTTTTTTTTTGAAGCATTTTTCGAACACCTTCCGTTTTCTCCTCTTAAAAAACTTGTAAGTGGTTTTGCAATCTTAGCGTAATCTTTGACAAAATGTCTATAGTAACTTGAAAGACCTAAAAATGATCTAAGATCTTTGAGTGTTTTAGGGACAGGAAAATTTTGTATTGCATTAATTTTTTCAGGATTGGTTTTAACACCTTCGTGGGAAACTACAAATCCCAAAAATTCTTCTTAGTTTTTAAAGAATTCGCTTTTGTCTAGTTGGATTTTCATGTTTGCCTCGTTAAGAGTTTTAAATATTTCAAAAATGTCTTTTGCATGCTCATCTTCATTCTGACTAAAAATTATTATGTCGTCTATGTAGACGTAGCATCTTTTCCCTATATGAGCACGTAGGATATCGTCTAGAGCTCGTTGAAAAATTGACGGAGCATTCTTTAATCCGAATGGTAAACGTGTAAACTCATATTTTCCCTGGTTAACAGAAAATGCAGTTTTTTCAATATCGAATGGTTTGAGTGGGATTTGGTGGAATTTTTAAATCTAAAACTGTAAACCATTTGCATTTTCCTAGTTTTGAAAGGACTTCATTTATATCTGGAATAGGGTATCTATCTGAAATTGTGACCGAATTCAATTTTCTGTAGTCAATAAACATTCTATACTTTTTTTCGTTACTGGCGTCGATTTTTTTGGAACGATCCATACTGGAGAATTAAAAGGCGATCTTGAAGGTCGTATAATTCCGTTTTTCTACTTGTTTTTCTACCTCATTCTTTAAGGACATTGGGTAAGGATAAAATTTGGAATATATTGGGTTATCTGTTGTGGTACGAATTTCTCCTATTACCTTTGTTGTGTAGGTTAACTTTTCATCTGGTTCAGAGAAAAGATTTGGAAATATTTCTACTAAAGATCTAATTTGTTCTTTTTGTTTCTTCGTCATGTGTTCTGTGTGTAGATTAGTTGCGTGTCTTAGTTGTTTTATCAGAATTTTATGTCCGTTCTTTATTGTCATTATATTGTCTTTGGTGTGCATTACCGCTGATAATTGTTTGAGACTGTCGTTCCCTAGGATTCCGTGAAAGGATTTTAATGTAGGTAAAAGAAAGAATTTTATTTGTACGTCCTTTAAGCCGAAAAGATTTGTGAGTTTGTGGTGACAAATTTTAACTTTGCCACCGACAGAATTAGCATAAAAACATTGTTCGTTGGGAATCGGGTTTTTTACAAGAGAAGGTTGTATATAATTTTTATTTGATCCGGTATCAATTAAAATCTTTAAAATTTGACCGCTCCCCGTTTTGCACTCGAAATATGGCAGAGAGGAGTGATTTAGTCTTAAAAATGTATGTCGGAAATTTCGTTAAGAAAATTAGAATCGTGAGATTCATGAACTAGTCTGTCTTGTTGTTCTATATATTCGTCTAAGGTTTGTCCGTCCGTATAATGTTCTTCGTTGACCGTTTGTTGATAAGATAATTGGTCATCTGGTGGTTTCGTATAGTCAGTATCTATTTTTTCTGCGTTAATGTGGAAGTTCCGTGGATGTTTTGCAGGTAAATCAAAATCTTGGGATGGCCTTTTGCCATGAGAGTTATTAAAATTTGGACGATTCATGTAGTTTACCATGCGAGAACGCATGCTTTGGTCTACATCCATTGGTTTAGGTCTAGGTTGTGGTTTAGGTTGAATAGGTCGAGCTGGTTGTTGATTTCTGTTAAAAGCAAAATTATTCTGAGCATGTTCTGTCCGATAGTTCTGATTAAATTGGTTATTTGCGAAATTGCGTTCAAAAGGTCGGTAATGTTGAAATTGTTGTGGTCGTTGTGGAGATGGAATATGTGCGAGTTGAGGATAAAATTGTTGATGAGTAAAATTTGGAACAGGTCTACGAGGTGGTAGTGATGGTGATGGTCCTTGAAATTTTCTAATAGGATTCTGAGTATATGTTGCATGATGAGTACGATACTTCTGATTTTCAAGTTTAAGACACAAATGTAATGCTTGTGGCAAATCTAATGGTTCTCTTATGCCTAGCAGTCTGGGTAAATCACCTTTCAAACCTCTAATAAATGTATCAAGAGCTTTATCTCGATAGGTTTGAGTTAGTAGTGACATGGATTCGGTAGAGATTTCCATGCATGAGATTTTATTAAGGATAAGTGACAAGTGGGAATATACTTGCTGGTAAAAATCTTGCACTGTTTTGTTTCCTTGAACTAGAGAGGTGAGTTGATACTCAAGTGTTCCTAAATCTCGTTTGTCTGCATAATGCAGGGCCAAACAGCGTGATATACATTCCCAATTAAGCGGTGTGTTATATGACTCTAGGACAGCATCTGTATGTCCTATAATTTTATTACGAATGACGCTTAGAATAGCAAAATACTTCGGTGAGCCTTTCTGAGATTCATAGAGTCTGAGGACTCTTTCAACTCCTTTCTTCCATGAACTAAATTCCTCTGGTCTGAGACCTGAGAAATCTCTCAAGCAGCGGACAATGTCCGGAACCTTATCTAGCTAGATTATTTCCATATTCGGGATTTATGCCCTGGTCGACATATTGCTGTCTAATTGAATTAGGATTTATAACAGATTCAATTAAATTCTTTACTTCACCTTGGAGTACTACTGAAACTATATTTCTAACGAGAGTTTCCAATGCTAGAGAACCGACGGGCGGTGCAGCTTGGTGTGAAGAAGGTTGGTCCATTTGTGCTGGATTTACAGGTGGTACCAATGGTTGTTGAGGGGCTTGGAGTACTGGTGGTCTGATTACATTTTCGTTTACCATTTTCGCCAGTCGTTTATTAAAATTTTGTCCACTCAGTTAAAGAATTATATTTCAACAAGTAGTAAATAATAAAAATTGTATTTCAATATAGTTATTATTATTATATTATTACCTTCAGCTATATGGCCTTTATTTCAAAGAAAATTTGTTTTAGATTTTTAACTTTTTATTTTTTTTTCTTCTTTCTTTATGTCCTGTTTCCTCTTGTGGGTCCTAGGGCCTCTACTACGCCTACGCGCCATCGCGTGCGGTTCCTGGCAATAAGCTTCAGCTCTCTCCAACTCTTCCCCAATTGCCGTGCCTCCTCTTCCACTGTTCTGCGCCATGTATTTCTCGGACGACCCGTTCTTCTACCATCCTGAGATAACGGGTTCCATTGCATTGCGTAGTTTGCTATGGAACTGTCGCCTTTTCGGAGTGTATGACCAATCCACTGCCACTTCCGTCGTTGGATGGTTGTGCCTATTGGTTCCTGACCCGTTCTCTGGTAAAGATGTTCGTTAGAGATACGATTAGGCCAGAAAACCCTCAAGATGTTCCGTAGGCACCTATTTACGAATGTTTGTAATCTTTTTGTGATAGTAGCGGTCACTTTCCAAGTGCTGCACCCATACAACAGCACATATTCAACATTTGAGCGGAACAGTCGCAGCTTGGTGTTTAAGCTGATCGCATTTTTTCGCCATATCATGGACATCATTCCAAACACCGATTTTGCTTTGCCGATTCGGTTGACAATGTCCTGTTCGGTTCCACCTTCGGTCGAGACAATACTCCCAAGATATTGGAAACTCTCTACTCTCTCTACCGGCTGTCCAGCAATGTTACCATGAGTAAGTGAGTTAGTGCCGAGGTTGATGATTTTGGTTTTGGCAGTATTAATCTTCAAACCCGCAACATTAGCCTCCCTCTCCACATTTGTTGTCATTTGGTGCAGCTCCATAATTCTGTGTGAGAGTAAACAAACGTCGTCAGCGTAATCCAGATGTTTGAGTTGAGATGTAAGAGTCCAACGAATTCCTCCGTTTCCAGTAGATAAAGCTGCGCGAAGTACATCACTAATAACCAACAAAAAAAGTATCGGCGATAGAATGCAACCTTGTCGTACCCCACTTAGGATCTCGAATTCCTCCGACAGCTTTCCTCTATATAGCACATGATATTTAGAGCCATCATAGGTTGCTTTAATAATAGCTATTAGTTATAGGTAGGTATACCTCTCCTGCGTAAGGCGAGCCAGATAAACTGTCTGTTGACACTGTCAAACGCCTTCTCAAAATCGATGAACAGTAGGTGCAGTGGTGACCGGAATTCAACGCACTGTTCAATAATGATCCGCAGGGTGTTTATGTGGTCTACACAGGAGGATCCAGTGCGGAAACCTGCTTGTTCGGCATCGAGTGTATCTTCCAGATGTTCCTTAATACGCTCAAGTACTACTTTGGCTATTACTTTTGCAACTGCAGGGAGAACGCAAATGCCTCTCCAGTTTTCGCACTCCATAAGACTACCTTTTTTAGGAAGCTTGACAATCATTCCCTTCTTCCACTCGTCGGGGAATCTTTCTACCTCCCAAGCTCTCTCTACAAGAGGATATAAAAGCTCTGCTGATGTCGTTGGAGCTGCACGCAGAAGCTCTGCGGGTATACCATCTAGTCCTACCGACTTGTTGTTCTTTAGTGCGTTAATCGCGGTAGCGATCTCGTCTTTACTGGGAGTTGAGGTGCGAATTCGGGAAATTGTAACTTCCGGCAGCTCCGTTTGATTTAGGTGCATATCGTTATCAAATACACGGTTAAGGACCGTAGAGAAATGCTCCTTCCATTGCTTGAGCTGATCCTCATCTGAAACGAGTACGGTACCATCTAGGCCTTTCACCGGATGTTGGCTAGAGCGGTGACCACCTGTCAGCTCTTTGGTGATTCTGTAAACGGTTCTGCTATCGCACCTGCTCGCTGCTTCCTCTGCTTCTGAGGCCAGGTTGTTAATATAGTTACGCTTGTCACGTCTTACACTACGCTGCACTTCTCTCATTTTTCTTCGATACATGGCTCCTCGCTGCTGCTGGGATATCTACAATACGAGCTTTCAGTAGCTTACGTTCTTCAATCCGCCTCCAGGTATCTTCGGTAAGCCACGTGCTGTGCCTTGCTTGGCTTCTACCAACAATACTTTCCGCTCCAGATGTGAAAACATTTTTCACAGCCTTCCAATGCTCCTGGATGGTTGTCGGCAGTGAGCTGCTGATTGCTTCCACTCCTTGTGATAAATGATCCCTTAATTGCTGGCGTACTGAGGGGATCTTTAGCCGGTCGATGTTATACCTAGGCATTCGGATCTATGAACTGATGCAGTACGACAGTAGCTACCATAAGGTGATGATCACGTACCATACCCATGTCGGCTCCTCGTCTGTTTCGGACGTCTAATAGACAGGTCCTAAACGTCGGCTGATCGCCATATGGTCTATTTGGTTGGATGATGATTGCCTGTCAGTTGACACCCAGCTGACCTTGTGGCAAGTTTATGCTCAAACATGGTGCCTCCTATGACAAGGTTGTTGGTGTTGCAGAAATCGACAAATCTTTCACCATTGACATTTCGTTCGCCGAGGCCGTGCTTCCCAATCACATGCTTGAGTCCTTCATTGTCGTTGCCAACCTTGGCATTCAAGTCCCCCATCATATGAACTGATGCAGTACGTAACTGGACAGTAGCTACCATAAGGTGATGATCACGTACCATACCCATGTCGGCTCCTCGTCTGTTTCGGACGTCTAATAGACAGCTCCTAAAACGTCGGCTGATCGCCATATGGTCGATTTGGTTGGATGATGATTGCCTGTCAGTTGATACCCAGCTGACCTTGTGGCAAGTCTTATGCTCAAACATGGTGCCTCCTATGACAAGGGTGTTGGTGTTGCAGAAATCAACAAATCTTTCACCATTGTCATTTCGTTCGCCGAGGCCGTGCTTCCCAATCACATGCTTGAGTCCTTCATTGTCGTTGCCAACCTTGGCATTCAAGTCCCCCATCACGATGACGATATCTCCGTTCGGCGTTGCGTTGAATACAGCGTTTAGTTGACTGTAGAAGTTGTCCTTTTCATCCTCAGTCGAGGGATTCGTTGGGGCGTAGCACTGTATGATCGTGACGCGCCGTAGTCTAGTCCGAAATCTGGCCGATAAGATCCTATCACTATGCGGGTGCCAGGAAATAAGGCCTCTACGTGCTGTTGGCATTAGCAGCAGACCCACTCCTGTTTCACGGGGACTGCCAGAGGGTTTGCCAGAGTAGAGTAGCACACTGTTACACGTTGGGGATTGGTACTCTCCCGCGTCGAACCATCTTACTTCACTCACTCCCAGTATGTCCATATTGTATCGAAGAAACTCACGTTCCAGTTGAAGAAATCTGGAATTTTGAGGTCCTTCACTCCCAGAGTCAAGGAGCGTCCTCACATTCCAGAAACCAATCTTAGTCCGGGTACAATAGCCAAAAGTCGTCATTATTCGATCATTACTTATCCGAGGCGTTGTTTCAGTTTCAGTAGCAGGATTTTTCGTTACCGCAGGGTGCTAACCCACGTTACCTAGACTAGAAACGCTAGACCGTTCGCACTTGAAGTTTTAGCCTACATATATATAAGGATTTATAACATAGTTGCCCGGGGACCACCACGAGGAGGTAGAGCAAGCACTACATCACGAACTTGATTGTTGCGCTACTGGCCCAAACCAAGTTTCGAGCAGTCAGTAGTTTCCCGATCAATCGCAATGCAGATCAATCGCAATGCAGATATTTTTTCATAAATATACTAAATTTTTATATTTTCTTTTAAATTTATCTCTTTTAGATTTCTTACTTTTTTGTTGCTTGTTCTTTTTCAAAAAAAAAATTCCTATTTTATTTTATTTATATTAATTTCACCTATTTTTTAAATTTCTTAATATGTCTTTTGTTAGTTAAACTTTTTCCCTTTATTTTACTTTATATTTTTTATAACTCTACTTTAATTACTTATTCACTTTATTTGTAAAAAAATTTTGATTTCCTTATAACTTACATATAAATCAGCATCGTTACTTGATGATAATGATGATTATTTTTTATTGAAGGCTGTTGAATTATTATTATATTATTAGCTGCTTTTCTTCCTTTTCCGGTGTGGCGGCTGGTATTTTCTGACACCTCCTTCTTTCCTTTTCTGGATACTAAGGGACCCTTTATTTATTTTTTCCCCAACACTTTGTTAACGGTTTCACGCTTTGGAAAAATTTTGATTTCCTTATAACTTACATATAAATCAGCATCGTTACTTGATGATAATGATGATTATTTTTTATTGAAGGCTGTTGAATTATTATTATATTATTAGCTGCTTTTCTTCTTTTTCCGGTGGGGCGGCTGGTATCTTCTGACACCTCCTTTTTTCCTTTTCTGAATACTAAGGGACCCTTTATTTAATTTTTCCCCAACACTTTGTTAGCGGTTTCACGCTTTGGAAAAATACGTTTCTCCTTATCTTGACGGCACTTTGTGCTAAAACTTACTTAAATGTTTTATACGGCGTTGCGATAAATAACGCGTGTGATCGAGAAGTTTAGCACTCGCGAACTTACTTAAATGTTCTTAAATGTATGCTTACTCGAACTTTTCAAAAAAATTATATTAGCACTGGTGAACTTACTTAAATGTTCTTATTGTGCTTATTTGAACTTACTTAAATGTTCTTAAAAAATTTTTTGTTAACCGTTGAACTGTGTCACTGGTCCCTGCTCGGGCGCCAATTAAAACTTTACTTATAAAGTTTTGGAAAAAAATATTTTTTGGAGCAGAGCTCCTTCTTTATTCAGTTCAAAATAATAACTTACTACAAGGTTAAACAATCTTATTCTTTTATACCTATCTTATTCTATATGTGCATGCAAGTATTACTGTTCTTTATGTTGGGATGTCGTCAGCAGATTTTATGATTGTCCATGGGGTTTGTCGTAGGTGGCCACTTAAATGTCCGATCCATTAATGATTTGGGATTTATGGTTTTCGTGGTTTGGTTTTACAGCTGCGCGTATGCGTATGCTTAATGAAGAGCCATAAACTTATTTCCATTTCAAAGTTTGTTGTTGCAGCTGCGCGTAAGCGTATGCTTAATGAAGAGCCATAAACTTATTACCATTTCAAAGTTTGTTGTTGCAGCTGCGCGTATGCGTATGTAACAAATAGTTGCAAAGTTAATTTAGGTTGCCTTAACTTAGTTGCAAAGTTAATTTAAGTTGCCTTAACTTATAGATAAATGACAGAAAATTGCAAAAAAAAAACAAAAAAAGTTGATTCGATCGCTACCAAACTTCACAGAATCATCCGATGGGCTAATCTGAAGATATATACATACACACATCGATTTATATACATATATATAGATAGATAGTTGACACAAAATTGGCAAAAAGTTGACTCGATCGATACCAAACTTCACCCAGTCACCCAGATTGCCTGAAAATTGCAAAATCGGTCCAGCCGTTTTGGAGACCATAGACAACATACATGCATAAAAACATTGATTTATATATATAGAAATATAGATAACACAAAGTTGCCAAAAAACAAAAAAAAAAGAATGTTGATCTGATCAAACTTTACAAGATCACCCGCTGGGCTAATCTGAAGATTATCCATAGGGAACATACATACATAGATATATTTTTGGCCTTGATTATGGTCCGCAAGACCGAAATATTGTTTAAATTTGCATTATCATTTTAAAACTAAACAAGTAAATTAAAAAAACTACGTTTTTCGGGTACAAACTTTTATGTTGGGGCTATTTCAAAGAATTCTCTTCTTTTCACGCTTCACACACGCCACACGCGACTTGCGACATACGTCACACACGGAATATCAAAATTTTCCCCTGACATTTTGCCGCTCACAAAATTTCAGCCCTCTAGGTCTTGCGAAAGGTGGTTAAAAAAGACCACAAGAAACGAGAAAATGGCGCGATTTCAAACCATCACACGTGCCACACGTGACAAGTGTCAAATGCTAGTTTGGACTTAGCCACTCAGAAAATTTCAGATCTCTAGGTTGTGGAAAGACAAAATATACAGACAAAAAAGGGGGGCCAAGTCAAGTTAAATAAAAGTTTTTAAAAAGTCTACAATTAAGCTTATTAGATGAAGTAAAGTATTTATGTAATTAACTTTTATATTTTAGCAATGTTAATAGTTTATCTAGGCTAAAATTTGGGTGCAATATATTTCGGCAAGATCTGCTGATTCTGCAGAAAAAGGGGAATAACAAGTAAAAAATGCATAAATATTCCGAGTGCGGGCAGTGCGATCAAACCTTACCTCCCCGTAGTAGTCGCCGAAGACTTTCGCAAAAAAGGAAAAAGTTGAATGATTGGGTTGGCCTTCTCTGTAAAAACCTCTGTGAAAGTACCACGACGACTCCGTACCCGCATACGCCTGGGTTGGGCACAGCTCTTCCTTCCTTTATAATGTACACCCGCTTAAGGGATTTGCACCCTTATAATGCTTAGCACAGCGTAGGCGTTAGGAAATTAGGGAGAGGAAAATTTGAGATGTCTATATTGCTAGCACAGCGTAGGCGTTAGAAAATTAGGGAGAGGAAAATTTGAGATGTCTATGCACGTGTGTCTTAAATGACTGCAAATCATACAAATGCGGAAACACAGAATCGGGCAATTCATTCCACATAACTATAGTGCGGCTAAAGAGGGAATCTCTGAATTGGTTAGTACGTCCGAAGATAGGCCCGTGGGCTCGAGTTGAGGCACGAATATTACGGATGGGTTAAAGAATGGACGGGATACAACAGTGACAAGCAGGATTGCGTGATTCTGAATTATGTCTAGTAGATGCAATTTGGTCTTTGGGGCACCTGCCTTGTCAATACAGTTGTATTAAAGTTTATGGTGAATATATGCTTTGTTAATAGAAGTCAGATCTAACGGAATGAAGTACATCTTGCACCGTTTTAGGAAACCTAACCATATCGCAGCATTCTTGGTTTTTTTTTTATAATTCGCGCACGCTTCAAGGGGTTCGCACCCTTATAATGCTCGGCTATATGCTTAGCACAGCGTGGGCATTAAGGAAAAGGAGGAGAAAAGAGGAGATATCTATGAGCTTGTGTTTTGAATGCCTGTGGATCATAGTGATGTTAGAAGACAGAGCTTAGCAGAGCATACCACATACGTGTTGTACGGCTGAAAAACAAATCCCTGAATTTAACAGTACGTCCAAAGATGGGCTTGAGGGTAAAACGATGAGCATTTAGAGCGCCACGAGTATTCAAGGAGAGGTGGCATGCAGCTGGCTATTTCTCTTGAGCACCGCTGGTAGAAGAAACGATAAAATAGTGACAAGCAAGAAACGTTCCTACGGCGTTCAAGCGAATCTATTGATTTCACTATCTATGCATCACCGATAAGTTTTATGGCGCGGTTTTGAATTCTATCAAGGAGAGGATGTGAACTATTTCTTGCACCGGGCTAGAAAACCTAAACATTTCGCAGCATTTTTGGCGACGTGGTCATTCCAACGAAGCTTGTCGTTAACGCACATACCAAGAATTGAAAGATTTTCAGTTTCCTCGATGCAAGTGCCATTCATGGATAATGGCATGGGATTTAGGACTCGCTTAGACGACAGTAGACAGCATTGGGTTTTGGAAGCGTTAAATTCTACTCGATAGTTTTCTTCCCATTGTATTATGCTGTCTAGGTCAGAATATTTAACGTGCTTAACATACGAAGTTGTTTAAGTTCCACATGAGAAGTGGAGGGACGTTCCTCAAACTTATATGAGAAGCTGAGAGTGCTGTCGTCAGCGAAAGAGTGAATTGGATTAGAAGTCACAGATAAGAGATCATTAATAAAAATGAGAAAGAGTGTCGGGGACAAAACAGAGCCCTGGGGAACGCCAGCATATAAGTAATTAAATTTAGACTTGGAACCATTCAATACAACTTGTATTGAGCGGTCCAAAAGATAGCTTCTAATACAGTGAAGCAGCTTATCATTGACTCCATAACCACGCATTTTGGACAAAAAAACTTGATGCCAAACTCTGTCAAATGCCTTAGAAATATCGAGCGCAACAGCTTTGCTTTCTCCAAATTTATGCAAAGACCGGTTCCACTGTTCGGTGAGATATACCATCAAATCACTGTAATGTTGTCCTTGAATTGTTTATTGGAACAACTTTGCTGTTAATATTTTTAACGGATTTAGATACCAAGTTCGATACCTGACTCGTTAGGCGCGTTGCCGTGTCAACGTGAACCCAAGAGCCGGAGCTCTCTAGGGCGTCAGAATACCGAATTGGTACGATGTTTTAATAAAAAGAAAAATCGATGGTTTTAGTTTAACGTTAGATGTGAAGTGATTATATTCAGTAAATTTTGCTTTCTGTTATACAAAAATAATTTAACGATTATCGATCATATATCGACTCTGGAATGCCTACTCATCGATATTCATATTTTACATAATATCGCTTTATCAGCATAGTGTATGTATGTACATATGTAATATATGACCGACCGCGTCAAGTGTTTTTGGGTTCGTTCGCCTGTGCTGCTACGTTGGCATATTTGTTTCCACAAGCGAACGACTCATTATTTCATTACCATTTCCATGCGCCGCTTACTTAGCGCAATGCATGGAGAGGGTAATTAACGTTCTAAGCGGCCGGCGCTCGTTTGCCCATGATGCTTAGTTTGCATATTTATTTGACCGCTGGTCATAAATTATGCTATTGGAAATGTTTTATATTTTTTGTTCCCATGCACCGATTGTGCTGTTAAAGAATATGTAGTATTGATTTTATTGAGATCAAGGAATTGAGGTGTAAACAAAAACGTTCAACAACGATTGGTTTGGGTGAACGTAGTCACCTTGTACACATGTTTGAACGCAGTTATATGATTGTGACATTTTTCGATTCTTTTTCTCTCTCTCTCTCATTTATGGCTTGAAACAGGCAGCTAAAATATGGAACGATGCGAATCACAGCGTGCTGATTAAAGCGGGATTTAATCAAAGTGAAGTTGAACCGTGTCTGTATTCGAAAAGCATAGACGGGAGCTGGTGTTACTTGCTCATATATGTTGATGATATGGTACTGGCTTGCAAAAACGATAAACATCTGAAAGTTGTTGAAGCGATTTTATCATGAGAATTTGAAATTCAAAATCTTGGACCAATCAAACATTATTTGGGAATGACCATTTCGAAAGACAGTCACGGAGACTATGAACTAAGTCAGTAAAATTATATTGAAAAAATTGCACTCGACTATGGACTACACAATGCAAAACCGGTCAAGACACCGATGGAATTGAATTATGGAAAAACAGGTATATCAGACAAGCTGTTGAATAATACAAATTATCAGAAGTTGATTGGACGATTATTATATTTGTCCGTAAATACACGACCTGACATTTCAGCAAGCGTGAGCATTTTGGCACAAAAGGTTTCAACACCAACACAGGAAGACTGGTCACAGCTGAAGCGCGTAGTTAAATATCTGAAGGGAACATTGACATTGAAGCTTAAACTAAGCAACTTCCGAAAGAGAGAAGAGACTCTGATTGGGTATGCTGACGCAAATTTTGCTGAAGATAGATTTGACCGTAAATCGAATAGCGGAAGAATTTTCTTCTATAATGGTGGTACCATAAGCTGGACTTGTCGAAAACAAGACTGTGTGGCACTTTCATCCACCGAAGCAGAATATATTTCATTGTGTGAAGCAGGAAAGGAAGCAAAATGGTTACGAGAGTTGCTAAAGGACATGCATCAGAGTGTAAATACATCAACGCTTATTTATGAAGACAATACGAGTTGTTTGGAACTATTAAAGAATGACAAATTTCATTTAAAACCAAGCATGTTGACATTAAATACAAATTCATAAAGGACTTAATTAAGAACGACATCATTAAATGCAAATATTGCTCAACAAATGAAATGATTGCTGATCTTCTTACAAAACCACTCACAGGATCAAAGCATGAACAATTGAGAGACCGGTGCAACATTGTTTGAACGAGGAGGAGTATTGAGATCGAGGAATTGAGGTGTAAACAGAAACGTTCAACAACGATTGAATTGGTTTGGATGAACGTAGTCACCTTGTACACATGTTTGAACGCAGTTATATGATTGTGACATTTTTCGAATCTTTTTCTCTCTCTATCTTTTTCTTACTACTTCCGACTTTGCAGAATAAAAAGGTATTACATCTTCTTTTAATATGAAACTAAATCTTTTATTTCTTCCGCAATCAATAATTATCCCAACAGATTTGTGTATGCTTTTATTTTCATTCACCGAGCGCGTCATTAATGAATGCATGTTAAGTGTTTGCTTTTACTATGGGAGGCAAAAACGTCGTATGCTTTTAGGCATGTTATTTAGGTGGTCGCTGGTGTGATCCCGCACACCACCCTTCCTGGGGAAAAAAGGAGAAATCATGACATATCTTAGACAAATTTAGTAGTTACATTTTTTTTTATTTTTGTTTCTTGTTTGCTATGAATGATTATTATCTTGGTTTTTATTTACGTTGAATAATTATTACTCAATTTTTATTTACTATGGCTTTGCTTACTTTTTGTTTACTACGAACAATTAACTTACATTATTTTTATTAGAAGTGACAAATTTTTTTTTATAATGGTATTAAAAATTTATTAGAAGTGTCAAATTTTTTTTTATAATGGTATTAATAATTGGTTTTACTTAGTATTAATAACAATTTTAAAGTAATTTGATCTTTATTATTGTGGTTTCTAATTCTAATCCCTATCCTTATTATTCTTATTCCTAATACTTCCTAATATTTATAATATTTATTCTAAATATACTTATTTCTATCCTATTCTATGGCATGCACGCTCTCTCCCTCTTTTTTTTTTTTTTTTGAGAAGATAAAAAAAATTTATATTTTAGTCTAAACTGAATAAAAATTGTTTTAGTATATACACATAAAATTTCTTCAATCGGTTTTTTTGGACCTTCGTTTTCTTGCCCTCATATTTGATTACGCAGTTTATTCCTTCTTCAGATAACACTTCATATGGCCCTATGTAAATAGGATCCAGTTTTCTTCAATTTTTGTTTTTCAACAAAACTAAACTACCTACTTCAAAACTAGTTTGCTTACTTCTAGCCTTCCTGTCGTAATCAGTTTTCCCATCGTTTTTTCTGTCTAGAAGTGTATCTCTCGTATCTCTATGAGCGATTTGTAACTTTTCTCTTAAGTCAATTACGTAATCCTCGTAGTTGTATCTTGGTTTTACATGTCTTGTTAAGTTCGAACCGAATACTAATTCAAATGGTGTATACCCTGTTTCTGTATGTACTGTGGTGTTGTAACAAAATATGTAATATGGTAACTAAGTACACCAGTCGGTATGCTTATCGGATACATAGCTCCTGAGGTATGCTCCGATAACCTTATGGGTATTTTCTAACCCTCCTATACTTTCGTGATGGTAGGCTGTAGATTGTAATTGTTCTATTTTCAATAATTTGCAAATATGTATCCTTAAAAATTTTGTTTATAAATTCTGTTCCTTGATCAGAGGCTACAGTTTTTGGAACTCCATATCTAAGGATTAAACATTCTACTAGACCTTTAGCTACTGTACCAGCTTCCTTATTTCGAATTGCAATAGCCTCCGTGGATTTGGTCAGTTCGTCTTGTAAAGGCAGTACGTATCTATATCCATTCACCGATTCGTTTAAAGGACCTACTAAGTCCAAATATATTTTGTCGAAACTTAATTCTGCAGTTGAAGTTATTTCCATTGGCTGTTTCTTGGGTGTAATATGTTTATTCTTCTGACATATTGTACAATGCTTTACATATGTAGCTATGTCGTTCTGCATTCCTGTCTAGAAGTATTTTTGTTTAATCGTTTTTATCATGCGGTTTGTTCCTGCATGTCCACTTGTTATTTTCTTTTTATTCTATTTTTATGAGGATCCGTAATTTCTATACATTTATTTATTAGGTGCATCTTTACATTACTTTTCTTAAACATATCTCCTAAGATTTTTTGCAACTCGCGAATATTGTATTCTCGACAGCCGTCTTCGAGTTTCTTTATTTCTTCTTTTGTAATGTATAATTTATTAATTGATAATGGTCCGCAGATGCGATGCACTTCCCTCGACAACAAATCGCAAAATGATGTCGATCGGCCGTAGTGCCATCCTTGTCCCTTCTTGGGAGTATACAATTCTTCACTGGGACGTATGCCAAAACTTTGTTGGGTCCCAGGATTATATCTATATCTTTTATTTGATATTCCTCGTCCTCGAAACTGTTACATATTTTTAGGTCAGTTATTATATTTCCATGCTCTGGTGGCTTGAGTAGCTCAGTAATTATACGATTATTTTCTTCTGCTTCTGTTTCCTGTCTGTCCGTTAGATTTTTCTGTATTGACTCTGCTTGTGTTTTAGATCTTGTTACGACACATACGTGTAGTTCTTTAAGTTGGTCAGAATCCTATTTAATGCGACTTAAAGCGTCAGCTGTGCAATTATCTTTTCCGGGTGTATATTCAATGTGAAAATTATATTCTTCTAGTAGCAGTCTGAATTTTGTTAATCTACTTGAGGGTTCTTTAAGGGAAAAAAGGTAAACTAATGGTCTGTGGTCTGTTATAATTTTGAATTTCCGTCCAAACAAATATGGTCGGTAGTGTTTTATCGCCCATACTATTGCCAGTAACTCTTTTTCGATAGTGCTATAATTCTTCTCAGCACTATTCAGAGTTTTACTCGCATAATCAATAGGTTTGTCATCAAAATTGGACAATACAGCACCTAGTGCAAAACCTGAGGCGTCTGTCTCTAAAATGAATTCTTTGTCGAAATTTGGGAATTCTAAAATTTGGGGACTAGTAACGATTGTTTTAAGAAGTTGAAAAGATTTTTTAAGTTTTGGTTAAAATTGAATTTAACGTTTTTTCTAAGTAATTTGTTGAGTGGGATGGCTATTGTGGCAAAGTTTGGAATAAATTTACAGTAGTAATTAGCAAATGCTATGAATCTTCTTACATCGTCTGCATTTGTTGGGGTAGGATAATTGCTCATTGCTGCGGATTTTGTCGGATCTTGGTGAATTCCCTTTTCGGAAATAATGTGCCCTAGATACAATACTTATTTTCGTAGGAAGGCACACTTTCCTGGATGAATTTTTAGGTTTACTTCCCTAAGTCGGTTGAACACGTCTTTTTGTTATGATCTATTATGTTCTTACCAAACACTATTAAGTCATCAAGGTAAACGAAACAGCGTGAGTACGTAAGTCCAGCCATCGCTTTTGACATCATCCTTGAGAATTTTCTTGGTGAGATTTTTAGTCCCATCGGTAGTCGTTTTAGCTGATAGTGACCGTCCTCCGTTGAAAATGCTGTCATAGGTCTAATTTTTGGTTCCAATTCCATTTGGTAGTATCCTTGACTTAAATTAATACATGAAAAATATACTGCTCCTCCTACCATGTCGTAAATGTCACTAATATTGGTTAACGGGAATTTAACGTCTTCTATTCTCTCATTTACGTTTCTGTAATCTCTAACCATTCGGATTTTTTGCAGATTGGCAACGGAATCTCTCCTTTTTATGCATATTGACTCGATTTCAGTTCTCTTCTCCTTATTCAGTGTATCGAAATTAATTTCGCTTAGTAACTTCTTTATTCTCGTGATTGGTACAGCGTCTTCCTTTTTGTACTGTAAAACGTAATGCTCGGATGCTGGGATTGATATTGGTTCTGCCCATTTAAGGTTTACAGCAGTTTTGATGGGTCTTTTTCCGTGCCTGGCCGTAGATATGGATCCAGCCATATAAACCCCTTTGCACAATTCTTAAGGATAGAATATTTTGGAATCTATATGCTTTGTATTCACCCAATATGTAGCTTCACATCTTGGAGACACGGTTATGTTATTTAAACTATGTTGTACACATATCGAAACCGAAAGTTGTCTGCTATTAATTTTGAGTTTAACTGTAAGGTTTCTAGATCGATTACCGCCCCAAACTCCATTAAGAAGTTTACTCCAATAATACCATCGACGGGTATCGGGAAGGAATCCGGTACTACATGGAATTCGTACGGAATGCTGTTTTTTCCGAAATGTAAGGTGCTACTACAGGTGCCCTTTGAACGTAGATTCCCTGCTATACCTACAATGTTTGTACTATAGTTTTCTTCTATTGGTATAATTCCTTCAACTACTGAACTTTTTATTACGCAAATGGATGCTCCGGTGTCTAGTAAGCATCGTATGACTTTGTTATTGATGGATTTTATTTGTACGTAAAGGCCGTTTTCTATCCCCGTCGTATATATGGTACTTGGTATGTCGGGATTTAAAGACTCCCTCCGAAGAGTCGGCTGTCCCCTAGGTGGGTTGTTCGTTTCCCAATGCTCTTACCCTTTGGTTGTTAGTTGGGTTAACATTGGTTGTCCTACTATTATCATTATTATTTATATTTCTATTCGGGGCGTAGTTTCTATTATCGTAACATTGTCGGTAGTTGTTATTCTGGTAGCTCGCTCTATAGCGGTTATCAGAATTGCTCTGTGGAATAACTCTGTTATCGTTATTCTGGTTGGAGTTGTAATTGTTGGTCATGTTATTGTCGAAACGTCCTCTAGAGTTTTGTTCTCTGAAATTTTGCTCTCTAAAGTTCTGTCCTCTAAAGTTGTGTCCTCTAAAGTTCTGTCCTCTAAAGTGTTGTCCTCTAAAGTATGTTGAGATTATTTAATACTCTAGCCACTTGACGAGTACGAAAGTAAATCTGTCCCATAGAGGATTCGACTCTTGCAAGTACCGGCGGCGACAACGTGCTGTCTGGTAGCGTGGAGCTGCGAAATGTGAAGCAAGTCTTGTCTACAGACCTGACAATTGGAATGTCATTGTAAATGAGCGTTGAAATTGAAGACGAGGCAATATTTTAAATTCGTTTCACGAATGACCAAAAATGTTTACTTCCTTTGGTAATGTTTTTTGTCTCAGTTTCTGGTCAAAAACGAATTTGACTCGTCTAAGGTAGGCATTGCAATCATTTCTGACTTGCCTAAATTTGGTTCGGATTTCCACAGTGTGGTTTTTTTTATATAATCGAAAGCATACTTCCCGGTTCCTAGCAGCCTCTTTGCAACTTAAATCATACCAAGCAATTTCCTTCCTTCCTGAAAAAGATAAATTGTCTCATACCTTCCTGAATTATGTTTGTGATCGTATAAGATATGGCGTCCACACCACTATTGGCAGTAAGTGGCTAGTTAATATTCCTAAAGAAATTGTTAGGCCACCCCAATTGTCTTTCTCGTGTTTAACTGCGTGGTTCGACAACGTCCTAGCACCGTGTATGTTGGGGTGTCATGGGGTAACGAGTGGTAGCTCATATGTCTTTCTCGTGTTTAACTGCGTGGTTCGACAACGTCCTAGCACCGTGTATGTTGGGGTGTCATGGGGTAACGAGTGGTAGCTCCGTGGCCGCGTGTGATGTGACGATGTCTTAGTAGCAACGCGTTATGTCGTGACGACGGGGTTATTGGCGATGCCTCTGTGCTAACGCGTTATATCGTGACGATATGTTTTTCATAGTGGAAGGAATGATATATACTTCGTTATAGTCGTAGTGGCCAAGTAGGTGTTTCTAAACCACTAGAAAAAATATGTAGATTAGCGTAAAGTGACAATGTTTCAGCATTGAGCGTCAGCGGGAATGGCAAGGTAAGCACTCTTAAACCATTAAATCGAGGATTTAGCAAACGTCGCAGCGTTGAGCTTCAGCGGGTATGGGAAGGTAAGCACTCTTAAACTATCAATTCAAGGACTTGTTGTGTAGTAGAAACTCTTTGGATCAAAAATTCTACTACTGTTTATTGCTGGGTTGCCTGTTTTCGCGAAGTTTTTGTTGTCCAATTTTAGCAAATGAAAAGTCAAGAGTTTGTTGTTATTTTCTTTAAACTCATTTTGACCTTATTCACAATTAAAGTTTATAACTATAATTATTATTATAATTGGATTTTGTAAAGTTTTTTTAAGATAGTTTTATAATTCAAGATAGAGTGCACGATTTGTTTTAAGACTCTATTACATTTCAGTGCTTCTGGAAAGACTCCCGAAAATACGCAACGATTAAAAATATCTGACAAGACATCCACTACAAAGCAAGCAACTCTTTTTAAAAGAAGATTCGAAACACCATCAGCACACGATTTAGAATTTTTTAAAGTACCAATAACTTTTAATAATTCAAGAGATGTAATGGGCTCATAAACAAAACTGTTTCTTTGCATCGGTTCATCAGAGCTACAAGAGGATAAAAGTTAGGTACAATGCGTTAGGATGGGGCATGGTTGTAAGCTACTGGCTATATTTGGAAAAATAGCAATTAAATGCCTCAGCCATGACAGTTTTGTCTGAAACGTCGATGTTATTAAGACGTATAATAGCAGGTTTCTTGGAAATGGAAGAATTGTTAAGCAAGCTATTTACTATTTGCCATTCATTTTTTAAGTATCCCTTAGCAGAATTAAATTGAGTACGATAATAGGTATCTCGACAGATGGGAATCTTCTTTTTATGTTCATCGCAGAATTTTTTATATTTTCTTTTTAAGCTCAGATTATTAGGGTACTTTTTGCACTTAATGCTGAGTTTGTTTTTCATCATCATTATATTTGGCTCTACAACCGGGGTCCGGTCCTGGCCCCCACAAAAAGTCTCTCCACCGGTCCCGATTTCAAGCCGATGTCATCCAGTTTGGCATCCCTAAACTCTGGGCGTTGTTGTGACGCGAAGTAACCGTGCTTCCTTAAAGTTATAAGGGAATAGTTACTCGCGGAGAGTTTTAATTAAAACGAATTTAATTTTATTTGTTTAATTGTTTTATTATTGTTTCATCTTCTAGAGAGGCCCGCTGTCTTGAGCAATGGCTGCGACCTCTATTAGAATGATGTCTTAACCAAAATTTTACTAACTCTGTTTAATTTTTTTTTAGATTAGATTAAGATATTTTATTAAACATTTAGATATTATACAATTTTGACTTAAAAAACTAAACTTATAACTATTATTATTAAGTGTCGGCTCAACAATAGGGGCCCGACGTATTTACATTGTCTTTTTTTTGTATTGCTTATTATTAAACAATATTTTTTACTACTTAATCTACTACATGTTTATTTTTAAAGCAATTTAATTTTAAACGATAAATTTTAAAATAAAATAAAAATGAAGAATAATATTAAAGGGGGTATAAACAGGGCGATCTTCAGCCTCTGTAATGTTGATTGCTGGCCTTCTCGTAGAAGGAGACGTCTTGATTATTAAAGATGTCGTCAAATCTAGCATCTGTGAATCCTCTGATGTTTATATAGCGGTGGCTTGGCTCGATTTCTTCGATTCTCAGTCCTTGCATCTCCGGACTTGGATGTGTTTCCAACCCATCAACGAATTTCTTTGCCATTCGGAACAAGTGGTCGGTTATGGGCAGCAGATCTGCCGCGTCGTAAAGCCTTGCACTCGAGACAAACTTATAGCTGTTTGGCACCCTCCAGAGTCCTGTACAGATCCTAAGTACCTTCCTTTCAAATAGGGAGATCTTCTTCATCGTTGTTGGTGAGACGGTGAACCATATGGGATAGCCATAGGTTATCACTGGCCTGATGAGCTGCTTGTAGATGAGCAGCCTGGTGTTGTTTGACAGTCCGTTTCGCCTTCGTAGAAGCGGGTGCACCAAATGAAGGGCGTAATTAGCCTTTTTCAACGTTTTATCGATGTGGGCATTAAACTTGAGCCTCTCGGAGAAGTTTATTCCCAGGTACTTCGTCTCTGATTGGGTTTTTATAACTGTGTTGTCTGGAAGGGTGATTTTTAATCCTCTGCACCGGCTCACAAAATTTTTTCTCCCTGTTCTTGTCCCTGGCACTCGGAAGCAGATGAGTTCCGTTTTGTTTGCATTTATCTTCAACCCCCACTTGAGGTAGTAGTCCCAAAGATTTCGGAGGTGTTCCTCCACTCTTCGGGCAGCTATCTCAGGAGAGAGAGAAACGGCATACGTGATCGAGTCATCCGCGTAAAGCATGCTGCTTGTTCCGGCTGTATTGGTGGGTTGATCCGCCGTGTAGATGTTGAAAAGGACTGGGCCAAGTCTGGAACCTTGAGGAACTCCGGCTTTAATCTTTTTCCTAGTGGATGAGTCGCCAAAAATCTGTACAAAAAAAAACCCTGTGAAAGAGAAAATTTTTAATTATTTTTACAATATAATTGGGGAAGCCAAATCTTATAAGTTTGAACAGTAGCCCGTTGATCCATACACTATCGAAAGCTTTTTCGATGTCTAGCAAACAGGCTACTGTACTGCTTTTAACGTTCAGTCCTCGAGTGACGTTACTGTGAAGTTTTAGCAGAGGGTGCATCGTAGAGTGCTTCTCACGGAAACCGAATTGAAAGGAAGGAATAAGGCCTCTTTCCGAACAAAATGTATTGATCTTTTTACGGATCAAAGACTCGAATACCTTACTGATACAACACAGTAAAGCTATTGGACGGTAACCAGTTACGCTTGAGCGGTCAGTTTTTTTGGGTACTGGTACTACTTTGGCCACCTTCCAGTTGTCTGGAAAGTAACCATTGTTAAGGCAATTGTTGAAAATGATGGTTAACATCAAGATTGCCATACCCGGTAACTTTTTAAGCAAAAAGTTAGAAATCCCGTCAATGCCCGATGATTTTTTTGAGTTTCCACTCATTATTAAATCACTGACTATAGCTGTTTTGGTAAACATTTCAACGTCTACGGGCGCTCTAGCGGGGTTTTCTTCACTAAACCGCACTACAGGATTACTTGCAGAAGTGACGTCTTCCACAAGACTCTCCACCTCTTCCAAAAAAACTGAAAGATGCGTTGGTGGTCGGTCCGTAAAACTCCTTTCAAAATGGCAGGCAAAGACTTCGGCTTTTTCAACAGGACTGGATGCTACTTGATCTCCAAACGTGATACTCTCTGGAATGGAAATACGCTTTCCGACCAGAGCGTTCAGCTTCTTAAAAGCATCATGACCTGGTTTGATGTTCTGGAGTCGTTTGGTCAGGTCATCTTCCTGGTACTTCCGTAGTGCTTGACGAAGCATGTTCACTGTACAACGCAGTTGCGAAAGTACAGACTGGTATTCGTCATTGACTGTATTAAGAGTCCTGTTAAAAATCCTCTGAAGGCGCTTCCTCAGCCGTTGCTTGTGAGCATATATTGCCTGTATATGTCCAGGCAGGTGTTGGAAGCGATCCCTGCTGGTGCGTATTGTTTTCTGCCGATTGATGGCTGTGTTTACCGCATTCTCGAAATTTCTTATAGCCTCATTAATTTCGTAATTCTCCAGATTTCTGCAGTCTGCTGGCATTGTTAAATCAGCTTCAACTTCATATCTAAACCGGTTCCAGTTTACTTTCCTGAAGTTGATGTGTAGTACAGATGTTGGTGTGACTTTCAAAATTCGCTGATTCAACCTCACTCGAAGCTCTATGGCCATATGATCCGAGTCGCTATCGTGCGCCAAACATGAATAATTTGTTAATTCTGGAAGGATATTAATAAAATTTGTAGTTGCCAGAAAGAAATCCAGAGTTGACGGTGTCCGAGGGTACGTCTTCCGGGGCTGAGAAACTACAGCCATGGTATGCTGATGAGGATTTGAATCTAGCCAATCTGCAATAGCTTTTCCTTGACTGTTGCACACTTCATCTTGCCATCGGGTGTGTCTAGCGTTAAAGTCCCCTCCAACCACACAGTATGTGTGCCTAGAGGAGATGCCACAGACAGTTTGCAGATCCCGTTGGATGTCTTCCCTCGTTGCGTTACAGTGATTGTATACAGATATCACCAGCAAGGTCTCAACCTCGTTGACTTTGATGCTGACAGCTGTTGCTTCCATGCTACGCAGCCCACTGATTTCTACCTTCTCGCCTGCCATAGTGTCCTTGATAAGGACCACCGTCCCAGAGCGTCCACTGCTTTTGTCGACCCTGTGGATATTGTATCCGTCTGGACTGAACGGGTTTCTCCCTGTGAGGTTTGTTTCCTGTAAAAGAAGAATGTCTGGTTTATTAGTTTTAATAAATAATTTAAGTGTGATACGCCTTGCTAAAGAATAAATGGAGTTCACATTATATGAGAATATACTTATCCTGCTTATTGTGAACATAATTCACAAATAAGTCGACCCAAAACGGTTGTTTTGGACCTGTCATCAAGGCTGCTATAATTAGCAGGCACGACTTTTCTTGCCTTCTGCAAAATTGTAAAAAGGTCTGCGCCGAATAACCCTTCAGTGTCGTCAAAAATATTAGTTTTTTCAGTAGATGGAGCCGTTTTTAAAGCTTGCTTCTTCACTTGTTTACTGCATTCTTGGATGGTTGGTGGTGGTTTGTTGCTAGTTGCTGGCTTGCTATCAACTGCATTACCCATAGCAGCTATACTAGCAAAGCTAACTCCTTTCACTATCGCTTTTGCAGCAGATTTCTGGGCGAACTTATGCTGCTCAATCTTCTTTTGGGCGGTTTTTACTTTTTCCGCAATTTTTTCTTTATATTTAGGACATCCCCGATAGTTTGCAGGATGTCCAGTTTTTTGACAATTTGTGCAGAAAACGTTGTCGTCTTTATTGTTGTCAGCGTTTCTCGGGCATTGTCCAGGTAAGTGCTCGTCCTTGCACTTAACACATCTATATTTCATACCGCAATTGCTTGCGACATGTCCAAACTTTTGGCAATTTTTGCATTGGGTAATGCCTGCTGGTTTTAGCTTTTCCCAATGCACCAGCTGGTACATCAAGAGGGTTTTTGAGCATACTGCTGCCTTATCGCAGTTCTTCTCAAGCTCTACAATGAAATGGTTAAATTTCCTGTCTTTCCTCTGTGATTTGAAGGGTTTGACCTCCACCACAGGGACACCCGCTGCCGTCAACGCTTCCTTGACATCCTCAGTATCAAAGGAGTGGTGAAAGGTATTCACCACCAACAATTCTTTCCTGTCCTCCTTAGTGGTATAGGTGTTGAATTCAGTCTTTCCCGACTGTAGGAAAGACCGAATACGCTGGTGGCCGTCTTTGTTCATGGCCGTAACGACCGATTTGCTGCTATTGATGTTGCGAATTCTGCAACTAATATTGGCACTCTTCGTGAACTTTGAGAGTTCAGCGACGTTCAGTCTGAAGCAGACAATTGGTGGCATAGCAAATGGTTTAGTTGTTGGTCCAGTACTCTGAGTGCTTATGTTTCCTTGAGCAGTTGGTTGGGATGACTGCACCGTTCTACGTTGCACCTCTTTTGGTTTTGTTGTATGCTCAACAACAACTGGTTTTGGCGCAATCCTGACATCATTGGCTACTGCAGCCGGAGATGAAGTTGGTGGTGATGAAGGCCTGGAACTAGCAGACAATCTTCTTCTTTTTGCCTTTACTGGCATGGTTTCGGGAGATGATCGATCTTTGCGACTATCTTCGTCGCTAAAATTGTCCTCTCCGCCGCTACTGGCTTCGGACGCTTCAGTATCCGATTCCTCGACAACGCTCATTGTTTCCTCCTCTGAAGTCGCTGAATCGCACAGCTGGTTCACTTCATCCAGCCTTCGGTACAATGACAACAGGAAATCCCCACCATGGTTGGTGACTTGTTCCTTAATTAAGGATAAGACCTCGTTGACTTTTTCCTTCCTTTTTGCTTTTTTCCCCATGTTATAGGGCTGATTGAAGGAAAACCTTTTCTGGAAATAAATTCTAATAACTGGAAAAGAAAAATATTCCTGAAATTAAAAAATAATTAGTGAAATAATAAAAAAGTAATAGGTAGCGAAATGCTCGCTTTTGGTTTTGGGTTTCTTTTTTTTTTAATCGGTAGCAGGTAGCTAGACGATATGATGCGTGATCTGCGTGTGCTCGTGTTGAGCGCTCGATGATGACTGGCTGTTTTATTTTGAAGTCAACCACCCCTTTTATACTAAAGTTTTTGTCCAATTTAACTAATACATACACAAACACAGTGTCACACATTATACACCCGATTTTCCTTACGAAAGTGCATATTCATCACTTATCGATTATTGGATATTACCTGCACTAGTCATTTACCCAGCCGACGTACCAGTATAGTCAAGTCAGCATTTGCTTCATTGTATCAACGCCAGTGCAAGCGCCAGTGTAATTGCAAATGTTATTGCCTTGTATCGTAAGTTTCCCTTAGTCAGCATTTAGGTCAATGGGGCTAGTGCAATGGCACCTTTCGTTATTGTTTATGATTCTCCCGTTCGTTGACATCAACCAACGTGAAAATCCTGTCATAATGCTGACGCTTGCACCTGTTGGTCATTGCATTGTGATTCAGTATATTACTTTAGGTAAATGATCGCGCATGGTATTGGTCGTAGTGTAATGTGCAGGACTGGGAGTGTGCAGCACATTGCAAAATTTATTTGGGGAAATTAGTATGTAGTGTGTTCGCTACATCGAGTATGTAGCGTGTTCACTACATCCCGCTAATATAAAAGTATTAAATGTGGTAACATGACTTATGCATTTTTAATTAGTATTTTGTTTATATTATATGAATATTAGTTTAAAATCTAGTACGAATAATACAATATTATGAAAAAAGTATAAATATGCCTATTAATTGTATTTTTACTTGTAATTGTTCAATGTTACATACTTATATTATTTTGTAAAAAAATTTTTTTTTCTTTATATTTAACTTATATATAATTTCTTCGGTTTTTTGTTTATGTATATATATATATGTATTTTTTTTGTTATAATATTAATGTTTGTATAATTTATTATAAATAATAATATAATAATATCGGCGCGACAGACCATGCGGTCCAAGGCCTGACTTCTCGCAACCATTTGTGTTGAGCTTGCATATTTTTGCACAAAAATGGAGGGACCTACAATTTAATGCCGGATCCGAACGGCGAATTGAGAAAATTTCAGTGACAAGTTTTTACTCTCGGACGTTTGTCAAACTTTTGCGAGAGGTGGGAAACCGTGAAAAATACTTTGGTGTTACTGGGATTAATTTATTATAAAGGGTGATGGTAATTTAACTTGCTTATATTATTTATTATTCTGTAACATTTTGTGACATTTTAACAAACATTCCTTTTCTCTTTTGTTTCCTACTCGTCTGTTGAACTGCACAATTTGAATTCTGGTGTCTCTGTCTTGTTTTCTGTTTGGACTAACCTTTGGGGGATGTGTTCTGTTATTATAGTAAATATCTTGTCTGTATTTTGTTTCTGAGTGTTAGGGTTTTGATTTTTGACCCTGTGGTCTTGGATTTTTTTGTAGAAAGCATAAACAAGTATGTAATGGAGTACGTCATGTTCGTCCAGATTCTTCAGGGGTTTGTTTTCTTCGATTTTAAGATCGTTTATACCTTGGGAGACTTATTTCAATTTGTAGTGTAATTAATGTAATTGCTAAAGAGGTTTGTCAGGATTTGGGAAATGTTTAAAGAAGGGATGTACGAATTAACTATATTCGAGAAACTGTCACTAATTGCATGTATGATAAGGTCTTTAGACTTCAAATAGCAATTTTCCTGTAATTATATTGTCGCAGTGTTTTGTAAAGTGTATAAAGTTACATTGACTTCACAAATTTTATCATCTATGTATTGATTTAGGGATGAAAACAACCATTCCTCAGCCGCCTAAGGGTGTAAATCTGATCAGTTGTGGATTTGCCTGGGATGAAGCCACACTGGTATGGACCAATGATCCCTTTATCGTATGGGGCTATCCTGTCTTGAAGGATAGAGGAGAAAATCTTATACGCGGTACTCAACAACGTTATACCACGATAATTGCTGCAGGTTGTGATATCTCCTTTCTTATGTATGGGGCACAGGATGCCTCTTCGCCAGTCTTCTGGCATCGCTTTTACCTCCCATACTTGCACTATTAGTTCATGAATTGCTTGGTGTATTGCGAGGCCTCCTGTTTTAATTAGCTCCGCTGGGATGCCATCAGATCCCGGGGCCTTATTATTTTTGAGCCGATTTATCGCTCTGCTAACTTCGTCTTTGCTTGGTGGCGGCAGCATAGTGTGGTCTTCGGTCATTTGTGGAGCCTCCAATTCCTCAGTTAGCTGGCCATTAAGCAGCTAATAAAAGTGCTCTACCCATCGCTCTAAGATGCCTTTAAGATCGGCGATCATATTACCCTCTTTGCCTTTGCATTATGTGCAACTCGGTGTATATTGCGTCATACCGCGGATTATTTGGTAGAAATTCCGCGCCTTGTGCGGATCTCGCTCTCTAAACTGTTCTAGTTGACGGAGAGATTCTTCTCCCAGGCTGCTTTTTTTCGCCGGTGAACTGTTTTTTATATTTTCTGAGCCCTTTATATTCATCGTCGCGTGCCCGCGTTCTATGGGATTGTTGCATTGCTCGGTACGCAACATTTTTACGTTGTCGCTATCTTACGTTCGTCGTCAAATTCCGATCTCTACGACTACTGCCTAAGATGGAGTCAGCAGTACTTATGACAGTATTCTTAAGGCGTGTCCATTTCTCTTCTACGCCCGTCATCTCAGCCTCAGGACTTACTCTTCCTGCATTAAGGGCGAGTCCTATCACTTGACCGTAGTTGTTTGTTTTTAGCTCTTACTTTATTCAACAGATACTTAGAGATCCAAGGTTTAAGTTTTTTTACATAATTCGTTGAAGGCAAGACTGAGGAACAGTTAATAATGTGTTTCTTAAGGCATTCAATAAAGATAGAATAGACCTTAAAAGCATCTCTACACGAGTAAACATCTTCCCAAAACTTATAAAAAATATATATGGTACTTGGTATGTCGGGATTTATAGACTCCCCTCCGAAGGGTCGGCTGTCCCCTAGGTGGGTTGTTCGTTTCCCAATGCTCTTACACTTTGGTTGTTAGTTGGGTTAACATTGGTTGTCCTACTATTATCATTATTATTTATATTTCTATTCGGGGCGTAGTTTCTATTATCATAACCCTATCGGTAGTTGTTATTCTGGTAGCTCGCTCTATAGCGGTTATCAGAATTGCTCTGTGGAATAACTCTGTTATCGTTATTCTGGTTGGAGTTGTAATTGTTGGTCATGTTATTGTCGAAACGTCCTCTAGAGTTTTGTTCTCTGAAATTTTGCTCTCTAAAGTTCTGTCCTCTAAAGTTGTGTCCTCTAAAGTTCTGTCCTCTAAAGTGTTGTCCTCTAAAGTTTTGGTCTCTAAAGTATGTTGAGATTATTTAATACTCTAGCCACTTGACGAGTACGAAAGTAAATCTGTCCCATAGAGGATTCGACTCTTGCAAGTACCGGCGGCGACAACGTGCTGTCTGGTAGCGTGGAGCTAGCTGCGAAATGTGAAGCAAGTCTTGTCTACAGACCTGACAATTGGAATGTCATTGTGAATGAGCGTTGAAATTGAAGACGAGGCAATATTTTTAATTCGTTTCACGAATGACCAAAAATGTTTACTTCCTTTGGTAATGTTTTTTGTCTCAGTTTCTGGTCAAAAACGAATTTGACTCGTCTAAGGTAGGCATTGCAATCATTTCTGACTTGCCTAAATTTGGTTCGGATTTCCACAGTGGGGTTTTCTTTATATAATCGAAAGCATACTTCCCGGTTCCTAGCAGCCTCTTTGCAACTTAAATCATACCAAGCATTTTCCTTCCTTCCTGAAAAAGATAAATTGTCTCATACCTTCCTGAATTATGTTTGTGATCGTATAAGATATGGCATCCACACCACTATTGGCAGTAAGTGGCTTCCTAAAGAAATTGTTAGGCTACCCCAATTGTCTTTCTCGTGTTTAACTGCGTGGTTCGACAACGTCCTAGCACGTGTCATGGGGTAAAGAGTGGTAGCTCCGTGGCCGCGTGTGATGTGACGATGTCTTAGTAGCAACGCGTTATGTCGTGACGACGGGGTTATTGGCGATGCCTCTGTGCTAACGCGTTATATCGTGACGATATGTTTTTCATAGTGGAAGGAATGATATATACTTCGTTATAGTCGTAGTGGCCAAGTAGGTGTTTCTAAACCACTAGAAAAAATATGTAGATTAGCGTAAAGTGACAATGTTTCAGCATTGAGCGTCAGCGGGAATGGCAAGGTAAGCACTCTTAAACCATTAAATCGAGGATTTAGCAAACGTCGCAGCGTTGTGCTTCAGCGGGTAGGGGAAGGTAAGCACTCTTAAACTATCAATTCAAAGACTTGTTGTGTAGTAGAAACTCTTTGGATCAAAAATTCTACTACTGTTTATTGCTGGGTTGCCTGTTTTCGCGAAGTTTTTGTTGTCCAATTTTAGCAAATGAAAAGTCAAGAGTTTGTTGTTATTTTCTTTAAACTCATTTTGACCTTATTCACAATTAAAGTTTATAACTATTATTATTATTATAATTGGATTTTGTAAAGTTTTTTTAAGATAGTTTTATAATTCAAGATAGAGTGCACGATTTGTTTTAAGACTCTATTACATTTCAGTGCTTCTGGAAAGACTCCCGAAAATACGCAACGATTAAAAATATCTGACAAGACATCCACTACAAAGCAAGCAACTCTTTTTAAAAGAAGATTCGAAACACCATCAGCACACGATTTAGAATTTTTTAAAGTACCAATAACTTTTAATAATTCAAGAGATGTAATGGGCTCATAAACAAAACTGTTTCTTTGCATCGGTTCATCAGAGCTACAAGAGGATAAAAGTTAGGTACAATGCGTTAGGATGGGGCATGGTTGTAAGCTACTGGCTATATTTGGAAAAATAGCAATTAAATGCCTCAGCCATGACAGTTTTGTCTGAAACGTCGATGTTATTAAGACGTATAATAGCAGGTTTCTTGGAAATGGAAGAATTGTTACTATTTGCCATTCATTTTTTAAGTATCCCTTATTATTAAATTGAGTACGATAATAGGTATCTCGACAGATGGGAATCTTCTTTTTATGTTCATCGCAGAATTTTTTATATTTTCTTTTTAAGCTCAGATTATTAGGGTACTTTTTGCACTTAATGCTGAGTTTGTTTTTCATCATCATTATATTTGGCTCTACAACCGGGGTCCGGTCCTGGCCCCCACAAAAAGTCTCTCCGCCGGTCCCGATTTCAAGCCGATGTCATCCAGTTTGGCATCCCTAAACTCTGGGCGTTGTTGTGACGCGAAGTAACCGTGCTTCCTTAAAGTTATAAGGGAATAGTTACTTGCGGAGAGTTTTAATTAAAACGAATTTAATTTTATTTGTTTAATTGTTTTATTATTGTTTCATCTTCTAGAGAGGCCCGCTGTCTTGAGCAATGGCTGCGACCTCTATTAGAATGATGTCTTAACCAAAATTTTACTAACTCTGTTTAATTTTTTTTAGATTAGATTAAGATATTTTATTAAACATTTAGATATTATACAATTTTGACTTAAAAAACTAAACTTATAACTATTATTATTAAGTGTCGGCTCAACAATAGGGGCCCGACGTATTTACATTGTCTTTTTTTTGTATTGCTTATTATTAAACAATATTTTTTACTACTTAATCTACTACATGTTTATTTTTAAAGCAATTTAATTTTAAACGATAAATTTTAAAATAAAATAAAAATGAAGAATAATATTAAAGGGGGTATAAACAGGGCGATCTTCAGCCTCTGTAATGTTGATTGCTGGCCTTCTCGTAGAAGGAGACGTCTTGATTATTAAAGATGTCTTCAAATCTAGCATCTGTGAATCCTCTGATGTTTATATAGCGGTGGCTTGGCTCGATTTCTTCGATTCTCAGTCCTTGCATCTCCGGACTTGGATGTGTTTCCAACCCATCAACGAATTTCTTTGCCATTCGGAACAAGTGGTCGGTTATGGGCAGCAGATCTGCCGCGTCGTAAAGCCTTGCACTCGAGACAAACTTATAGCTGTTTGGCACCCTCCAGAGTCCTGTACAGATCCTAAGTACCTTCCTTTCAAATAGGGAGATCTTCTTCATCGTTGTTGGTGAGACGGTGAACCATATGGGATAGCCATAGGTTATCACTGGCCTGATGAGCTGCTTGTGGATGAGCAGCCTGGTGTTGTTTGACAGTCCGTTTCGCCTTCGTAGAAGCGGGTGCACCAAATGAAGGGCGTAATTAGCCTTTTTCAACGTTTTATCGATGTGGGCATTAAACTTGAGCCTCTCGGAGAAGTTTATTCCCAGGTACTTCGTCTCTGATTGGGTTTTTATAACTGTGTTGTCTGGAAGGGTGATTTTTAATCCTCTGCACCGGCTCACAAAATTTTTTCTCCCTGTTCTTGTCCCTGGCACTCGGAAGCAGATGAGTTCCGTTTTGTTTGCATTTATCTTCAACCCCCACTTGAGGTAGTAGTCCCAAAGATTTCGGAGGTGTTCCTCCACTCTTCGGGAAGCTATCTCAGGAGAGAGAGAAACGGCATACGTGATCGAGTCATCCGCGTAAAGCATGCTGCTTGTTCCGGCTGTATTGGTGGGTTGATCCGCCGTGTAGATGTTGAAAAGGACTGGGCCAAGTCTGGAACCTTGAGGAACTCCGGCTTTAATCCCTTTCCTAGTGGATGAGTCGCCAAAAATCTGTACAAAAAAAACCCTGTGAAAGAGAAAATTTTTAATTATTTTTACAATATAATTGGGGAAGCCAAATCTTATAAGTTTTTACAGTAGCCCGTTGATCCATACACTATCGAAAGCTTTTTCGATGTCTAGCAAACAGGCTACTGTACTGCTTTTAACGTTCAGTCCTCGAGTGACGTTACTGTGAAGTTTCAGCAGAGGGTGCATCGTAGAGTGCTTCTCACGGAAACCGAATTGAAAGGAAGGAATAAGGCCTCTTTCCGAACAAAATGTATTGATCTTTTTACGGATCAAAGACTCGAATACCTTACTGATACAACACAGTAAAGCTATTGGACGGTAACCAGTTACGCTTGAGCGGTCAGTTTTTTTGGGTACTGGTACTACTTTGGCCACCTTCCAGTTGTCTGGAAAGTAACCATTGTTAAGGCAATTGTTGAAAATGATGGTTAACATCAAGATTGCCATACCCGGTAACTTTTTAAGCAAAAAGTTAGAAATCCCGTCAATGCCCGATGATTTTTTTGAGTTTCCACTCATTATTAAATCACTGACTATAGCTGTTTTGGTAAACATTTCAACGTCTACGGGCGCTCTAGCGGGGTTTTCTTCACTAAACCGCACTACAGGATTACTTGCAGAAGTGACGTCTTCCACAAGACTCTCCACCTCTTCCAAAAAATCTGGAAGATGCGTTGGTGGTCGGTCCGTAAAACTCCTTTCAAAATGGCAGGCAAAGACTTCGGCTTTTTCAACAGGACTGGATGCTACTTGATCTTCAAACGTGATACTCTCTGGAATGGAAATACGCTTTCCGACCAGAGCGTTCAGCTTCTTAAAAGCATCATGACCTGGTTTGATGTTCTGGAGTCGTTTGGTCAGGTCATCTTCCTGGTACTTCCGTAGTGCTTGACGAAGCATGTTCACTGTACAACGCAGTTGCGAAAGTACAGACTGGTATTCGTCATTGACTGTATTAAGAGTCCTGTTAAAAATCCTCTGAAGGCGCTTCCTCAGCCGTTGCTTGTGAGCATATATTGCCTGTATATGTCCAGGCAGGTGTTGGAAGCGATCCCTGCTGGTGCGTATTGTTTTCTGCCGATTGATGGCTGTGTTTACCGCATTCTCGAAATTTCTTATAGCCTCATTAATTTCGTAATTCTCCAGATTTCTGCAGTCTGCTGGCATTGTTAAATCAGCTTCAACTTCATATCTAAACCGGTTCCAGTTTACTTTCCTGAAGTTGATGTGTAGTTCAGATGTTGGTGTGACTTTCAAAATTCGCTGATTCAACCTCACTCGAAGCTTTTTTTTTTTTTTTTTAAATCCATTTATTTAATTATCATAAATCTTAAGTACTATTGTTTGTAATAAATAAATAACTTACTGACTATTTTTATTAAAAACTAGTAAAATTACCTAAGAGGGCTTACACTACTTTCAATATTATTATTTCAATTGGTTAGATTTAACAATTATTTTTTTTATTTATTTCTTTTGAAATTATTTATTATATTGAAATTATAAAGAACAAAAATTTGGTAAAAATTCTTCCGCCATATTTATATTTATAAGATAAAAAAGAAAAAAAAAGAAAACTTAAACTACTAAAAAACTAATTAAAACTATTTAAAACTAATTAAAATACTTAAATAGACTTAAAAACTAATTCCCTACAGTTAGCGGTTAGGGTTAAATTTCGGCCACACTCCAGTCAAGCCACCAGTATTTTCTTTTATCTAAGTGCCTGTTGTCTGCTAGGTCTTTTTCAGGCACGCTACGACAGTATCTCCAGATATCATTTGCAGCCCCATTGGCAAACAATGCATGTGGAATTCTTTTGTCAGTGGCCCTTCTAGCAACATGGTATATTATAGGAACGTTGCATGAATCTGACAAGTGGCCCAGAGCGTCCAGATACAGAAATGTCTCGGGTGGTATAAATCCACTCTCCAATGTATTTCTAAAGTACCCAGGATTAGGATAAAATGCTCCCGAGATTAAGCTATTTTCAATAGAGGCTGACCGAGCGAAATGATTCCTAGTAAGGTTAATAATGACATTGTCAATTCTTGATACTCCGGAAGCATTCAGGAGTTTTTTGTTTGACACATAATGCCTGTACTCAGAATGTTCGCTTCTGTACATATGCATACATGCTCGAAGGCATTTCCTCTCAAAGGCACGAAGTTTTTCCATAAATGATGGACTGATGTTCCACCATATTGGACACGCGTATGTAATAATTGGTCGAATGAATGCCTGGTAGCAAACAGTCTTCACGTCACTCCTCAGGTATCGTGAAAGGAAAAGCTTTTTGAGCGACATAAATGCCGCCCTTGCTTTTTCCAAAGCGATATTTACATGTTCATTGTAGTAAAGAAATTTGTCCAGATGAACACCCAAATAGCGCACGATATTCTTCGATGGGACCTGAACACCATTTTCACCGATTATCCGAAGATTTTTCCAATTATTTCGCAGATCGTGATTTCCACGCCTGAGAGGGGGGCGAAACAGTATAACTTCGCATTTTGAATAGCTTATCTTAAGTTTCCATGTTTCGCAGAATACCCGAAATTCGTCAAATTTGCTTTGTAACTTTCTTTGAATCTCTTCAATTTTAGAGCCGTGTGCATATAGTACAATATCGTCAGCATATGCTAGGGACGTCTCCATGTCACTAAGTACTTCAGAAATATATATGTTGAACAGTATTGGCGCCGTTACTGTACCCTGTGGCAGACCGTTAGCGATATTGAATATTTTACTTGTCGTATTTTCTTTATCTGTTACCACAAATTTCTTCCCGTATATCATTGATATAATCATTTTAACTAAATGATGTGGGAACTCATATCTAATAATTTTATAAATAAGCGCATCGGTCCAAACCGTGTCGAAGGCTTTTTCGATGTCCACCAGACATGCGGCCGTATTCCTCTTATCATTCAGATGCCAGTTGACATCTGAGATCAATTTGGTTACAGCGTGCACCGTCGAGTGGTTTCTTTTAAACCCAAACTGGTTTCGCGGTATAATCTCATTTGTTTCGCACGCGGTCAAAATTGACTTACTAATAATCACTTCAAATACTTTCCCAATATTAGGCATGAGACTAATAGGCCTATAATTAGTCGGATCAGAAGGATCTTTATTTTTCTTTATTATTGGAAAAACCTTCGATACTTTCCAACAATTTGGGAAGTAGTGATTATTAAGCAAGTTGTTGAAAATTACGCAATATTGCCGTATAATTTCGACCGGAAGATGTTTCAACACGATATTTGGAATGTTATCTAAGCCTGACGAGGGTTTATTGTTTAGTTTCTTGAAAATTGTGGTCAGTTCGGTCAGTGTCGTGAAGTATTCATTAGTCTGTTCACCAGTCAGTTCGTCAGATTTAAGGTCGTCAGAGAAAATCACAACAGTTTCCGAGTAATTATTCTGATTAAGAAATCTACTTAATTCTTCAGTCACTAACTCAGCAGAACTACTTGAACGAGTCCCTATTTGATGCACCGTTTCAAAGTGCGATCCAATAAGACTGAGCTTCTCAACACCGTCTCCAATAACAAAGTTGTTGTTAATGATTGGTGTCGTTCTGCTATCAATCCCAGCTTGGGAGATGATATACTCTAATGCTGTAGGAATCTTCAGTTCCGGAACAGCGACCATACTACGGGGCTTAAAAGATCTATTTATTTTAGGAAACATGTTCCTAGAATCTGACTTTATTATGTTTTCAGCGCGTTGCCTCCAGTAATTGTTGATGCTGTTTCGGAATTGCTGTTCCAAAAGAGTTTTAACATTTCTCAAGAGGGATTTCAGCCTTACCAAATCACTGTTGTTCGGTACATCAAGAAACTGTCGTCGTATTCTGTTAATCTGCGTGATTAAAAAACTCTTGTGTCTCTGGAGAGTACGTATTTCACGGTTTAGATAGCACTCCGTAGAATTTTTGCTTTTTGTTTTCGGGACTGTCGAAGCAATACTCGTCAGGATCACCGAATTCAGTTTTTCTATGCAAAGATCGCATTCTTCGTTCATCATATTCCTATTATTAGGGATATTAGAAGAAGTAAAACGATCCCTGCATTCTCTTTTGGCCCGTTTTTCGAATCTGTTCCAATTTGTTTTCCTAAAATTTAATTTAGGAATATCTGGTTGTATCGCGAGGGCAAATAGTGATTCGTCAGCAAACGACGCTACCATTAATATCGCATTATGGTCGCTATCATACGGCAACAGCGGGATCTTATTTTCGTAGACCGTTTCTATTTGCAGTCGCGCATCTGCTAGACACAAATCTAGGTATGAGTTCCCGGAAGGATAACTCGCCGTAACTGGGCTGTACAATTGTAATTTATATCTGATTTGATTATCATCAACAAAATGCTTAAGGAAGCTGCCTCTTCCATTCGCTGTTGAATCCAACCAAGCCTGATGTTTCGCGTTTAAATATCCCGCTAGAATGAAATAGTTATTTAAACTATCTAATCCTAGTATTTCGAATAATTTCTCGAACTCGACATTAAATTGGTTATCTGCTGGCGGTGCATATGCAGATATTATATGAAGACGACTGTTATTAGGAAGTGACAGCGAAATAACAGTCGTCTCTAGGCAATTAAAACAAGCAATATCACCTTTATATATTTTTTCGAAACTTAGTGGTTTTCTGATCAGCATAGCTGTTCCACCACCACGAGTCGAGTCCTTTCTGTCAGTTCGTATGAAGTTGTAGTCTTTAAATTCTAATTTGTGCTTAGCGTTTAGCTTTGTCTCTGATAGGAGAAGGATGTCAAGTCTATGATCTGTCACAAAATTAAGAACGTCGCCACGTCTAGCAACGGAGATAATGGAGTTGACATTTAAGGCAGCTATTCTGAGTGTTCCGCGACGCTGCCTAAACATTAAAACAACGTAGAGCATTTAAAATGCCTGCAATTTGCACCGACTGTTCGGCTACTAGTTTGGCTAAATTGCTTACCTTATTCTCTAAGCTTTCATTTAAAGAATTAGGAACAGTATGTGAGCCATTTGTGTTTCTGGCCACTTCGGCGAACGAAAAACCTTTCTGAACGTAATTTTCAATATAAGCTGTATTTTGGGTAGCCTTCTGTTGTGCTGCCTTTTTTTTTTGATTGTAAGCGTTCAGCAAGATTTCTGTAAACCTCACAGCCACGCCAGGATGCTGGATGACCAGCTTTGCCGCAGAGCACACAGAACAGCTGCTCCTTGCCTGTATCTTTTTGAACTAAGCACTTGCCCGGTTCATGTGAATTCTGGCATTTCACGCACCTGAATTCCATATTACAATTCGAAGAAGTATGTCCGAACCGTTGGCAACGATGGCATTGTATGACACCACTTCTTCGAATTTTTTCGAAGGTCACGACATGACCCCCAACATACCTTATATTTCTCAAGTTTTGCACCATGCTATCTGGAGATAGCTGTACCACGATTATAGGCAATATTTGGTTTTCACGTTTAGAACGAGGGGTTGCGTACCTGAATGATTTAATAAATTTTAAATTTTGTTCATTATTTTGTAGTTCCTCTAAGACTTCTTCTGGAGTATGGCCGATATTTAACCCTTTAATTAAGAAAGTGTAATTTTTTTTTTGTTTGTCGGTATATGTAAAAAACTCCGTCCAGGTTTCGTTAAGTAAATTTTTAACTTTGTCTACGTCATTGCTATTTATTACATTTAATATTGTTTTGTTTTTGGTTACTTTTTTTAAGTTGAATTGACCTGCACCAATTGCGTCATTAAGTATTAAATTATTTGTTTTGCTGTCTTCTCTAAAAATATTTATTGGAGGTGGTTTTTTTTGTCCTTCAGTATTTTTAGTTGCAGTTAAAGTTTTTGGTCCAACGTTCTCCGTAATGTTTGAAACAATCGTTGTACTGTTCACTGCACTATTGCGCTTTTTTATGTTTGCACTTTTGAGTTCAGCAACAAGTTTTTTCGTCGTTGAATTTAATGTTGGAAATTTTTGATCTTCTAGCGTTTCCTCTTCGTTGTCTAATAAGGCAAAACTGTTATTTCTTAATATTGATGATGAATTTGTTATTGTTTTTGTATCATTTTTTCGTTTTCTTTCAGGCGATTTAACTGTTTCTTCTCTTTTTTTTTTTTAATTGAGCACGTAGATTTTCGATTTCTTTTTTTAATAAATCTATTTCTATGTTGTGTTTTTGTTTATTGATCCATTCCATCGGAGATAGTGCTTCTGCACCCTCCATTGGAGGGGGCGAAGACATTTTAATTTATGTTTTTTTTTTTTCTTGATGTGTTTTTTTTAATATTTTCTATTGCGTTTGTTTGTTGTTTTTATTTGCACTAAAAAGTATAATAATAAAAATTCCGATACCATCCGTCTTAAAATGTGAAAAAAAATTTGATGCAAATTCACAAAATTTAATTAAAAAAAAAAAAAAATTCAAATATTTATATTTTTAGATAAATAACAACGGTTGCTAATAGCAGCGCAAATTATAAGCTTGACTACTCTCAATCAGGGCAAGACACAACTCTCCCTCACTCGAAGCTCTATGGCCATATGATCCGAGTCGCTATCGTGCGCCAAACATGAATAATTTGTTAATTCTGGAAGGATATTAATAAAATTTGTAGTTGCCAGAAAGAAATCCAGAGTTGACGGTGTCCGAGGGTACGTCTTCCGGGGCTGAGAAACTACAGCCATGGTATGCTGATGAGGATTTGAATCTAGCCAATCTGCAATAGCCTTTCCTTGACTGTTGCACACTTCATCTTGCCATCGGGTGTGTCTAGCGTTAAAGTCCCCTCCAACCACACAGTATGTGTGCCTAGAGGAGATGCCGCAGACAGTTCGCAGATCCCGTTGGATGTCTTCCCTCGTTGCGTTACAGTGATTGTATACAGATATCACCAGCAAGGTCTCAACCTCGTTGACTTTGATGCTGACAGCTGTTGCTTCCATGCTACGCAGCCCACTGATTTCTACCTTCTCGCCTGCCATAGTGTCCTTGATAAGGACCGCCGTTCCAGAGCGTCCACTGCTTTTGTCGACCCTGTGGATATTGTATCCGTCTGGACTGAACGGGTTTCTCCCTGTGAGGTTTGTTTCCTGTAAAAGAAGAATGTCAGGTTTATTAGTTTTAATAAATAATTTAAGTGTGATACGCCTTGCTAAAGAATAAATGGAGTTCACATTATATGAGAATATACTTATCCTGCTTATTGTGAACATAATTCACAAATAAGTCGACCCAAAACGGTTGTTTTGGACCTGTCATCAAGGCTGCTATAATTAGCAGGCACGACTTTTCTTGCCTTCTGCAAAATTGTAAAAAGGTCTGCGCCGAATAACCTTTCAGTGTCGTCAAAAATATTAGTTTTTTCAGTAGATGGAGCCGTTTTTAAAGCTTGCTTCTTCACTTGTTTACTGCATTCTTGGATGGTTGGTGGTGGTTTGTTGCTAGTTGCTGGCTTCCTAGCAACTGCATTACCCATAGCAGCTATACTAGCAAAGCTAACTCCTTTCACTATCGCTTTTGCAGCAGATTTCTGGGCGAACTTATGCTGCTCAATCTTCTTTTGGGCGGTTTTTACTTTTTCCGCCATTTTTTCTTTATATTTAGGACATCCCCGATAGTTTGCAGGATGTCCAGTTTTTTGACAATTTGTGCAGAAAACGTTGTCGTCTTTATTGTTGTCAGCGTTTCTCGGGCATTGTCCAGGTAAGTGCTCGTCCTTGCACTTAACACATCTATATTTCATACCGCAATTGCTTGCGACATGTCCAAACTTTTGGCAATTTTTGCATTGGGTAATGCCTGCTGGTTTTAGCTTTTCCCAATGCACCAGCTGGTACATCAAGAGGGTTTTTGAGCATACTGCTGCCTTATCGCAGTTCTTCTCAAGCTCTACAATGAAATGGTTAAATTTCCTGTCTTTCCTCTGTGATTTGAAGGGTTTGACCTCCACCACAGGGACACCCGCTGCCGTCAACGCTTCCTGGACATCCTCAGTATCAAAGGAGTGGTGAAAAGTATTCACCACCAACAATTCTTTCCTGTCCTCCTTAGTGGTATAGGTGTTGAATTCAGTCTTTCCCGACTGTAGGAAAGACCGAATACGCTGGTGGCCGTCTTTGTTCATGGCCGTAACGACCGATTTGCTGCTATTGATGTTGCGAATTCTGCAACTAATATTGGCACTCTTCGTGAACTTTGAGAGTTCGGCGACGTTCAGTCTGAAGCAGACAATTGGTGGCATAGCAAATGGTTTAGTTGTTGGTCCAGTACTCTGAGTGCTTATGTTTCCTTGAGCGGTTGGTTGGGATGACTGCACCGTTCTACGTTGCACCTCTTTTGGTTTTGTTGTATGCTCGACAACAACTGGTTTTGGCGCAATCCTGACATCATTGGCTACTGCAGCCGGAGATGAAGTTGGTGGTGATGAAGGCCTGGAACTAGCAGACAATCTTCTTCTTTTTGCCTTTACTGGCATGGTTTCGGGAGATGATCGATCTTTGCGACTATCTTCGTCGCTAAAATTGTCCTCTCCGCCGCTACTGGCTTCGGACGCTTCAGTATCCGATTCCTCGACAACGCTCATTGTTTCCTCCTCTGAAGTCGCTGAATCGCACAGCTGGTTCACTTCATCCAGCCTTCGGTACAATGACAACAGGAAATCCCCACCATGGTTGGTGACTTGTTCCTTAATTAAGGATAAGACCTCGTTGACTTTTTCCTTCCTTTTTGCTTTTTTTCCCATGTTATAGGGCTGATTGAAGGAAAACCTTTTCTGGAAATAAATTCTAATAACTGGAAAAGAAAAATATTCCTGAAATTAAAAAATAATTAGTGAAATAATAAAAAAGTAATAGGTAGCGAAATGCTCGCTTTTGGTTTTGGGTTTCTTTTTTTTTTAATCGGTAGCAGGTAGCTAGACGATATGATGCGTGATCTGCGTGTGCTCGTGTTGAGCGCTCGATGATGACTGGCTGTTTTATTTTGAAGTCAACCACCCCTTTTATACTAAAGTTTTTGTCCAATTTAACTAATACATACACAAACACAGTGTCACACATTATACACCCGATTTTCCTTACGAAAGTGCATATTCATCACTTATCGATTATTGGATATTACCATGCACTAGTCATTTACCCAGCCGACGTACCAGTATAGTCAAGTCAGCATTTGCTTCATTGTATCAACGCCAGTGCAAGCGCCAGTGTAATTGCAAATGTTATTGCCTTGTATCGTAAGTTTCCCTTAGTCAGCATTTAGGTCAATGGGGCTAGTGCAATGGCACCTTTCGTTATTGTTTATGATTCTCCCGTTCGTTGACATCAACCAACGTGAAAATCCTGTCATAATGCTGACGCTTGCACCTGTTGGTCATTGCATTGTGATTCAGTATATTACTTTAGGTAAATGATCGCGCATGGTATTGGTCGTAGTGTAATGTGCAGGACTGGGAGTGTGCAGCACATTGCAAAATTTATTTGGGGAAATTAGTATGTAGTGTGTTCGCTACATCGAGTATGTAGCGTGTTCACTACATCCCGCTAATATAAAAGTATTAAATGTGGTAACATGATTTATGCATTTTTAATTAGTATTTTGTTTATATTATATGAATATTAGTTTAAAATCTAGTACGAATAATACAATATTATGAAAAAAGTATAAATATGCCTATTAATTGTATTTTTACTTGTAATTGTTCAATGTTACATACTTATATTATTTTGTAAAAAAATTTTTTTTTTCTTTATATTTAACTTATATATAATTTCTTCGGTTTTTTGTTTATGTATATATATATATGTATTTTTTTTGTTATAATATTAATGTTTGTATAATTTATTATAAATAATAATATAATAATATCGGCGCGACAGACCATGCGGTCCAAGGCCTGACTTCTCGCAACCATTTGTGTTGAGCTTGCATATTTTTGCACACAAATGGAGGGACCTACAATTTAATGCCGGATCCGAACGGCGAATTGAGAAGCTTTCAGTGACAAGTTTTTACTCTCGGACGTTTGTCAAACTTTTGCGAGAGGTGGGAAACCGTGAAAAATACTTTGGTGTTACTGGGATTAATTTATTATAAAGGGTGATGGTAATTTAACTTGCTTATATTATTTATTATTCTGTAACATTTTGTGACATTTTAACAAACATTCCTTTTCTCTTTTGTTTCCTACTCGTCTGTTGAACTGCACAATTTGAATTCTGGTGTCTCTGTCTTGTTTTCTGTTTGGACTAACCTTTGGGGGATGTGTTCTGTTATTATAGTAAATATCTTGTCTGTATTTTGTTTCTGAGTGTTAGAGTTTTGATTTTTGACCCTGTGGTCTTGGATTTTTTTGTAGAAAGCATAAACAAGTATGTAATGGAGTACGTCATGTTCGTCCAGATTCTTCAGGGGTTTGTTTTCTTCGATTTTAAGATCGTTTATACCTTGGGAGACTTATTTCAATTTGTAGTGTAATTAATGTAATTGCTAAAGAGGTTTGTCAGGATTTGGGAAATGTTTAAAGAAGGGATGTACGAATTAACTATATTCGAGAAACTGTCACTAATTGCATGTATGATAAGGTCTTTAGACTTCAAATAGCAATTTTCCTGTAATTATATTGTCGCAGTGTTTTGTAAAGTGTATAAAGTTACATTGACTTCACAAATTTTATCATCTATGTATTGATTTAGGGATGAAAACAACCATTCCTCAGCCGCCTAAGGGTGTAAATCTGATCAGTTGTGGATTTGCCTGGGATGAAGCCACACTGGTATGGACCAATGATCCCTTTATCGTATGTGGCTATCCTGTCTTGAAGGATAGAGGAGAAAATCTTATACGCGGTACTCAACAACGTTATACCACGATAATTGCTGCAGGTTGTGATATCTCCTTTCTTATGTATGGGGCACAGGATGCCTCTTCGCCAGTCTTCTGGCATCGCTTTTACCTCCCATACTTGCACTATTAGTTCATGAATTGCTTGGTGTATTGCGAGGCCTCCTGTTTTAATTAGCTCCGCTGGGATGCCATCAGATCCCGGGGCCTTATTATTTTTGAGCCGATTTATCGCTCTGCTAACTTCGTCTTTGCTTGGTGGCGGCAGCATAGTGTGGTCTTCGGTCATTTGTGGAGCCTCCAATTCCTCAGTTAGCTGGCCATTAAGCAGCTAATAAAAGTGCTCTACCCATCGCTCTAAGATGCCTTTAAGATCGGCGATCATATTACCCTCTTTGCCTTTGCATTATGTGCAACTCGGTGTATATTGCGTCATACCGCGGATTATTTGGTAGAACTTCCGCGCCTTGTGCGGATCTCGCTCTCTAAACTGTTCTAGTTGACGGAGAGATTCTTTTCCCAGGCTGCTTTCTTTCGCCGGTGAACTGTTTTTTATATTTTCTGAGCCCTTTATATTCATCGTCGCGTGCCCGCGTTCTATGGGATTGTTGCATTGCTCGGTACGCAACATTTTTACGTTGTCGCTATCTTACGTTCGTCGTCAAATTCCGATCTCTACGACTACTGCCTAAGATGGAGTCAGCAGTACTTATGACAGTATTCTTAAGGCGTGTCCATTTCTCTTCTACGCCCGTCATCTCAGCCTCAGGACTTACTCTTCCTGCATTAAGGGCGAGTCCTATCACTTGACCGTAGTTGTTTGTTTTTAGCTCTTACTTTATTCAACAGATACTTAGAGATCCAAGGTTTAAGTTTTTTTACATAATTCGTTGAAGGCAAGACTGAGGAACAGTTAATAATGTGTTTCTTAAGGCATTCAATAAAGATAGAATAGACCTTAAAAGCATCTCTACACGAGTAAACATCTTCCCAAAACTTATAAAAAATATATATGGTACTTGGTATGTCGGGATTTATAGACTCCCCTCCGAAGGGTCGGCTGTCCCCTAGGTGGGTTGTTCGTTTCCCAATGCTCTTACACTTTGGTTGTTAGTTGGGTTAACATTGGTTGTCCTACTATTATCATTATTATTTATATTTCTATTCGGGGCGTAGTTTCTATTATCATAACCCTATCGGTAGTTGTTATTCTGGTAGCTCGCTCTATAGCGGTTATCAGAATTGCTCTGTGGAATAACTCTGTTATCGTTATTCTGGTTGGAGTTGTAATTGTTGGTCATGTTATTGTCGAAACGTCCTCTAGAGTTTTGTTCTCTGAAATTTTGCTCTCTAAAGTTCTGTCCTCTAAAGTTGTGTCCTCTAAAGTTCTGTCCTCTAAAGTGTTGTCCTCTAAAGTTTTGGTCTCTAAAGTATGTTGAGATTATTTAATACTCTAGCCACTTGACGAGTACGAAAGTAAATCTGTCCCATAGAGGATTCGACTCTTGCAAGTACCGGCGGCGACAACGTGCTGTCTGGTAGCGTGGAGCTAGCTGCGAAATGTGAAGCAAGTCTTGTCTACAGACCTGACAATTGGAATGTCATTGTGAATGAGCGTTGAAATTGAAGACGAGGCAATATTTTTAATTCTTTCACGAATGACCAAAAATGTTTACTTCCTTTGGTAATGTTTTTTGTCTCAGTTTCTGGTCAAAAACGAATTTGACTCGTCTAAGGTAGGCATTGCAATCATTTCTGACTTGCCTAAATTTGGTTCGGATTTCCACAGTGGGGTTTTCTTTATATAATCGAAAGCATACTTCCCGGTTCCTAGCAGCCTCTTTGCAACTGAAATCATACCAAGCATTTTCCTTCCTTCCTGAAAAAGATAAATTGTCTCATACCTTCCTGAATTATGTTTGTGATCGTATAAGATATGGCATCCACACCACTATTGGCAGTAAGTGGCTTCCTAAAGAAATTGTTAGGCTACCCCAATTGTCTTTCTCGTGTTTAACTGCGTGGTTCGACAACGTCCTAGCACGTGTCATGGGGTAAAGAGTGGTAGCTCCGTGGCCGCGTGTGATGTGACGATGTCTTAGTAGCAACGCGTTATGTCGTGACGACGGGGTTATTGGCGATGCCTCTGTGCTAACGCGTTATATCGTGACGATATGTTTTTCATAGTGGAAGGAATGATATATACTTCGTTATAGTCGTAGTGGCCAAGTAGGTGTTTCTAAACCACTAGAAAAAATATGTAGATTAGCGTAAAGTGACAATGTTTCAGCATTGAGCGTCAGCGGGAATGGCAAGGTAAGCACTCTTAAACCATTAAATCGAGGATTTAGCAAACGTCGCAGCGTTGAGCTTCAGCGGGTAGGGGAAGGTAAGCACTCTTAAACTATCAATTCAAAGACTTGTTGTGTAGTAGAAACTCTTTGGATCAAAAATTCTACTACTGTTTATTGCTGGGTTGCCTGTTTTCGCGAAGTTTTTGTTGTCCAATTTTAGCAAATGAAAAGTCAAGAGTTTGTTGTTATTTTCTTTAAACTCATTTTGACCTTATTCACAATTAAACTCTTTTTAAAAGAAGATTCGAAACACCATCAGCACACGATTTAGAATTTTTTAAAGTACCAATAACTTTTAATAATTCAAGATATGTAATGGGCTCATAAACAAAACTGTTTCTTTGCATCGGTTCATCAGAGCTACAAGAGGATAACAGTTAGGTACAATGCGTTAGGATGGGGCATGGTTGTAAGCTACTGGCTATATTTGGAAAAATAGCAATTAAATGCTTCAGCCATGACAGTTTTGTCTGAAACGTCGATGTTATTAAGACGTATAATAGCAGGTTTCTTGGAAATGGAAGAATTGTTAAGCAAGCTATTTACTATTTGCCATTCATTTTTTAAGTATCCCTTAGCAGAATTAAATTGAGTACGATAATAGGTATCTCGACAGATGGGAATCTTCTTTTTATGTTCATCGTAGAATTTTTTATATTTTCTTTTTAAGCTCAGATTATTAGGGTACTTTTTGCACTTAATGCTGAGTTTGTTTTTCATCATCATTATATTTGGCTCTACAACCGGGGTCCGGTCCTGGCCCCCACAAAAAGTCTCTCCACTGGTCCCGATTTCAAGCCGATGTCATCCAGTTTGGCATCCCTAAACTCTGGGCGTTGTTGTGACGCGAAGTAACCGTACTTCCTTAAAGTTATAAGGGAAGAGTTACTCGCGGAGAGTTTTAATTAAAACGAATTTAATTTTATTTGTTTAATTGTTTTATTATTGTTTCATATTCTAGAGAGGCCCGCTGTCTTGAGCAATGGCTTCGACCTCTACTAGAATGATGTCTTAACCAAAATTTTACTAACTCTGTTTTATTTTGAAGTCAACCACCCCTTTTATACTAAAGTTTTTGTCCAATTAACTAATACATACACAAACACAGTGTCACACATTATACACCCGATTTTCCTACGAAAGTGCATATTCATCACTTATCGATTATTGGATATTACCATGCAGGAGTAATTTACCCAGCCGACGTACCAGTATAGTCAAGTCAGCATTTGCTTCATTGTATCAACGCCAGTGCAAGCGCCAGTGTAATTGCAAATGTTATTGCCTTGTATCGTAAGTTTCCCTTAGTCAGCATTTAGGTCAATGGGGCTAGTGCAATGGCACCTTTCGTTATTGTTTATGATTCTCCCGTTCGTTGACATCAACCAACGTGAAAATCCTGTCATAATGCTGACGCTTGCACCTGCTGGTCATTGCATTGTGATTCAGTATATTACTTTAGGTAAATGATCGCGCATGGTATTGGTCGTAGTGTAATGTGCAGGACTGGGAGTGTGCAGCACATTGCAAAATTTATTTGGGGAAATTAGTATGTAGTGTGTTCGCTACATCGAGTATGTAGCGTGTTCACTACATCCCGCTAATATAAAAGTATTAAATGTGGTAACATGATTTATGCATTTTTAATTAGTATTTTGTTTATATTATATGAATATTAGTTTAAAATCTAGTACGAATAATACAATATTATGAAAAAAGTATAAATATGCCTATTAATTGTATTTTTACTTGTATTTTTAATTGTTCAATGTTACATACTTATATTATTTTGTAAAAAAAAATTTTTTTCTTTATATTTAACATATATAATTTCTTCGGTTTTTTGTTTATGTATATATATATATGTATTTTTTTTGTTATAATATTAATGTTTGTATAATTTATTATAAATAATAATATAATAATATCGGCGCGACAGACCATGCGGTCCAAGGCATGAATTCTCGCAACCATTTGTGTTGAGCTTGCATATTTTTGCACACAAATGGAGGGACCTACAATTTAATGCCGGATCCGAACGGCGAATTGAGAAGCTTTCAGTGACAAGTTATTACTCTCGGACGTTTGTCAAACTTTCGCGAGAGGTGGGAAACCGTGAAAAATACTTTGGTGTTACTGGGATTAATTTATTATAAAGGGTGTTGGTAATTTAACTTGCTTATATTATTTATTATTCTGTAACATTTTGTGACATTTTAACAAACATTCCTTTTCTCTTTTGTTTTCTACTCGTCTGTTGAACTGCACAATTTGAATTCTGGTGTCTCTGTCTTGTTTTCTGTTTGGACTAACCTTTGGGGGATGTGTTCTGTTATTATAGTAAATATCTTGTCTGTATTTTGTTTCTGAGTGTTAGGGTTTTGATTTTTGACCCTGTGGTCTTGGATTTTTTGTAGAAACCATAAATAAGTATGTAATGGAGTACGTCATGTTCGTCCAGATTCTTCAGGGGTTTGTTTTCTTCGATTTTAAGATCGTTTATACCTTGGGAGACTTATTTCAATTTGTAGTGTAATTAATGTAATTGCTAAAGAGGTTTGTCAGGATTTGGGAGATGTTTAAAGAAGGGATGTACGAATTAACTATATTCGAGAAACTGTCACTAATTGCATGTATGATAAGGTCTTTAGACTTCAAATAGCAATTTTCCTGTAATTCTATTGTCGCAGTGTTTTGTAAAGTGTATAAAGTTACATTGTCTTCACAAATTTTATCATCTATGTATTGATTTAGGGATGAAAACAACCATTTATTTGGTTGCGAAAGTTGTATCCATATTGTCGAGTGGTTTGACTGTGGAGTTAGGGAAAATAGTGTTTCTTTTTAAAAATGTAACTTCGCATGATAAGTTATCGGTGTCGGTGTTAAACAGGGGGTGTGTTAGGGGGCATACAAATTAATTGTTCAGGGATTTGCAATTTGCTAGCTCTACTTAATGTATGTATTAACTAGATTGTTTACTATGTATTTAATGATTTTAATTTTTGTGCCGATGGCTATCATCTGATTTTCTATGGCTGCTTCGGACCTACTGAATATATTCTTTGTAGTTTCTAAAAGTATGGTCTGATTTTTTGTCTACGCCATCCTTTTAGCGTAGGTTTGGCCGGCCTCGCTGTCGTGTTCCATAAATCCTACCGCAAAGGACTTTCCGAACAGGATCCTCTTCGCTCATGCGAGCTAGGTGTCCTGTCCACCGGAGCCTACCGAGCTTAATTTTCTTCACGATGTCGACATCGCGGTAATGCTCGTATACCTCATAAATATAAAGTCTCCGGAATCGTCCTTCCTCACATACTAGGCCAACAATTCTCCGTAAGACTTTTCTCTCGAACGGGCTAGGAGGTCAGAATGCTTTTTGCTAAGCACCCAAGTCTCGGATGCATATGTAAGTACTGCTAAGACTATTGTCCAATATACTGTTATGTATATATGTACATACCGTATTTATATTAGTATTGTAATGATTTTTTGTGATGAGTTCAGTACAATCTGGACAGTGAAACAATAACGGTTCAAATTGCAAGAGGTCGTGTTTTAATTGTTGAATGTTAGAAGAACTAAAAGTAAAGAGATAACATTTGGCGACGAGGAAAATCAAAAGTTTTAATAAAACAGAAAAGTAAATCAGTAAAGTAAAATCATTAAGTAAAAAACAATACGCGTTTTTAAACTAGGAAAAACCTGTTCTATTACAAGTGTGTGATTCCGTTAGTTAAAATGATAGCGTCGCGGCGGTCTTGTATATAGCCGCCTACAGAGAGTTGTATGACGGAGGAAAAAGGAATACAGCAGCGAAATTAATGTTGATCGGCAACATTGAACCATATGTCTGATGCTGAACGCAGCTTGGATGTGATGGTTAAATTCCTGAATTTGAAGAGTCTTGACAGGCTATAGTAGGCTTTGTTGGCTTTAAGCAACCGTGCGCGTATTTCTGGTTCCATTCTGTTATCGGCTGCGATATAGTTAAAAGATTGCACTACTTCAAATTCGCGCTCCGCAATTTGAATTGAGGGACCAATGTTGGATCTTCTACTCGCAGACGTTGCCACCATGTACTTTGTTTTGCTCTCATTTATGTGCAGCCCCAGATTTCGTGCCGCCTGCTCTATCTGGATAAAAGCTTCCTGTACAGCTCTTCGGGTTCTACCAACGATGTCAATATCTTCTGTGTAAGCCAGTATCTGAATGGACTTATAGAGGATTGTTCCTCTCGCCATTACGTCAGAGTCTCGGATCACTTTCTCCAATGCCAGGTTGAAGAGGACGCAGGCCAGTCCATCCCCTTGTCGGAGCCCGTTATCTATGTTGAATGGGGTTGATAGTGATCCGGATATTTTTACTTGGCTTATAACATTGGTCATGGTCAACCTGTGTCATCGTGTCATCGTGTCAGTTTATTTGGGATGCCGAATTCTCTCATGTCTTTATAAAGTTCTACTCTGGCTATGTTATAATAGGCGGCTTTAAAGTCTATAAAAAGATGGTGTAGTGAGTTTTGAAACTCTAGACATTTTTCCATCAGCTGCCTAAGGGTGTAAATCTGATCAGTTGTGGATTTGCCTGGGATGAAGCCACACTGGTATGGACCAATGATCCCTTTATCGTATGGGGCTATCCTGTCTTGAAGGATAGAGGAGAACATCTTATACGCGGTACTCAACAACGTTATACCACGATAATTGCTGCAGGTTGTGATATCTCCTTTCTTATGTATGGGGCACAGGATGCCTCTTCGCCAGTCTTCTGGCATCGCTTTTACCTCCCATACTTGCACTATTAGTTCATGAATTGCTTGGTGTATTGCGAGGCCTCCTGTTTTAATTAGCTCCGCTGGGATGCCATCAGATCCCGGGGCCATATTATTTTTGAGCCGATTTATCGCTCTGCTAACTTCGTCTTTGCTTGGTGGCGGCAGCATAGTGTGGTCTTCGGTCATTGGTGGAGCCTCCAATTCCTCAGTTAGCTGGCCATTAAGCAGCTAATGAAAGTGCTCTACCCATCGCTCTAAGATGCCTTTAAGATCGGCGATCAGATTACCCTCTTTGCCTTTGCATTATGTGCAACTCGGTGTATATTGCGTCATACCGCGGATTCTTTGGTAGAACTTCCGCGCCTTGTGCGGATCTCGCTCTCTAAACTGTTCTAGTTGACGGAGAGATTCTTCTCCCAGGCTGCTTTCTTTCGCCGGTGAACTGTTTTTTATATTTTCTGAGCCCTTTATATTCAACGTCACGTGCCCGCGTTCTATGGGATTGTTGCATTGCTCGGTACGCAACATTTTTACGTTGTCGCTATCTTACGTTCGTCGTCAAATTCCGATCTCTACGACTACTGCCTAAGATGGAGTCAGCAGTACTTATGACAGTATTCTTAAGGCGTGTCCATTTCTCTTCTACGCCCGTCATCTCAGCCTCAGGACTTACTCTTCCTGCATTAAGGGCGAGTCCTATCACTTGACCGTAGTTGTTTGTTTTTAGCTCTTACTTTATTCAACAGATACTTAGAGATCCAAGGTTTAAGTTTTTTTACATAATTCGTTGAAGGCAAGACTGAGGAACAGTTAAGAATGTGTTTCTTAAGGCATTCAATAAAGATAGAATAGGCATTAAAAGCATCTCTACACGAGTAAACATCTTCCCAAAACTTATAAAAAATATATATGGTACTTGGTATGTCGGGATTTATAGACTCCCCTCCGAAGGGTCGGCTGTCCCCTAGGTGGGTTGTTCGTTTCCCAATGCTCTTACACTTTGGTTGTTAGTTGGGTTAACATTGGTTGTCCTACTATTATCATTATTATTTATATTTCTATTCGGGGCGTAGTTTCTATTATCATAACCCTGTCGGTAGTTGTTATTCTGGTAGCTCGCTCTATAGCGGTTATCAGAATTGCTCTGTGGAATAACTCTGTTATCGTTATTCTGGTTGGAGTTGTAATTGTTGGTCATGTTATTGTCGAAACGTCCTCTAGAGTTTTGTCCTCTGAAATTTTGCTCTCTTAAGTTTTGTCCTCTAAAGTTCTGTCCTCTAAAGTTCTGTCCTCTAAAGTGTTCTCCTCTAAAGTTTTGGTCTCTAAAGTATGTTGAGATCATTTAATACTCTAGCCACTTGACGAGTACGAAAGTAAATCTGTCCCATAGAGGATTCGACTCTTGCAAGTACCGGCGGCGACAACGTGCTGTCTGGTAGCGTGGAGCTAGCTGCGAAATGTGAAGCAAGTCTTGTCTACAGAGCTGATAATTGGAATGTCATTGTGAATGAGCGTTGGAATTGAAGACGAGGCAATATTTTTAATTCGTTTCACGAATGACCAAAAATATTTACTTCCTTTGGTAATGTTTTTTGTCTCAGTTTCTGGTCAAAAACGAATTTGACTCGTCTAAGGTAGGCATTGCAATCATTTCTGACTTGCCTAAATTTGGTTCGGATTTCCACAGTGGGGTTTTCTTTATAAAATCGAAAGCATACTTCCCGGTTCCTAGCAGCCTCTTTGCAACTTAAATCATACCAAGCATTTTCCTTCCTTATTGAAAAAGATAAAATGTCTCATACCTTCCTGAATTATGTTTGTGATCGTATAAGATATGGCATCCGCACCACTATTGGCAGTAAGTGGATAGTTAATATTCCTAAAGAAATTGTTAGGCCACCCCATTCGTCTTTCTCGTGTAACCATACGTTTCTTTTAGGGTTTTTTTTCTTTAACTGCGTGGTTCGACAACTGTGAGGAACAAAACTCTGTAATAGAATTTTGCCCACACAAAACTACACAAAAATCACTCAATATAAAAGAAGAGTGGAAATGGTAGTCAATAAAGCACCTAACACAACACAAAAAAATGACTCAATATCCACCATTCTCGTTTTCTCATAAAAGCAGGCAAGCACTCAAAGGACAACCAACCACCACCGAGTCGAGCGAAACTGCAGTGACCAATCCGACGCAACTGATCTAGCATGAGTCATAGGCGAACAGAAAACTACAAAAGAGAAAGAAATATTAAGCACAAAAACGAGAACAGCAGCGAATTCGCCCAAAAATACGGCTGTCCCACTCACACCCAGGCGGCAGTGGACACTTACGCACCGATCGGAACCCAATGCACACTAACTTCAGACAAACGGCTGATGGGGTCGATGACCGATGAAACTTTTCAAAACACAAACCGTTTTCAAAAACCAAATGTGTAAACGACGTCAGCAGAGATCAAACAAACACACCACGCATATGGTAGAGCATGCGTATAATAAAATCAAAACATGTATATTGCAATACAACAAAACATGTATATTGCATGAATATTGCAATACGAGAAAACATGTATATTAGAGTAAATATGAAACATGTATGCAAAACACGTCGATCACGTATATTGCCAACAATATAATATGGCAATATGCATCGGACTATAAAGGGAAAAACCTAAGAAAACAACAACAAAACACAAGGACGACGACAAACAAACGAAAACCACGCCGGCTTAACAACGGAAAAGTATAAAAGGAGCACACAGCTCGATAGAAAGGGCAGTCTTCCTGAGTTCCTTTTGGAATCGACATTAGTGGCTTAAGAGTACTTACCTTGCCATTACCGCTAAAGCTAAACGCTGCAACGCTGACTGAACCCTCACATTAGTGGCTTAAGAGTACTTACCTTGCCATTACCGCTGAAGCTAAACGCTGCAACGCTGACTGAATCCTCTCATTAGTGGCTTAAGAGTACTTACCTTGCCATTACCGCTGAAGCTTAACGCTGCAACGCTGACTGAACCCTCACATTAGTGGCTTAAGAGTACTTACCTTGCCATTACCGCTGAAGCTAAACGCTGCAACGCTGACTGAACCCTCACATTAGTGGCTTAAGGATACTTACCTTGCCATTACCGCTGAAGCTAAATGCTGCAACGCTGACTGAACCCTCACAGTAGTGGCTTAAGAGTACTTACCTTGCCATTACCGCTGAAGCTTAACGCTGCAACGCTGGCTGAATCCTCACATTAGTGGCTTAAGAGTACTTACCTTGCCATTACCGCTGAAGCTTAACGATGCAACGCTGACTGAATCCTCACATTAGTGGCTTAAGAGTACTTACCTTGCCATTACCGCTGAAGCTAAACGAAAAAACTAACTTCCTAACCTCTTTTTCACAGGAGAATTATCAAACTTTATATAAAATAAACCCTAATTTCCTAATATCTTCTCACAGGAAAATTATCAAACATTATATAAAATAACTATTAATGTCATAAAATCTTTGTCACAGGAAAAATTATCACTACATGCCTCAAGGGGCCACGAATATCCTTTGTATAAATTAATATTGAATATACTTGAACTAAATAAAGATAAAATTCCAAAAAACCCTAAACAAACAAATATTATCATTGTAACGACCAAATTTAAAATAGAACCCTGGTCACACTGAGTTTTACCCCGGCTGGGAAACTCCGTTACACAACGTCCTAGCACCGTGTATGTTGGGGTGTGATGGGGTAACGAGTGGTAGCTCCGTGGCCGCGTGAGTTAGATATTGGAGCTAAATCCATTAATAATTAAACATTGTAGAATATTATTGTATCACCCCAATATTTTACATTGTTGTACACACATTAAATTTATTGCATCAAGCCAATATATTACAATGTTGAACACACATTAAATTTTATAGCTTCTTCTTATCTAAACATTCTATCCCATTATCCCAACAGTCTACAATGTTCTACAATGTTGTCAAATAAGTTCCGACCCAACTATACATTAAGCATTAAGCATTCCTATCATTATATAAACATTATTACTCGTAGACTAAACAATATGTTGATGTTGCAAAATACGCAGCTGCTGAGATGATTTGCAACACATCAATTTATCTTGGGTCGCAACTTATAATGTAAACAAAATATTACTTACTATGTAAACCGAATAAGATTTCATTCTCCTTAGTGGTGGCACTTGGTCACTATATAAAGAAGAGCTTTTGACACTTCTAGTTTAGTTTTAGATTTAACTTCAACTCTGTACAATCAATAAGTAGTGCAGCCTCGCTAAAGACAGCGGCTACTATTGATTTAATTAAATATAATATATCAAGCAATTGGTAGTGTAGCCTCGCTTAAGACAGCGGCTACCATTGTTTTAATTAAATAATATTATATATATATATATAACAGTTGGAAGTGCAGCCTCACTTAAGACAGCGGCTACCTCTGTTTAATTTAAATAAAGATTATATTTACAAAAAAGAAAATTAATAATAAAGAGAAAAGTTCTTTTTAAAAAAAGGTTTTCAACGAGTATAAATTTAATTGGCGCAGTCGGTAGGATCAGGTACAACTATCCTGGTCCAAACGAGAAAGAACCAAAAAACGTTCTAAAAAGTGAAAAGTTTTTTTTTAGTTTGTAAAAATTTTTTTTTTGCTGTTAAAAAAAAAATCCATTAAAATGTCGCCGGAAAACTCGGAGGTATCCAATAGAGATCTCCTCGACTTACTGAAGGCAATAGTGATGAGAATGCCACACCCTAGCATTGGTGCCAACGTACTAAGGGAAATCCAGTACTTGCCAGAATTTGACGGCGAAAGCAAACAGTTGACACAGTTCATCGTAATGGTGGAAAACCACTTAAGGAATTCTGGAGGAAACGCAGTAGCTACATGGAACATCATTCAGAAGACCAAAATTAAGGGACGAGCCATGGATCTACTATTGATCAACAACGTAACAACATGGGATGAAGCTAAAGAGTTATTCAAACAACATTATCGACCAATCATTAGCAGCACCGATTTGACCAGAGAAATTTTAAATATCAGAGTAAGTTCAATTTATGATTTAACAAATAAATTGGAATACTTAGTGAGTAAAATTAATACATATGTAATTTTTTGTGAAAATAGAGAACAAGAAAAATTATTACTTTATAATATTATAATTAATAAATTAAGAGATATTACGGTTGGAAATCTAGCTAGAGATTTAAAAGATAAATATGATATACAAGAAATAAAAAAAAATTTTTCTCATATATTGGTTATGATCAGGGAAATTTAAACATAAGTGAAAATAAACGAATTTCATCAAGTTCAATTCAACAAGTTAGACCCAACAAATTTACCTCACAAAATGAAGGACAAAGACTAACAAACAATAACTTTCATGAAAGAAGACAGAACAACTACCGTTCAGGAAATAGTTTTCCAAATAATTCCAACTATTCAGGTCAGCATAACCAAGGCCCTAGTTATCCCCGACAAAATAGGAATAATTTTCAGAATAGCTATAACAATTTAAGACCCTTGAATAATTATAGTCGCAACCATTCTATACAGAATAGAAATAATATTCCAGAACCTATGGATACTAATAATGTACAGACAGACCAAGAGGTACTAAGCCCAGACACCAATACAATTGAACCACCAGTTTTTTCTGAAAGAAGCCTCGGAGAAATCTTAACAATACCCATTGAATTAAATAACCAAAAACATTATATATTGATTGATACAGGAAGTGCCATGACTATTGTCACTACAAGCAAACTTGACATAAATCCATATACCATTTACGGTACGCAATGTGTAGAAATGAAAACTATTAACAGTACTACAACTATGGATACAAATATTTACCAGATACCGGTACCAAAAGAATTTTGGTACAAGGACAATATGTTCATTGAAGCATATGGATATAAATTAGAAAATAAAAATTATACATTCTTATTTGGCATGGATGTACTTAAAAAATTCTTAAAAATAATAGATACTGAAAAAGGAAAAGGAATTTTAAAAACAACACCAGAAAGTAATTTTATATGTAATTACCTAGAGGAAGGCAATCCGTACTTCAGCAGCCTTAATCGCGAAGAACAGACAGCATTAACTTCACTACTAGATAGATTCACAAGTCTGTATTATAAAGACGGTGATACGTTAGCACATACATCAAGTATCAGACACGAAATTCATCTTAAGGAAGATAAGCCAATGCATGCAAAACTATATAGACTACCAAGAAAACATGAGGAGGAAGTAGCGAGACAAATATATGACATGGAAAAACAAGGAATAATAAGGAAAAGTAAGAGTAGGTATGCCTCACCAGTTGTAGTAGTAGCTAAAAAGCCAGACAATGATGGTCAAACAAAATATCGGATTTGTGTTGATTATAGGGCGCTTAATGAACTTACAATTGAGGATAAATTTCCGTTACCAAATATTGATAGCCTCTTTGATAAATTAGGCAAAGCGCAATACTTTTCAAGTATTGATTTAGCTAAAGGGTATCATCAAATACTAATGCATCCCGACGACGTGGAAAAGACGGCATTCATCACTCCTCAGGGACTTTACGAATATATTCGTATGCCTTTCGGACTGAAAAATGCGCCTGCCACATTTCAACGACTCATGAACCACATATTACGAAAATACCTAAATAAAACTTGCATTGTTTATCTAGATGATATTTTAATATTTTCCACATCTCTTCAAGAACATCTTACAAATTTATCAGATATTCTCGCAGTTCTACAAAAAAATAATTTGAAACTTCAACTAAGTAAATGCTCATTTCTTAAGAAACACACGGAATTCTTAGGTCACATTTTGACGGAAGAAGGTATGAAACATAACCCTAACAAAGTTGATGCAATTAAAAGTCTTCCACTTCCACAAACGGAAAAACAACTCAGGAGTTTTTTAGGAGCATCAGGATATTATACGAAATTTATTGAAGGCTACGCAAAAATAGCATATCCAATGACGAGATATCTAAAAAAAGGAGCGAAAATAAATAAAAACGATCCCGAATATGTAAATTCTTTTGAAACACTTAAACTCAATCTTATAACACATCCTATTTTAAAATTCCCTGACTTTGATAAACCCTTCCACCTGTATACGGATGCAAGCAACTTTGCTATTGGAGCCGTATTAACACAACACAAACAACCAGTTTGCTACATATCCCGAACACTCAATGAGCATGAAAGAAACTATTCAGTTACAGATAAAGAATTTTTAGCTATTGTATGGAGTGTTACTCAATTTAGGCCGTATCTATGGGGAAATAAATTTAAAATCACAACTGATCACCTCCCTATTAAATATTTAAATAAAAAATATAACGGAAAGGAATTTTCCCAACGTAACCAAAGATGGTTACTTAAACTTCAAGAGTTTGACTATGAAATAGAATATCTTAAAGGCAAAGAGAACAAAGTCGCTGATTTTCTGAGTCGCATCGAAAAAGAAAAGGGTGAAGTCAATCAAATTTCAAACATTGAAACAATTCATTCAGGATTAGAAGAACAAAATTATCACATTCCTATAAAAGAAGGTATAGTCAACGTTTATAAGCAACAGATAATCATATGTTATGATAAAGAACCACATACAGAAGTGTTACACGGTAAAAGAATCACCTACATTCGTATCTCAGAAGGCTGTAAAGATGGCATACTACAACAAATCAAAGAAATGAATAAAGGAGTAATAGGTATTTATTCAGAAGTAACAGATACCGACTTTAACTTAGTTCAACAAGAAATAATTAATTTATATTCCGGAAACAAGGATATAAACTTTTTCAAACTAACTCGACGAGTTAAGGACTTAAGGACAGAAGAAGAAGCTAGGAAACAAATTAGTTTATACCATATAAAAGAAAGTCAACATTCAGGTATAATAGAATCATACAACACATTAAAACAACAAATTTATTATCCAAAACTTGTAAGAATAATTACACAAATAATTAATAACTGCGATACGTGTCAAACAGCTAAGTACGACAGAAAACCAATAGTGGAAAAATTCAAATTCAAATTCACATAACGAAGTAATTCATATGGACATATATCATTTTAATAAACACATTTTTTTAACAATGATCGATAAACTAACAAAAAAAGGTTACGTTTACAGACTTGATAGTAAAAATCACATTCATAAAACAGAAACTATTACTGAACACTTAGCCAAAGAAGGTTCACCTTCTAAAATTATTACTGACAATGAATTTAATACTATATACCTTAGAGAATTTTTCAGAGGACATAACATTCAGGTACATTTCACAAAACCCAATGCTCATACAGGCAATGCAGACATTGAACGCTTACATAGCACCATAGTAGAAATTTTATTAACTATGAGACAAGAAGAATCCGTCAATACAAAGATGTTTAAAGCTTTTCAAATTTACAACAAACGATTCCATTCTACAATAGGCATGTCCCCAGAAAAAGCACAAAATACAAATGAGGAGGCACTAGTAGTTAGGGTCAAGAATAGGAAATCTAAAATTATTGAAAAAAGGAACCACTTAAGAGAAGACTACACTGAAACCAGAGAATCAGGTTATATTAGAAACTATAAACATGCAAGACATAAGAACGAACCTAATTTTAGACATAACAAATTAAATAATGTACATTCATCAAATATAAAACGACCAAACAAATTTTCAGTTTCTACCAGTGATGATAATCTTACTGACGTTAATAAACCAAGGACAAACGACGTTAGTAATAACTCCAATTGAAAATAACAATGGATTTACAATGATTAACATGGGCGAAGGAGAACTCGTCAACCAAACACAAACCATTCTACATATTATTAACATAAATAATTTAATAAGAATTTTAAATGAAATAAAGAAATTCGAAATTGTTAAACACGATAAAGAAATTGAAAACGAATGTCTCACAATATATAGTAAAATCATTAGCATTATGCCTTATAACAAACGAACGAAAAGAGGATTAATACATTTTGTAGGAACGACACAAAAATGGTTATTCGGGACAATGGACGACGAAGACAGAGTACAAATAGAAGAACACTTAAATGTTATAGATATCAATAATCGCAATGCAATACAGGAGCTAAATAAACAAATCAAAATTAACACACAACTAGAGGACAACATGAATAACATTCAAAGGTTAATTATAAAAGACAGAGAAGAAATAGAACGATATCAGAACGAAATTCAACGAAAACAAAAAAGCATACTTGATCGGCTACAACGGACTGAAATTTTGACCAGACTCCAAATGTTAGAAAAACTGATCGATAATCTATTAGACACAATAGCTTCAATTAAGTTAGGTATTACTCATCCCAGTTTACTTAGCAAAGAAGAACTCAACATGACAAATATGAATTTCAATAAAATAAAAAATATTAAAGCAGGTATAATGAGGTATCAAGATGAATCAATAATTATAGCCTTGAAAGTTCCCGAACAAATCATAACCCTTCCGATTAAAATAATTTTACCAATCACAAACTTACAAAACCAAGAGATAGATTTAGAACCGTATCTTATTATCAATTATAATGGAAAAGAATATCAATATAATAATCTGAAAAATAATGTAAATGACCTAAAAGAAAGAAATGATTGTATTGTAAAACAAAATTGTTGGTTAAAAAACAACACAAATTTTGAAATCATAAAACTAGATGACAAAACTTATGTTATTAAGAATGCTAAAAACTTTACCATCCAAAACAATTGTGATCTACGTCAGATAACGCTGAAAGGAAATTACCTTGTAAATATTCAAAATTGCAGCATTAATATTAATGACATAATTATTAGTAACAAACAACAAATTTGTACATTTCAACTATATTATGAAGAAATAATTAAAGAAAATATTACGACTAATACAATTTTTGAACAATTTCAAGAAATCAAAAAAATCGATCAAAGACATGTCATAGAATTACAAGAGTTTCATAAAATAAAATCATATGTAATATCAAGCACATACATATTAGTAGTTATAATTATAATAGTAATTACAATTTTCATTCTATGTAAAAGTGTCAAAAGAGTAGGAAAGATAAAAGTTAAAATAAATAATCAATATACAGATAATAATGACATAGATTTAAAAGACTCTAAGAACTTCCGGAGTAAAGTTCAATCTAAAGAAGGAGGAGTTAGATATTGGAGCTAAATCCATTAATAATTAAACATTGTAGAATATTATTGCATCACCCCAATATTTTACATTGTTGTACACACATTAAATTTATTGCATCAACCCAATATCTTACAATGTTGAACACTCATTAAATTTTATAGCTTCTTCTTATCTAAACATTCTATCCCATTATCCCAACAGTCTACAATGTTCTACAATGTTGTCAAATAAGTTCCGACCCAACTACACATTAAGCATTAAGCATTCCTATCATTATATAAACATTCTTACTCGTAGACTAAACAATATGTTGATGTTGCAAAATACGCAGCTGCTGAGACGATTTGCAACACATCAAATTATCTTGGGTCGCAACTTATAATGTAAACAAAATATTACTTACTATGTAAACCGAATAAGATTTCATTCTCCTTAGTGGTGGCACTTGGTCACTATATAAAGAAGAGCTTTTGACAATTCTAGTTTAGTTTTAGATTTAACTTCAACTCTGTACAATCAATAAGTAGTGCAGCCTCGCTAAAGACAGCGGCTACTATTGATTTAATTAAATTATAATATATCAAGCAATTGGCAGTGTAGCCTCGTTTAAGACAGCGGCTACCATTGTTTTAATTAAATAATATTATATATATATATATATAACAGTTGGAAGTGCAGCCTCACTTAAGACAGCGGCTACCTCTATTTAATTTAAATAAAGATTATACTTACAAAAAAGAAAATTAATAATAAAGAGAAAAGTTCTTTTTAAAAAAAGGTTTTCAACGAGTATAAATTTAATTCGTGTGATGTGATGATGTCTCAGTAGCAACGCGTTATGTCGTGACGACGGGGTTACTGGCGATGCCTCTGTGCTAACGCGTTATATCGTGACGATATGTTTTTCATAGTGGAAGGAATGATATATACTTCGTTTTAGTCGTAGTGGCCAAGTAGGTGTTTCTAAACCACTAGAAAAAATATGTAGATTAGCGTAAAGTGACAATGTTTCAGCATTGAGCGTCAGCGGGAATGGCAAGGTAAGCACTCTTAAACCATTAAAATGAGGATTTAGCAAACGTCGCAGCGTTGAGCTTCAGCGGGTATGGGAAGGTAAGCACTCTTAAACTATCAATTCAAAGACTTGTTGTGTAGTAGAAACTCTTTGGATTAAAAATTCTACTACTGTTTATTGCTGGGTTGCCTGTTTTCGCGAAGTTTTTGTTGTCCAATTTTAGCAAATGAAAAGTCAAGAGTTTGTTGTTATTTTCTTTAAACTTATTTTGACCTTATTCGCAATTAAATTTTATAACTATTATTATTATTATAATTGGATTTTGTAAAGTTTTTTTAAGATAGTTTTATAATTCAAGATAGAGTGCACGATTTGTTTTAAGACTCTATTACATTTCAGTGCTTCTGGAAAGACTCCCGAAAATACGCAACGATTAAAAATATCTGACAAGACATCCACTACAAAGCAAGCAACTCTTTTTAAAAGAAGATTCGAAACACCATCAGCACACGATTTAGAATTTTTTAAAGTACCAATAACTTTTAATAATTCAAGAGATGTAATGGGCTCATAAACAAAACTGTTTCTTTGCATCGATTTCTTTCTATTTTCTATTTGTAGTCCAACAAAATTATCCGATTCGTTTATTTTAACCTCGAAGGTCGCTTGAGGATGATAAAGTATTATTTTCAGTGCCTCTTTGGTTTCAGCCATGACTTATCCATCATCAACATAGAGTATTAATAATACTTTCACATTGTTGAATTGTCCTCGATAGACACAATTATCAGCATTACTTTGTACGAACCCGTACTTGCTCAAAAAAATATGAAATGTTGTATTCCAACAGTGCGAAGCTTGTTTTAAACCGTATAGTGATTTTTTTAATTTACATACCATGTTTGAACTGATGTTCGTCCCTTCTGGTGGAGTCAAATAAATGTCTTCTTGCAACTTGCCGTACAGGAATGCTGTTTTTATGTCGAACTGCATAATCTCAAAATTGTTTCGTGCTGCAACGGAGAGAAAAATCCTAATTGAGTCAAAACGTGTTGTCGGTGCAAACGTTTCATTGTAGTCGATGCCCTGTTTTTGTGCATACCCTTTTGCACAAAGTCTTGATTTGTAACTGACAACATCTCCATTCGGATTTCTTTTAATTTTGAAAACCCATTTTGATCCAATAGTACTTCCACCGGGTGGTAACTTAACAATCTCCCATGTGTTGTTCTTTTCGAGTGCATCTAATTCTTCCTGTATTGATTTCGTCCAATTCGCTTCTGTAAATGAAAATCGCATTCTGATTTTGTCGCGATTCCGTAAGTTGACTTGACTATTTATTGACTGCTGTGTTTTTGCTTCTTGTCTCTCTATATAGTTTCCTATTTCTTGAATTTTTTCTTTATTATTATTTTCAGGTTCATGAATTTCTGTTTGGTTTTCGTGTTGATTTGATTGAGTACAACCATCATTAATGTTGTCTTCTATAATTTGTATCTCAACCGTATTTCTTCTTTGAAAACGAACAGCTGCATTTTCGTTGAAAACAACATTGCGGAAACTTTTATTTTTCCAGATTCTTCATCGTATAAGCGATAATTCGTAGAATTTCCTTCGTAGCCAACGAACATTAGTTTCTTGCACTTTGGATCCAGTTTTGTACGAAGCTCTTTTGGAATATGCATGTACGCCTAACATCCAAAAATTTTTGTATGATCCAATATAGGCTTTTTGCCTGTCCATAATTGATATGGTGTTGAATCAGATGCTTGAGTGGTTGGAGTGCGATTTAGAATATAAATTAACAAGAAATAGGAAACTAAACTGCTGACCAAGCGTCTGGGGCATTCACCACAAAAGAATATTGCAATTCAATGGAAATGCTGAATAGACGATCCACAATTCGATTTCCCACGAACAACAGAAATGCAACGGAAATGCTGACTAAACGATCTACACATTTCTACACATTTGCAAGTAGCTAAAAGCGAGGTATTATTATAAGTATTGAATTATTGTAACTTTAGTTGATATTTGAATTGAATAAAGGTCAGGCTAACTGCCTGCAAAAATATATTTTTTTAAAGTTTAGTTTTTGTTAATTGGCGCCCGAGCAGGGACCGTTGTAAGTGAATAAGTAATTAACTGATCTTTACTATCGATTATTAACAGTGCTAAAAATCACACAGTGTTAAAAATCACAAAGTGCTAAATGGTGAAGTTACAATCCAATAAATAATCAACAAAAGTTCAGCAAGGACTATCACAACGTGGCAAATATTGGAATAAAAACCCACGAAACTAGTTCATCCAAGTCGAAGGAAATTTAAGGCCCCGGGGTCACCGAACACTTTTCGGACAAAACGGAATCTTCCTGTTAGGAGTAAAACACGAAGGTAGCCGCCTCCGCAGTTGCAACTAGAAGACCACCCTCGGTTCCCACACACAAGGACACATCACCGGGAAGTGTGTGCATTTTTCAACAATGAGACTCAACAAGACATTTATCAACTCAGAGATGTCTGTTCTACATCTTCTTATGTAAGTTAAGAAAAACTTTTTAAACTAGAAAAGTGAAAAATTATTGAAAATTTAAGAAAAATTAAATTAAATGATTAATAAAAATATTTAAAAATCAAGAATCAAAGGAAAATTGAAAATTAAGAAAATAAAGAAACTTATTATTTTACCAAACTATATATCTATGAAAACATTGAAATCATACCTACTAATTACACATATTTACCAAAACAAAAATCACAAATGAATATTTAAGCTTCCAATACTTAATACTTTTGAATAATCAAGTTATTCATTCATACATACTTTCTGATTACACATATTTATCAAAAGAAAAATTAAGTGTATCTAATTGAAATCACAAGTGAATATTAACGAATACCCAATACTTTTTAATCATCAAGTTATTTGTTCATATTTCTTGAATCTGACCACTCTGCAATGTCAAACCCAAACAATTTAATAAGACCAGCGCGACTAAACGTACCAGAGGGTGTGGCAGGAAACCCTGCTGTTCCTGTAAATGACCCCGCAAATGCTCCTAATGAGCCCTTAAATTTTAATAACATTACCGAACAAATTACTCGAATTGTTCGTGAAGTTCTAACTAGGGAAGGACAAAACATTTTTAATAATATAATTAATCCCAATGCCGACATCGCGAACGACATCGACCAACCAATCACTCGTAACGCGGACAGAAACCTTGCCGACCTAGACAAGATACCCGACGTTGTCAAAAGTTTAAGGGAGTTCTCAGGACAACCAGGAGAATTTAGCTCCTGGCGTAAAAGTGTTGAGAGAATCCTTAGTGTTTACGACCATTTACAAAGTACTACGGTACGGTATAATAAGCGTAATAAGGAATCAAATTGTAGGCCAAGCTGACGTAGCATTGGAGTCCTACAACACTCCGTTGAATTGGAAAAAAATATCTAAGTGTTTAACCCTACACTACGCCGATAAAAGAGATATCGGAACTCTGGAATACCAGATGACTACGTTAGTTCAAGGGAATTACACAATTCCTGAATTTTATCAAATGGTTTATCAACATCTGTCTCTAATATTAAATAAGCTCTCTAGTATGGACGTAAGTCACGAATCCACTTACAAATATGATCCAATGTTACCGTGGAAAGGCCCTGGACACGTTTGTAAGAGGACTCAAGGGAGACCTCCCACGTCTTCTTAGTATAAAAGAACCAGCGGACCTTCCGCAAGCTCTACATCTTTGTCTTAAATTACAAAATGTCGACTATAGAACACAATACGCTAATAACAGTCAAAATATCGTACGCAGATCGCAAATCCCACCACATTTACCGCCAAAGCGTTTTTCTTCTCATAACGTTCCCCAACCTATTCCAGCTCCAAGAAGAAACTTTTACCCTGAACTAATTCACAGCCCACAAATTCCTGTAAGACCACACTTTTTCACAAACCAATCAAATATTAGACCTTAATACGGATACCAAAACAGACCACTACCACCTAGAGATTATCGACAAGATATTTTACACCACCAGAGCCAATGGATGTCGATAGAAGCATCCATTCGAAACAGATAAATTACGCAAATAGACAACAAATGCGCCCAGGTCCAATTAAAAGACAAAATCCTCATCAAAATAACCAATCCTACCAAATGCATCCCCCGAATAAATTCCAAAGAGTTTATCACACTAACCAAAACGATAGCAACGAAGGAGAACCAACAATTGAACAATACGAACAGGAAATAGAATCTCAAAACGCCAATGACGACCAAGAAATTCCGACGCTAGACGAATACATCGACGATACTGAGACTACTGATTTTGACCAAACTGAACAATTAGAAGACATCTATTTTTTAGGTTAAACCGCTCTTCACTTCCTTGCTTCCAATGCAGGACGCGAAGTGGAGAGACACTGAAATTTCTAATAGACACAGGGTCGAACAAAAATTACATACAACCAAGATGAGTTAATTTCCCTATCCTTAACGAAAAGCCATTCCTTGCTTATTCCGTCGGAGGCAATATTAGAATAACCCATCATTCTCTTATAGACCTTTTCAAGCAAAACAAAAAATCTAAATTTTTCATCCTTCCAAGTCTGATCTCTTTTGACGGCATCATAGGTAATGACGCATTAAGAGAACTAAAGGCAATCATCCATACCGAAGGTAGCTATATGACTATCCATCCAAACACTAAAATCTTACTTAAACAATACACATCGGAGAATGTAAATAATATCAATCTCCGTATTTCCCACTTATCCGAAGAACAAAATAGAAAGCTCAATGATATCATAAGAAAGTGTCCAAACCTCTTCTCGGATCCCGATAAAAAACTAACATTTACCACCAGAGTTAAGGGCGAAATTCGCACTACTACTGACTCTCCTGTTTACTCAAAGCCATACCCATATCCTATGGCTCTAAAAGACGAAGTCGAGAAACAGGTCAAGGAACTTCTAAATGAAGGAATAATAAGACCTTCAAAATCACCATAGAACTCCCCCGTATGGATCGTTTCGAAGAAACAAGATGCTTCCGGCAAGAAGAAATATCGAATGGTGATAGACTATAGGAATTTAGCTTCCTATCACTATTTCCGATACATATCCGGAAATAAACGGAAATAAACGAGGTTCTTTCAAATCTCGGAAAGAATCGATATTTCACCGTCATCGATCTTAAAAGTGGCTTCCACCAGATTCCACTAAAGGAGAACGATATCGAAAAGACTGCCTTCTCGATAAATAACGGGAAATTTGAGTTTACCCGCCTACCTTTCGGGCTCAAGAATGCGCCCTCAATCTTTCAAAGGACACTGGATGATATACTGAGGGAACATATAGGAAAAAGTTGCTATATTTACATAGATGATATCATCATATTTGGAGAAAATGAAGAACAACATTTTAAGAATTTGGAAATGGTATTTAAAACACTCGAAAAAGCCAATATGAAAATACAACTCGATAAATCCGAATTTCTGAAATCAGAAGCAGAATTTTTAGGATTCATTGTTGGAATCGACGGAATAAAAACAAACCCCAAAAAGGTTAAGGCTATAGTCGACCTACTCCCGCCTCGAAATCTAAAAGACCTTCGATCCTTTTTAGGAATGTCAGGGTATTATCGACGGTTTGTCAGGGATTATGCGAAATTAGCAAAACCCCTGACATCCCTTTTAAGAGGGGAAGATGGACGCGTGTCCAAAAACCTCTCGAAAAATAAAACCATCCAACTCGACAAAGTTGCATTGGACGCTTTCCAAAAATTAAAAAACGTTATAGTCTCCGAAGAAATCATTCTAATACGCCCAAATTTCGAAAAAGAGTTCGAATTAACCACAGATGCTTTGACTATGCCATCGGCGCAGTACTGTCGCAAAACAACAAACCAATAACGTTTTTGTCATGAACGCTTAACAAAACGGAAGGGAGTTATGCGACCAACGAAAAAGAAATGTAGGCCATAATCTGGGCACTCACTAGTTTACGAAATTTCCTTTACGGTTCCAGAAAAATTAAAATCTTCACTGACCACCAACCGCTCACGTATGCCCTCAGTAGCAAGAACACCAACAGCAAAATGAAACGTTGGAAGGCCATATTGGAGGAATACAACTATGAGCTCCAATATAAGCCCGGTAGAACCAATCTTGTAGCAGACTCACTTTCTAGACTCCCACATCCAACAAACGTTAATTCACTTACTATGACGCAACATAGCGCAGATAGCTCATCCCATAACCTAATCCCGACTATCGAAACCCCTATTAACGCTTTTCGCAACCAGCTCATATTTAAAATAGAAAACGAGAACAGCTACCAAATACAAAACCCTTTCCCCAATTATCAAAGACACATTTTTATACAACGAAATTTTACGGAAACAGATATCATTAACTTACTTAAGAGATACCTCAATCCTAATGCGATTAACAGACTCTCAGCACCCGAAAATGTCATGTGCAAAATACAGGAAATGTACCCCATCCATTTTAGAAACTACAAAATCCGTTATACTCAAACCATTGCCGAAGACATACCCAACGAAGACCGACTGGACGAAATTATACTTACAGAACATAAAAGAGCTCACCGCAACGCTTACGAGAACCGATTGCAAATAATAGAAAAATATTATTTTCCTAAGATGAACTCTAAAATTCAAAATTTGGTTAAACGTTGCACGATATGCAAAGAAAACAAATACGCACGCCATCCTAACAACCAATTTATAGAACCTACTCCTATTCCAAATTACCCCGGTCATACAGTACATATTGACATATTCTCGACGGAAAAATTTCTAGTCCTCACAGCAATCGACAAATTTACGAAATTTTCGCAAGCCAAACTTATCGATTCCCGATCAATAGAACACATCAAAAGACCCCTTCTAGACATCCTTTTCTATTTTTGCGTACCAGAAAATGTAGTGATTGATAATGAAAAATCACTCAATTCTGCTTCGATAACATTAATGCTTGAGGACGACCTCAATATAAAAGTCTTCACGACACCCCCTTACAAAAGCGAAGTCAACGGACAAATAGAGCGTTTTCATTTGACGCTGTCCGAAATAATGAGATGCCTTAAGGCAGACGGACCTCCTCGTCCTTTTCAAGATTTGCTTGACCGCGCAGTCAACGAATACAATTTTACAATCCACTCCACAACGGGTAAAAAACCAGTCGAACTATACTACGGTCGTATTCCAAGAATAAACCCAGACCGGTTCGAGCAAGTACGCATTGACACTATCGAGAAACTTAAAAATAAACAAGAAAAAAACCTTAGGTACCACAACAAAAACAAGAAACCAATAAAAAATTACCTTCCTGGAGATATCATCTTCATAAGACAAAACAAAAGAATAGGGTATAAGTTAACAGTTCGATACAAAAAGGAAATAGTCAAAGAAAACAGAAACACAACAATTCTAAGAGAGTCAGGGAAAAGTACATAAAACTCTAATACGAAACTAACATAGGCTATCCTTTTTCAGATATTTTCTTTACACCGCTGTCAATGGAGAAATCCAAATCTTAGACTTCACTAACGCGCAATTCGTGTCTTTGCACGTAGGACAAGCTAAAATTAAAGAAGATAATTCATGAATTCATGAAGTTGACATGGACCAGTACAACATATTTATAGAGAACATTACACCGATTATAAACTTAAACACGACAAGACGGAATTCCCTATTTCCTCTCCTCAACCACGAGGTTAATCAGATCAAAAATCTAATTTTTAACTTAGAACCAAGAAAGATGAAAAGGTCACTTAATTTTATTGGCTCAGCATGGAAGTGGATTGCTGGCAATCCTGACCATGAAGACTTTATTACTATAAAAAGAAAAATGTCGAACTTACTAGGAAACAATAACAATCAAGTGGTCATCAACCGTCTTCATAATGAAAGGATAAATAACTTGACAAAAATAACAAACGAAATATCAAAATTTATAAATAAAGACAATAGTAGAATGATAATAGAATTCAATATAAACTAAAACTGATTAAAGAAGAATTACAAAACATTAATCTTGCAGTCCATTGGGCAAAACTAGGTATAATTAATTCTCTAATGTTGTCAAAAGAAGAAATAAGCATTGCAACTGAAACACTAAACAAAGAAAACGAACCATACGAAACTATTGAGGAAGCACTGAACTTCGCAGAAATAAAAATTATTACCAATTCATCTTCCTTACTTTATATTGTTAATATCCCTATGACAAATTATAAAATATATGAAAAATTAATGTTAAAACCTATAAGAAAAGGGAAAATAGCTACTGATGTAGATTTTGAAATAATTATAAAAAATAAAGGAGAAATGTATGGAATAAAAGATAAATGTAAAACTATAAATAACTTATCAATTTGTAATACCAATAATATTGTAAGTCTTATGAATTCTACATGTATACCAAATTTACTTAAAGCTACTTGCAACCTCATGAACAGCCAACACTTGCCAATTATAGATTAAATTTCACCAGGAATCATACTTTTGAATGACTTCAACGGAACATTAAAAACCGAATCAGCTCAGAAAAATTTATCAGGCACTTTTCTCATCAAATACCATAATACCAACCTTACTATCAGCGATCTACTATTCATTTCCAAGGAAGCAACATCTTCTCACCAGATCTTACCTGCAATTCTACAACCATCACCTATCGAAAAAGAATATCACAACCTCCTATCATTAGAAATGGTCAACGAACTCCACATTAACAACACTAAAGAAATCCAGTCACTCCGATCCAGTAAAGAAAACCACCAGCTAATTTCATACGGACTTTTCGGTTGTATTGGAATATTACTCACAACTCTATCAGCATGCAGATTCACCAAACGCAATAATACAAAAATTATCATTCGGACTCCAGAAGAAGATCTACCTAAAAAACCTCCAAGCATCAAAATTGTACCAGAATCAAAACCATATTTCATCCCACAAACTAAATTCAATGACCTACCTTACTTCTAAAACGATTGTGGACAATCGTACTTAAGAGGGGAAGAATTAACTAGAAATAGGAAACTAAACTGCTGACCAAGCGTCTGGGGCATTCACCACAAAAGAATATTGCAATTCAATGGAAATGCTGAATAGACGATCCACAATTCGATTTCCCACGAACAACAGAAATGCAACGGAAATGCTGACTAAACGATCTACACATTTCTACACATTTGCAAGTAGCTAAAAGCGAGGTATTATTATAAGTATTGAATTATTGTAACTTTAAATGATATTTGAATTGAATAAAGGTCAGGCTAACTGCCTGCAAAAATATATTTTTTTAAAGTTTATTCTTGAGTTTTTGTTAACTTATACACTGCTGTGTTGACAGCTTCACTCCACTAATTAATTGGAACATCCTTTGCCTATATCATCGATCATGCACTCTCCACGATTGTTCTCATGTCTCGTTCCGCTCTCCCATTTTGTTCGGGTGTATAGGGAGCTGTTGTTTCCAATGATATTCCATTTTTCGAGAGATACTCCTTAAAAATGTTGTTACAGTATTCGGTTCCGTTATCAACGTGTAAGACTTTTGGTGGCGACCCGAACTTGTTACTTGAGTGATTGACAAAATTTTTGAAAGAGTCGAAAGCATCTGATTTATGTTTAATGAATGAAACGATACGATAACCGGAACTGTCATCTTTGAAGAGAATGAAATATCTCATTCCACTGACTGATGGTTGAGACATAGGACCACATATGTCACTGTGTATAAACTCGCCTGGTTGAGTTTTTCTGTTTACTACTGTTTTAAATGGTAACTTGTGACCTTTTTCATATATACATGCTTCACAGAAGAATTTGTTGATATTATCGATACTGACATTGTTAATGTCTTCCTTGGTTACCATTTCTTTTAATGCTTGCTTGTTAATATGCCCAAGTCTCTCGTGCCAAATTTTTATGTAAACACTGGTCGTTGCATTCGCTTCTGATACAGTGATTGTTCGAAATAACAATCGGTATGTATTGTTTGATTCTCGAATCGCACAGGCTACTATTTTGTTGTTTTCGTTAACTTCAGCATGGTTGTCTTCTTTGATAATCTTCATGCCTTTCGCCGTTATTACACCTTCGTAAAATAAATTTTTCTTGAGATCCGGTACGTATAACACATTTGTCAATTTGGTGCCAATTTTCTCCAATAAGCTTTTGAATTTTTACAGTACCTTTTCCTTTGACAACTAGACCTTGATTATTTCCAAGTTTTACTGAAGTAAGATCGTCCATTGTTTCGAAAATAGAAAAATATTCACGTTTATGTGTCATATGCGCGGATGCTCCGCTATCCATTATCCAATAATCGTCGTCAATTGTGGATGTTAATAACAAGCTGTTTTCAACTATCGAAAAAGCTGTGTCATTTGATTGTGAATGTTTATTTTCTTTTGAATCAGCATGTTTCTTTTCTCCTCGATTTTTCTTTAGTGCCCGACATTGACTGGCAAAATGCTCTTCTTTTGACAATTATAGCATGTTACTTTTTCTTTCGATTGAATTTCGTTGAATTGATGAACTGCTGCATCCTGCCTTGGTTACTAGCAATGCCGAGTCTGATTCTTCATATGATATTAGACTGGCTTCTTCGTCCAAAAGACGTGCTCTAAGATTAGCAATCGTTTGCTTTGCTTCATCCATCGATATCCAGGCTTGTCTTAGATTTCTGTATTTTTGAGGCAAGCTTCCGAGTATTTTTGTGATAATCGCTACATCACTGACTTTTTCTCCTGTTTCTTTAATATGTTGTGCCAAATTTTCTACCTTTGCGATGTGCTGGGAGATGGTGTCACTTGAGATCATTTTATATTGATGGAACCGCACATGCACTATCATTTTGCTCATTTCCGACTTTTGTTCATAAATGGAATCTAACTTGATGATTATCTCACTTGACGACTTGCATTTTTCCACCAACGTAATTTGATCAAAAGCCATTGCGGAGGTTAAGGTGAACATGGCGTTCGCGTCATCCTTAATCCATTTTTTGTGTTCCTGAAGTTTTGTTTTATCTGGCTTTATTTCGTCACAGTTTACAATGTCTTGTAGACCTTTTGCTCGCAATGCACACATAATTTGGAACTTCCATTGGCGATACTTGTTGATATTCATAACATCTATTTTATCCGCCATTTTTGCTGCTAGGTACAACGCTAATCGTAATGCGTTTGTTCAATATATAAAATGACTGCACTTTTCTTTCCTCGTAGAAAGTATACTTTGATGCCTATTTTAATTTTAATTTTTAAATTCTCTATATTAACTTCGCGTGCACGTGGCTGGCTGGTTGGCTGGCTGGCTGGTCAGATTTTCTGATCAATTTTTAGCCCACTTCCCATGGCCCGATTTTATTGAAATTTTGCACACACGTATATTTCCGATGACAATACTTTCTATTGAAATTTGGTTCGGGGGGCTCCCATACAAATATTTTACAAAATTTACCCGATTTTCTTTTAATTTTGTACACATGTGTGTCTTTGATGGAAAACACTTTTTGTAAAAATTTGGAGCGATCGGCCACTTGGGGACCCCAATATACAATTTTTAAATATCGGTATATCGCATCAGATCACGGCAAAGTCTGAGCTCTGTGCTTTGTGAGCAGCGCTGTTCGCTGCCGCTGCGTCATTTGGTGGATGATTTTGCCACAAAACGAGCACGCAGTGTGTGTGTGTGTGTGTATCCCCGATTAGAGAATTTACAAGAAAAATTTTAATTTTTATGGGTTGTTTTTTTATAAATACATTTATTCACTTACAATGCGATATCTGGGCCCATAACCTTTTGAAAATATAAGTTTATTATTTTAATGATTATTTACAAAAATGTGATTTCACAAGATGTTTGTCGAATATGAAAAAGCAACAGAAGAACAAAAAAGGTTTGTTCATTGTCTTGTATAAAACATGTGTGACATTGATTTGTGTTAAAGTACATGGAGCGAACATACCTTAAATAGAAAGATTGGCGGTTCGACAATTTGACAATGTTTAAAGATGGATGTACGAATTAATTATATTCGAGAAACTGTCACTAATTGCATGTATGATAAGGTCTTTAGACTTTAAAAAGCAATTTTCCTGTAATTCTATTGTCGCAGTGTTTTGTAAAGTGTATAAAGTTACATTGTCTTCACAAATTTTATCATCTATGTATTGATTTAGGGATGAAAACAACCATTTATTTGGTTGCGAAAGTTGTATCCATATTGTCGAGTGGTTTGACTGTGGAGTTAGGGAAAATAGTGTTTCTTTTTAAAAAATTTAACTTCGCATGATAAGTTATCGGTGTCGGTGTTAAACAAAGGTGTTAGGGGGCATACAAATTAATTGTTCAGGGATTTGCAATTTGCTAGCTCTTCTTTGTTTAAGTTTGAAATATGTTCTTTTCTATTGTCCATAACTAGGTACTGTGTTGTTGGCTGTATGAATATGAATCGATTTTCGTATCGGGTTGGGAGAGGTATTATTTTGTAAATACGGAAGTTGTCTATCAGTGGAGTAGGAATTTTACTTTCGTAGATGATTTCGAACTGTCACACTGGTAGTACAAGTTTGATATAGGGAGAGAATGCTTTCGTTATCTGTTATATATGGTGGCTTCATACCATTTGGGATTTCTTGCTTAATTTTTGTTAAAACAGACCTTAGTTGTTTTGGAGATACTATTGCTGGATGGGGTTTGCCGTGGTTGACATCGTTTACTAGGTCGAGTATGTCATTTATAGTGTTTTGGTATATTATGACAATTAATGTAAAAAGGGATGTTAGTGATTCTATATCGAGAAATAATTTCTGGTTGTACGTTGTATTAACTAGATTGTCTACTATGTATTTAATGATTTTAATTTTTGTGTCGATGGCTATCATCTGATTTTCTATGGCTGTTTCGGACCTACTGAATATATTCTTTGTAGTTTCTAAAAGTATGGTCTGATTTTTTGTCTACGCCATCCTTTTAGCGTAGGTTTGGCCGGCCTCGCTGTCGTGTTCCATAAATCCTACCGCAAAGGACTTTCCGAACAGGATCCTCTTCGCTCATGCGAGCTAGGTGTCCTGTCCACCGGAGCCTACCGAGCTTAATTTTCTTCACGATGTCGACATCGCGGTAATGCTCGTAGACCTCATCATTATAAAGTCTCCGGAATCATCCTTCCTCACATACTGAGCCAACAATTCTCCGTAAGACTTTTCTCTCGAACGGGCTAAGAGGTCAGAATGCTTTTTGCTAAGCACCCAAGTCTCGGATGCATATGTAAGTACTGGTATGACTATTGTCCAATATACTGTTATGTATATATGTACATACCGTATTTATATTAGTATTGTAATGATTTTTTGTAATGAGTTCAGTACAATCTGGACAGTGAAACAATAACGGTTCAAATTGCAAGAGGTCGTGTTTTAATTGTTGAATGTTAGAAGAACTAAAAGTAAAGAGATAACATTTGGCGACGAGGAAAATCAAAAGTTTTAATAAAACAGAAAAGTAAATCAGTAAAGTAAAATCAGTAAGTAAAAAACAATACGCGTTTTTAAACTAGGAAAAACCTGTTCTATTACAAGTGTGTGATTCCGTTAGTTAAAATGATAGCGTCGCGGCGGTCTTCTATATAGCCGCCTACAGAGAGTTGTATGACGGAGGAAAAAGGAATACAGCAGCAAATTTAAGGTTGATCGGCAACATTGAACCATATGTCTGATGCTGAACGCAGCTTGGATGTTATGGTTAAATTCCTGAATTTGAAGAGTCTTGACAGGCTATAGTAGGCTTTGTTGGCTTTAAGCAACCGTGCGCGTATTTCTGGTTCCATTCTGTTATCGGCTGCTATATAGTTAAAAGATTGCACTACTTCAAATTCGCGCTCCACAATTTGAATTGAGGGACCAATGTTGGATCTTCTACTCGCAGACGTTGCCACCATGTACTTTGTTTTTCTCTCATTTTCTCTGGGGCTGCACATCCCCAGATTTCGTGCCGCCTGCTCTATCTGGATAAAAGCTTCCTGTACAGCTCTTCGGGATCTACCAATGATGTCAATATCGTCTGCGTAAGCCAGTATCTGAATGGACTTATAGAGGATTGTTCCTCTCGCCATTACGTCAGAGTCTCGGATCACTTTCTCCAATGCCAGGTTGAAGAGGACGCAGGCCAGTCCATCCCCTTGTCGGAGCCCGTTATCTATGTTGAATGGGGTTGATAGTGATCCGGATATTTTTACTTGGCTTATAACATTTGTCATGGTCAACCTACATAGTCATGTCAGTTTATTTGGGATGCCGAATTCTCTCATGGCTTTATAAAGTTCTACTCTGGCTATGCTATAATAGGCGGCTTTAAAGTCTATAAAAAGATGGTGTAGTGAGTTTTGAAACTCTAGACATTTTTACATCAGCTGCCTAAGGGTGTAAATCTGATCAGTTGTGGATTTGCCTGGGATGAAGCCACACTGGTATGGACCAATGATCCCTTTATCGTATGGGGCTATCCTGTCTTGAAGGATAGAGGAGAAAATCTTATACGCGGTACTCAACAACGTTATACCACGATAATTGCTGCAGGTTGTGATATCTCCTTTCTTATGTATGGGGCACAGGATGCCTCTTCGCCAGTCTTCTGGCATCGCTTTTTCCTCCCATACTTGCACTATTAGTTCATGAATTGCTTGGTGTATTGCGAGGCCTCCTGTTTTAATTAGCTCCGCTGGGATGCCATCAGATCCCGGGGCCTTATTATTTTTGAGCCGATTTATCGCTCTGCTAACTTCGTCTTTGCTTGGTGGCGGCAGCATAGTGTGGTCTTCGGTCATTGGTGGAGCCTCCAATTCCTCAGTTAGCTGGCCATTAAGCAGCTAATGAAAGTGCTCTACCCATCGCTCTAAGATGCCTTTAAGATCGGCGATCAGATTACCCTCTTTGCCTTTGCATTATGTGCAACTCGGTGTATATTGCGTCATCCCGCGGATTATTTGGTAGAACTTCCGCGCCTTGTGCGTATCTCGCTCTCTAAACTGTTCTAGTTGACGGAGAGATTCTTCTCCCAGGCTGCTTTCTTTCGCCGGTGAACTGTTTTTTATATTTTCTGAGCCCTTTATATTCATCGTCGCGTGCCCGCGTTCTATGGGATTGTTGCATTGCTCGGTACGCAACATTTTTACGTTGTCGCTATCTTACGTTCGTCGTCAAATTCCGATCTCTACGACTACTGCCTAAGATGGAGTCAGCAGTACTTATGACAGTATTCTTAAGGCGTGTCCATTTCTCTTCTACGCCCGTCATCTCAGCCTCAGGACTTACTCTTCCTGCATTAAGGGCGAGTCCTATCACTTGACCGTAGTTGTTTGTTTTTAGCTCTTACTTTATTCAACAGATACTTAGAGATCCAAGGCTTAAGTTTTTTTACATAATTCGTTGAAGGCAAGACTGAGGAACAGTTAAAAATGTGTTTCTTAAGGCATTCAATAAAGATAGAATAGGCCTTAAAAGCATCTCTACACGAGTAAACATCTTCCCAAAACTTATAAAAAAGTTTTTTAAGGTTGTTGAAGCTAATTTTGATCACACTGTCAATCGATTTTGGAGTTTTTCTACCTTTGCTATAAATGTTCACTAAAAGACCTGTCACGGAACGTTTGTCACCCATTCACGAGAGGTGGTGGTGGTGCGTCGCTTCCATATTGTTACGAAAAGTAGTTAGTAGAAGGCATATAATAGAATTCGAATCCTAAGATAAATGGCAAAGTACATACTGCATACTAACAATAGGCACTTTTAAGTAGCATACTTTTAGGCTGTAAAACTATTAGATTATCTGAGATTTGAAATGTAACCGCCTGTAAGTTTGAGTAATAACTTACTGGTCAAAATTGTAGTCAAGCCGGTTTGTGCGGTTTGCCAGGTTTTTTGTGAAAGAACATGATTGAACATGTAGTTTATTTTTAGAAGATGACTTATTACATAAAAGTATCGTTAGTTGTTAATAAGGGAATAAGGCTACAATTTTCTGGCCTTTTTTCGATATCTCTGTCTATAAGATTGGAAGTTTCCTTAAGCTTTTGATTGAGTATAAATAGAGGCGTTAGGCCGAAGTAAGTTAGTTCTTATATGGAATTCAACCAGTGCAGTTGAAAAGCTCTTGCAGTAATAGTAGTAAAGTACAAGTATTGTTGTAATAAGTGTTTTGTGTACACTTAAAGTTATTACCAGTCTAATTTGTGAACTTAAGTTAATTTTACTGTTTGATTATTAAAGCTGTTTTTTGTAAATTAATAAATTTGTGTTGTGTTTTATTTGCAAAATCCTTTACGAACTCAAAAGCCCAAATTTCGTAACAGCTGGTGTCAGCAGTGGGATTTTGCAAATTGTGAGACAATACAATTTTACATCGTGGAACAATAAATTAATTGGTGATTTTCCAAACATTGAGACAGAAAACAAATTAAGTGAAACTTTTCAAACCGATAAACAGTAAATAATAAAATGGAAAGTGCAGTGACATTAAATCCTATAGTTCCCAGGAGCTTAAAGAAGAGCTTGGAAGGCGAGGTCTAAGCACCGCTGGAAATAAACAAGAGTTATTTCTCCGATTGAAACAAGTTGTTAAAGCGGAAAATCAGCAGGCTGGTGAAGTGTTTTCAATCGAAACGGAGTTAGTGGAGCGAAAATGGTTCACTTGGAAGAAAACATGCCAAACATGGAGGCGATGTTGCAAGTTTTTATGCAACAAATAAATAGCAAGTTTGACCAGCAGAGAGAACAAATGCAGCGGCAAATTGAACAAAGTGAAGAGTTAAGAAAAGATTTGAATTCTCAAAAGGATTGGCAAAGTGAACAATCGCAGCAACAGCAAGTCTGACAATAAAAAGTTAATGGGCTCAATGGCAGTAGAACATCAGGCGAACACTTGGGAATTAAGAGGACACTAGATGAAATAAAAAATCGATTCTTTAGGGTCAATTATCGCAGAGATGTTGAAAACTGGTGCCGAACGTGTGTGAAATGCGCTGCAAGAAGAGAACTGCAACAAACAGCTAGAGGGAAAACGCATCGATACAAAGTTGTAGCGCCAATAGTTGGACAAGATGCAAAGGATTCCCATCGAACACCAATGGTGATCAATGTCCATAGAACAGTTAAGAACAACGTCGTGAATGGTAATGAAGGTATGAAAACACGGAATCACCTGCGTGTGAACTATGAATAATTGCGGAAAGGAGATTGCGTTTGGCTATACAATTACAAGACAGGACAAGGGAAACACAGCAAAGTTGGGAAGAACCCTACAAGAGGAACAACGACGCAGTATATCAGATTCAACCAAACCCCAGATGTAAAAAGGAAGTTGTCAGCATCAACAGATTGACAAGAAACATAAGGAAGAGTGCTGAATCTGTTCGGGACGAACAGAATTAAGGTGGTGGTAATGCTACGAAAAGTAGTTAGTAGCTCATATAATAAAATTCGAATCCTTAGATAAATTGCAATGTACATACTGCATACTAAAAATAAGCACTTTTATGTAGCATGCTTTTAGGCTGTAAGACTATTAGATTAATTGAAATGTAAGCGCCTGTAAGTTAGAGTCATTACGTACTGGTCAAAAATGTAATCAAACCGGTTTGTGCGGTTGTGAGTATAAATAGAGGCGTTAGGCCGAAGTAAGTTAGTTCTTATTTGAAATTCAACCAGTGCAGTTGAAAAGCTCTTGCAGAATTAGTAGAAAGTACACGTATTTTTGTAATAAGTGTTTTGTGTGCAATTAAAGTCATTACCAGTCTAATTTGTGAAATTTAAGGCGAGTAGCAGTGTTGTGAGGAATGTTGTGATAATAAGAGTGTAAAGGATAGTTATGTGTATGTTATAGCTTTGTTTTTCTTGATAGCGATATATGTGTTTGGGTAATTTTAGTTCTTCGATGCTCTTGCTTCTTGAGTTGAGATCGGTAATTTGGTAACTGTCTGATTCCACTAGACACAATTCGACTGGACACAATTCCACTGGCACAATTCAACTTGGCACAATTCCACTGGGGAACAATTTAACTTGCACAATTTAACTTGTATAGTTACACGGAAAGGCAAATACAGAAATACACACATTAATATTTTATTTGCGTTGGCATAGTTTTAATTGTAAAAAAAACAATCGCGCTCGCGATTTATCACCATAAATGCGTTTATAGTATATTACAGAACGAGCAAGGAAAGTGGTGAGCACTTTTCTGCGAGTCGTGTACGCTATTTTTCAGGCGCCTAAACCGGTTTTTTTGCTAAATCGAGAGAGAAGCAGAAATGTGAGAATGTGTGTTCGCTGTGACTGCAGTAAATAACAAAGAAATGAATTTTTCACGCGTCCAAGCCGGTTTTTCTGCTAAATCGAGAGAGAAGCAGAAATCACAAACGACAAACAAAAGAGAATTCTTGCTCATGCGCAATGTGTTCGCTGAGATTGTAGTAAATAACAAAAGACGTTTATATCATAACATAACTAGTGTTGTTATGGGCTACTTTCGAGGCTAGTTTATAGCCTATGGGCGTGTGAAAATATTTTATTTGCGTAGGCCTGGTTTTAATTGTACCGTGTATCGTTTTTCGTTGTTTATGGTTTTTTTTTGAAATATTTTGCAATTTTTATATAACATTCGTATTCTTTCTTTAGGTAACTTCTTAAGTTTAACTTTTTAAAATTAAACGAATTCAACTTGCACAATGTATTTTTTTGATAATCAAACGCATTTAGGGTGGTAAATCGCTCTCGCGAACTTGTAGACACAGCTCTAAAAACTTCTTTTTTATTACAACCACAGTACATGCAAATGGGAATGTACCCCCAAATGCAAATTCTTTTTGTAATATTTTCTCGGTCTAGGTTTTTTGTAGTTTTCCTTGACCATGATTCATTCATTAAAGCATTTGGACTCGCGTCGTTTTAGTTTCATAATCGTTATTCCGTATTGATTTTTTCAATGAATCAGGGAGAATTTCGAGAAAATAATTTGAAACCGGCTACAAACGTGAGGAATGTGATATATTGTAATTCACATTTCTCCGATTTATTTCTTTATTTTAATAAAGGGCTTAGCCCACCTTATTGCCGTGGCGCAAGTTATTTAGGGAGTATTCCCTTGGCAATAAGTTTAAATATATAAAAATAAAATAAAAAATAAAAACTCAACAATTTAATAATAATCTACTTAATATGAATAACTTTAATCAAATGCATTCACAATATGGCCAAATTCAGACTCAAACACAAAATCAGTGGCCAAACCAATATAACAACCAAAGTTTACCTAATTATAACGCCTTTAATCCGACAATACCTAATTTTAATCCGCAAATTACTCAAAATTATTCTCAAGACTCAATTGTGCAACAGCAAGAACCAGAAAATACTCCTGCAACACAACCCTTTAAAAGGCGAACCTATTTAGCACAATACACAACAAAATGTGGTTTCTGCAATAAGCCTAACCACACGTATGCTGAATGTAGGCAGCGTCGTAACACTCCTTATTATGGAAATTGCAACTCTTATGGACATGAAAAAGACTCCTGTCCAAAGTCAAGAATTCTCGTAACCAACACATATAAAAGTGAAATGAAACTTAGGTGGTGTTCTAGAACAGGGCATCTAGAGGAAAATTGCTTAAGTAAAAAAAATTATAATAAGCAAAAAGAGGGAAAAGATCAGGGGGCCGGCAACACCATCTAGGCTGCGCCCCAACTAACTCTAGTTCTATAGAAACTAAATCCGAAAACCCAATCAATACTTTACAACCGTCATTACTAATAGAAAAAATTACTGAAGTAGTAGGCAATGAAGTTAACTCAAATATTAGTTTTAAGCAACATATTTTACCAACCGTTGTACCAAATCAATCTGTTCCAACAGATTCAGACAATATTTCTTTTCTATTTCAAGAATTTCCAGAGAGCGAGGAATCACCCGCTAAAAATGCGAAATTTAAACACACTCAAAAATAAAAAGAGTGTTAAAATCCGTATAACACGTAAAAATCCCAAAGTCAATTAATCTGCCAATAATAATAATAGCGAAGGTGAAAAAAAATCAGATCTGTTAGTGTTTTACATCTTTATTTGCTTTCTATTTTCAATTTGGAATGCATAAACATTGAGAAAAATGATACTTTTATAGAATTACCAATGCCATTACCAAAAATGGTAAAATACGTGTTTTAGTGGATACAGGAGCAGATAAAAGTCTCTTAAAATTAAGCTCTTTAATTAAACTTAATAAAATTAATATAAATAAAAAAGAAATAAAAGAAATGGGAGGTGTTTTTGGTGGTAATAGTACTACTCTGGGTTCAGTAACTGTAGAACTGCCCTTTTCAAAAATGTTCAAAGCGAAATGGCACGTGGTAGATGACCTTTACGACATACCAGCAGATGGTATATTGGGGCGCGATATTCTGTGGAATCGCTCGGTAATCGATACAGTATCCAAAACGCTAAAAATATTTAATGATAAACAGGAATTTGTTACGGAAGCACCACTCAAAACTTTAAATTATTTCTTCAATATTGCAAAACATAAAAGAAAAATAGCGGCACGTACACAAACAATTGCTCAAATACATGTAAAAACATCCTTGTAAACTCGCAAGAAATCGAACCTGGAACTTATATAGCAAATACTGTAGAAAGTGTACAAGATGGTGTCATTAACGTCCCAATATTAAACGCCACTACAAAAGATTATATTATAGACAATAATTTTGCACCTAATTTTAGTAACTTTAATCAATTTAAAATAGGTAGTGAAAACCAAAGTAAAGTTTTCAATATTACTAGTAAAAAACCTATATCTGGTAGAATCTCGTTATAACTAGCATCATTAGAATTAGACCAGAATTTAAATCCCGAAGAAAAAATCTCAATTGAAAATTTGTGTGGTCATTACAATGACATTTTTCTGTTAGAAGGTGATCTTCTAACTCATACGTCCGTGTTGACTCATACAATCCCAACTAAAGTTGACCAACCTACTATTAATCAAAAGTAATACAGATTGCCTCATATTCATAGGGACGAAATTAACAAGGAAGTCGACAAAATGTTAGAGCAGGATATAGTTTCTCAAAGTAAATCACCATGGAACTCACCACTGTTGGTGGTGCCTAAAAAACCAGGTCCAGATGGACAAAAACGGTGGCGTGTAGTAGTGGATTTTCAGAAACTAAATCTTGCGACAATTAAAGATGCTTTTCCGTTGCTTAGAATCGAGGATATTCTAGACCAACTAGGTAACTGTTTTTATTTTTCTACCTTGGATTTAGCAAGTGGCTACCACCAGGTGCTATTAGACGATCGCGATAAAGCAAAGACGGCTTTTAATACGGCGCGGGGTCAATATGAATTCAACAGGATGGGTTTTGGGCTTACGGGAGCACCAGCCACTTTCCAAAGGACAATGAACCATATTCTGACAGGTCTAAATGGAAAAGTTTTACTAAAAAATGCTACAAGAAAAAATAAATGTTCACCTATATGGACTGGACCATATGAAATTACAGCAATTAATAGTCCAGTCACTACCTCACTTTATATAAATAATAAAATAAAAAAGGTCCACAATAACAGAATTAAAAAGGTCCACAATAACAGAAATGAAGAACTTTTGGTTAGAAATTACTAAGTAAACTATACCTCATATACATAAAAAAAATATTTTTTTTATTTTTAATATTTATGTTGTGCATAAATCTTGCTAGCAAATGTTTGCCTTATATCCATTTATCTAAAAATAAATATATATATAAGTTAACTAAATTACAAAGTTTTTTATTAAAAAAATATCAACAAGGCAAAAGTGCCTTGGTCTTTATTCATCAAAAGTAACTTAAAAAGTAAATACAAATTATGCTACTAAAAATAACGACACCTCGTATGCAACCACTCAACCTACATTTCCCACAGTTCGATCAGACGCAGTCTCAGCATTTCCGTTGTTGTTCGTTGCAGGTGTTGGGGTCAACGTCTGCGGCCTTGATTGAAGGTGTACTGTTCGGCGATGTTAAGTCTTCCCCTCTTAAATGCCGTTGTCCTCATCTGTTAAAAAAATGGAGTATCGTAGAATCTACGAATAGTGATTTCATGTTGCGTTTTGTCAAGAGAAGCTGGAATTGATTCGGGAATTGCCGTACGTTGTTTTTTTGTTGCAGAAGCTTCCGCCGTTTGTTGGTTGATGATGATTGCTTTTTTTCGTCCTTTAACTATTATGATGATGAAGGTCAGGACCACGAGGAGCATGCTACCGAATCCATATTTTGTCCATCTCTGTTTTCGGTTTTCAGTTTCTAGGAGCTCAATTTCGTTGGTATTGTTGATGTGCAGCTCTTTCATCATTTCCAATGACAGTATTTGTCGGTAGTGCTTTTCTTGTGGAGTAGGTTGCAGGACTGCAGGGAAAGCTTCGTGGTTTGAAATTTCGCTGGATGTAAATGTTAGGCCATGAACTTTGATAATAGAGTTGTTGAATTTTATGAGGTATGTTCCAAATAGATTCCGAGGGGTCTCGTCGATGTAGATGGTTCCTCTGAAGTCATTTAAGAGCAGAATGCCGGGTGTTATCTCTTCGAGTGTGGGCATCTGTTGACCGCTGACCTTATTACACGGGAATTTATACTTTTTAGGATGTTGGGTATGCAGGTTGAGTTACTGATGTCTGATAAATTCATTTGATTACAATTTGACATTTCATTGAAATTATTACAATCTTTTGTTAAAACATATATTTTATCATTATACCTTAGCATTACATTTTAAATAAATTCAATCATAGCATTTCCCTTTTTTACTGGTTTTACAATTATTTTCTAGAATGTCTCCTCAGTTGTAATTGGAAGGTTAACAATGTAAAGAAGGGTCAGATTATTAGTTATGATTTTTACATTTGAAAATTAGTGCTTCTCAGCAGTGGCATAAGGCAATTTTTCTTTATTTAAAATATTTAGAGCTAATTGTATTTCCTTGTGCGATAACATACTTGTGTTTATTGTGCCTGATTAAGCAAAACATACAGCATACTTTATGTTGACCAATTCTTCTTTAATAAGTTTTAATTTGTACTGTAAACTGGATAGAAATTCAAATTTATATTTTTCATTAGTTTTCACAAATGTAGCTATTTTGTTTGTCATATCTGTTATATTGTTTATTATTCTATCGTTTAATGTTAACTTGTTTACAATTACCTGCTTATTGTTATTTCTTAGTACGTTATTAATTTTTTCTTTGATAGTTATAAAGTCCTCATGATCGGGGTTTCCCGCGATCCATTTCCAAGCGGAGCCTGTAAAATCCAGTGAACGTTTAGTCACTTTAGGTTTAAGGTTTTCTAAAAGTTCTTGACACTGAAGCAGCTCGTAATGTCGTGTTCGATAGCATTTGTTATTTCCGATATTACTTGGTCGTATTGTCTGATGTCCACGTCGTGAATAATTTTGAAGTTTCCTCTTTTTATCATAGCTTGTTCGGTCTTGATGACTATTATCTGTGAATTTGTATAGTCTAGTATCTGAACTTTGCATTTTGCTGCGTCGAGTATTACTCTGAAATTTGGGATGAACTTTTTATATTACTTTTATGAATTTTCCTGCCTGCTTTTGTTACGACAATACTATTCTTATTCTCTTTAACAATTTCTCTAACGTATCTAGGAGTCAGTTTAGAGCCGAGTCTCTTGTTCTGTTTTACGAATATTACCTCTCCTACCTGGTAGTTTTTTATTGGCTTTCTTTTCTTATTGTGATTTCTATTGTCCCTTTCTTGTTTCTTTTTTAGTGTTTCAATATTTTTTTGTCGCGCCTTCTCAAATTCTTCTGGGCTGGCTCGTGGGATTCGTCCATAAAAAAGTTCTACCGGTTTTTTACTTGTAGTGGAGTGGATAGTGTGATTGTATTCGTTGACTGAGTGCTCTAAAAGTTCTTGGAAAGTTCGTGAAGGTCCGTCAGTTTTGAGACATCTCATAATCTCGGATAATGTGGAGTGGAAGCGTTCCACCTGACCGTTGACCTCACTCTTATAGGGGGGAGTACGGAAAATTTTAATTCGTAGCTCATCTTCCATCATTGACGTTATTGATTCTGAATTGAGTGACTTTTCGATGTCGATAACAACGTTTTCAGGAATGCAAAAATTAAAAAGTATGTCCCTTAGTGGTTGTCTGATATCTTCTATAGCTCGGGATGCTATCACTTTTGCTTGAGCAAACTTTGTGAATTTGTCTAGAGCAGTGAGGACAAGAAATTTTTCGGTTGAAAAGATATCTATGTGAATCGTATGTCCGGGGTAATTAGGAATAGGAGTAGGGTTGAGAAATGGTTTGTCAGGATGTCTGTCGTATTTGCTTGTCTTGCAGGTAACGCATCTATTTACTAATTTTATTATTTTTGCTGCCATTTTGGGAAAATAGAAGTTTTCTAATAACTGGATTCTTTTCTCTTCAGCATTTCGATGTGCTCTTTTGTGTATTTGAAAGATCTTTTCTACTTTTTCAATTTCACTCGGAATGTCCTCGACTACTTTTCTCGTGAATCTAATTCTGTAATTATTAAAATGTTGTGGATAGAACTCTTGTATGAGTCCCATCGTCCGTTCATTTGTCGAAAGTCCATTTATTGTGTTCGGATTAATATATCTCTTAAAAATTCCGATAATGTCAGATTCCGTATAATTTGGCTGTGTCACTATATGTCTAATATAATTTTCGAATGGATTTTTTAGTTGATAACTGATTTCACTTCCTAATTTCAGAACAAGCTGATTTCGGAAAACATTAATGGGCGTTTCATCGCAGGGAATACGGTTCTGTGAGGAGCTCTCGTCGCTATGCTCGGTGGGTGTCATAGAATTGATTTCGGTCCTTTTGGGAGGCCTTGAAAGAGATTCCGCTACAACGTTTGCTTTTCCGGGCTTATATTTCAATGCATAGTTATATTCCTCCAATATGGCTTTCCATCTTTTCATCTTGCTGTTGGTATTCTTATTTGAAAGCGCATATGTAAGAGGTTAATGGTCGGTAAATATATTTACTTTTCGTGATCCGTACAGGAAATTTCGTGAAGAATTTAACGACCATATAATTGCCAACATTTCTTTTTCATTGGTCGCATAATTTTCCTCTGTTCCTGTTCGTGTTCGGGAGAGGAATGAGATTGGTTTATCATTCTGGGAGAGAACAGCGCCAATAGCATGATCGGAGGCATCGGTTGTTAGTTCAAAATCTTTCTCGAAGTCTGGATGCGCCAAAACAACTTCTTTAGACAATAAGGAATTTTTGAGCTTTACGAATGCATCCCTAGCATCATCTAGCAAAATGCATCTTTGATACATTTTTGGGTATGCGACCATCTTCCCCTCTTAAGAGGGATGTCAGGGGTTTCGCCATTTTCGCGTAGTCCTTTATAAACCGGCGATAATACCCTGACATGCCAAGAAACGAGCGAAGATCTTTAAGCGTTCTCGGAGATGAAAAATTTGCAATAGCCTGGACTTTTTGTGAGTTAGTTTTTATGCCATCTGTACTGACGACGTATCCAAGAAATTCGATTTCTCCTTTGAAAAATTCGCATTTATCTAACTCACCTTTAAATTTGCCTGTACTAATGTCTTGAAGACTGAATCGAGGTTTCTAAAGTGTTTATATTTATCTTTGCTAAAGATGATGATGTCGTCAATGTAGATGTAGCAACGCTTCCCGATGTGTTCCCTGAGAATGTCATCCAGGGCCCTCTGAAAAATGGAGGGGGCGTTTTTGAGTCCAAACGGTAAACGTACGAATTCAAATTTTCCATTGTTTATGGTAAAGGCAGTTTTCTCGATGTCGTGTTCTTTAAGAGGGATTTGGTGGAATCCGCTCCTTAAATCTAGTACTGTAAAGAACTGATTTTTGCCGAGATTCGAAAGAACTTCGTTTATCTCTGGGATTGGATATTTATCCGCGACTGTAACGGAATTCAACTTTCGGTAGTCGATAACCATTCTAAACTTTTTGGTACCAGAGGCGTCCATTTTTTTTCGGGACTATCCAAACTGGTGAATTATATGGTGATTTGGAAGGTCGTATGATTCCATTTTCACCATTTTGACGGTTCCCCCCACTGAATTTGCAAAAAATGATTTACTATTTGGAATTGGATTTCTTATAAGTCGGGGCTGAATGTAGTTCTTATTAGACCCTGTGTCCACTAAGAACTTAAGTTTTTCTCCGCTCCTCAAAATATGTTCGACGTATGGTAATCCGTAAGTGATTGGTTCTGTTCGTCGTTTTCTGTCGTTTTGTCCTTCGTTTTGTCCTGGTCAGTTGCGTCTTGAATGTTATCGTCTATTTCGGTTTGTTCTGTATGGTTGATTCTCTGATACTTATTAGGCAGATTGACCTGCTGGGACGGAGTCCTTTTAACAGACTGTCTTTGAAATTGTGGTCTATTTTGGTAATTCACTTGTCTGGATTTCACAGATGTGTCTACGTCCATTGGTTTAGGAGGAAGTCGAGGTGGATTGTGATCGTAATATTGAGGTGCTGCACGATTTTGATACTGCTGGAGAGTTGGTCTGTTGAAATGTGGTGCTTGGAAAGTGCGAGGATTATGTAATAGTTCTGGATGAAGAAGTCACGTCTGGGAGCTGGAATTGGAGCTGGTATATGTGGGTTAGTCCTGCGCATTGGAGCTTGTGCAAAATTAGCATGCTGCGTACGATAATCGACGTTTTGCAGCTTCAAAAAGAGATGCAAAGCTTGCGGTAAATCCGCAGGCTCTCGGATACTTAGCAATCTAGGCAGGTCCCCCTTTAGACCCCTTATGAATGTATCGGGCGCTTTGCTCTATATGCCTGAGTCATATTATTAAGCGACTCTTGACCCATTCCCATTGATGCTAATTTATTTAAGATGAGGGAGAGGTGATGATAAACATTTTGATAAAACTCTGGTATGCTATTAGAACCTTGAACGAGCGTCATCATCTGGTACTCGAGAGTACCCAGATCTCTCTTATCTGCATAGTGCAACGTCAGGCACTTTGCAATTTTTTCCCAATTGAAGGGCGTGATATCTGCGTGGCCTACTATTTTATTACGTATTACCGAAAGCATACCGTAATACTTCGGTGTCCCTTTGAGGTGCTCGTAGATTTTGAGTATCCTGTCGACACTCTTTCTCCAGGAGCTAAACTCTCCAGGCTGCCCGAGAATTCTCTAAGGCTTTTGACTTGGAGCTTGGAGGCCGAAGGTCGCACCATTCGAGCTATTTACTTCTAATACAGGCGGTCGAATTAAATTGTTTGGTTTAGCTATTTTTATTATATATTTTTTTTTCTTAAAAGAAAAATACTTGTTTTTAATACTTAAGATCATGAAACAAACTTGCAATTTAATAAAATTTAATACACCTTTATCATTTGTGATATTTTCTTTACTTTTTCCCGAATAACATGCAAATAATCTTAATTAATTAAAATATTTGAATGAAAACTTTACCATAAAATAAAACAATACTCATACAATAAAAAGAAAAAAAAGTTAACGATTTTCATCCTGTTTTACGGATCCTGGGTTCAGGGCTGCTGCAAAGTGTTGGCCAAGGCGGATGTTGTCCTTTAGATCAACTCCTTTTTGCCTGTTGGGTTATAAAGCTACTAAGAGGCCTCGTTTCCTTAGCACTAATTCACTCTATTGTAGTATTCGCGTGGTTGTGCACGCGATTGTTCTTTAAAAGTTTAAAGGTTTTTCTAATGCGCTAACGTATTACCGTACTAACGCACTACCTCGGTGGTCTTTTGACTGTAACGTCGCACTTCACGAGTTTTTCTAATTCCGTTACTAAACGCACTATCCCGATTTGGAACTGTTGACTTTTACGTCAAGTTTTACTACTACTACGCTTTGAGCAGCCCCACGTTGGGCGCCTAACTAAATTACAAAGTTTTTTATTAAAAAAATATCAACAAGGCAAAAGTGCCTTGGTCTTTATTCATCAAAAGTAACTTAAAAAGTAAATACAAATTATGCTACTAAAAATAACGACACCTCGTATGCAACCACTCAACCTACATTTCCCACAGTTCGATCAGACGCAGTCTCAGCATTTCCATTGTTGTTCGTTGCAGGTGTTGGGGTCAACGTCTGCGGCCTTGATTGAAGGTGTACTGTTCGCGATGTTAAGTTATATAATTCATTTTAATATAATATGTTATAAGAAACTACCTCTCTACAACTTTTGTATAAGCAAGAACGAAGTAAAATATTGAAACATTCGTTTATAAATACCTAAAATTAAAACAATGATTATTTTTGTTTTTCAATCAAATAGAAAACCAAATTATATATTATATACTATGATACACAATAATGAGGCATTATATATTTTTTGTCTTCATTCAGTAAGATTATCATAACCAGGTTAATCAAACAAATATTCTGAAATATAAATTTGTGAGGAACAAAATTCTTCACATTAGAATTTCTCCCACACAATTTACCTCTCAAAACCTAATTCTATATTTTTTTGAAAATAAACGTACACGAAATTAATAAAAACTCAAAAAAGAGGTAGTTCTATTAATCATTCAACACACTCCTACAAACATTAAGCAACGCAAAGTCACTCAAATTGTCGGCAAAATGGCCAACATTTCGTTTTCTCTTTCTTCTCCTATTACAAGCAATAGGCGCATTTAGCAAAACCACCACCACGCAGATGCACAACGCATGGTCTTTTATCACGACATCAGTCGATCACTACGGCACACAGCAGCGAATTCGCCGGAGAAAACGTCTGTCCCCCTCGCGCTCAGGCAGTAGGTGCAGACGTACTCCCACGCATAGCAAACAAGAAGCAAAATACCATGTAACGGCTGGCGGTGTCAATGACCTGAGCACCGCTCAGACAAAAAAAAACTACCAAGTGGGCTCGCCAACGAATGCAGACAACAACATGCGTGTTCGAAACTGAGCTTATACACACACACACACACACACGGCGTAAGGCAGACAACAACATACATAATCGCAACTGAGCGATGAAGAATTTATGCGTACACACACACGTTGCAAGGCCAGAAACATGTATACCATACATGTTGTTCTTCAAAGGAAACATCCTACGAAGAACATGTATATGTCAAAGGCGCATACATGCGTCTGAATTTATGGAAATCCAGCACAACAACAACGAACACGATGAAAACAAGAAGCTAACGGAAAACCAACCGCAGGGAAACAGTATAAAAGGAGCACGCAGCTCAAGCAAAAGGTCTATTCTTCCTGAGTTCCTTCCACTGTCCACACCTAATAGTTCAAGAGTACTACCTTGCTATTCTTCCTGAGTTCCTTCCACTGTTCACAACAAATAGTTTAAGAGTACTACCTTACTATTATTGTTGAACTACATCCTGCCGAAATCTCAAATCCTCGACTAATCTTTCTTTCAGCTACAGTGGTTCAAGAGTGCTACCTTGCCACTACGATTAACCCATAAACTTTCTTTCAGCTACAGTGGTTCAAGAGTGCTACCTTGCCACTACGATTAACCCATAAACTTTCTTTCAGCTACAGTGGTTCAAGAGTGCTACCTTGCCACTACGATTAACCCATAAACTTTCTTTCAGCTACAGTGGTTCAAGAGTGCTACCTTGCCACTACGATTAACCCATAAACATTCTTTCAGCTACAGTGGTTCAAGAGTGCTACCTTGCCACTACGATTAACCCGTTCTCTCCCAATTCTAGGAGCCAAGGGGTACAAGTACTTTGTACTTAAACCCATCGCTAACCCATAGATTTTCTTTCAGTTTTTGTACTTTACTTTACGATTTTTTTGCAATTTTCTTTAACGAATGTAAATCCAATGATTGAACCAAACTCAAACAATTTTTGAAATAATAAAGAGATTCATTTAATTTTCCACAAACCCAAAACCATAAATTTTATTGTAACGACCCCCCTTTATTGAACCCTGGTCACACTGAGTTCTACCCCGGCTGGGAAACTCCGTTACAATTAGCGCCCGAGCAGGGACCCTGGAATTTTAAATAAAATAAAAACTAAGCCAACAACCCAGTAATACCAGCACGAAGACAAGATGTTCAGAAGGAGCTGGGTGTACAACCTGTCGAAGGAAGAGCTGAAGAACTATTTGAGCGAATTCAGATTGGACAGTAATGGTGCACTCGATGAATTGAGGAAACGTTTCTCCAATTACATCACCGGGCGAGACGTTACGTCGGAGGACGAAACGCGTCTCACCGAATTAGAACGAATACACACTCGTAGCCAATCACCGCGGCCCCATATATCCCTGAACCCTCCGGATCCAGTGGACCACGATGAACCAAAGGGGGCTATAAACAGGACAGCGTCCTCAGCCCTACGAGAGGCAACAGCCACTCGAACTCCATCAGAAACACCAGGGACATCATATCCCATGTTTATCGACCAGGTACGAAAGAGGTCAGTGCGGTACGACGGTGGCAAGGAACCTCTTTTATTTATCGAGAGGCTGGAAGAGCTCGCTGACGCCTACTCGTTAAACAAAGACCTCCTTCCAAGGACTATGCCCGAGTTACTTCGCGACCGAGCCCTACTGTGGTTCCGAAATAATAACCTGAAGTGGCAGGACTGGAACAGTTTCAAAGCAGCCTTCCTGCAATTCTTCTTGCCCACAAGGTATTGGGAACGTCTGGACGATGAGATTCGCCAAAGACGACAGAAACAACAGGAACAATTTAAAGACTTCGTAATTGTGATGCAGAATATGATGAGGCACGCAAATTACCCCGAAGAAGAACAGGTGGAAAGGATCTTCCGGAACAGCCGCCAAGAATATCAATATTATATCCGAAGAAAAGACTTCGGAAATCTCCGCGAGCTCATTGATCTAGCAGAAGACTACGAAGGTATCCAGGCAAACCAGGAGAGCGCAACGACGACACCTCGAAGAAGTCCACAGGAGAGGCATTGTATGGTGAGTCAGCCTGAAGAAGTACCATACAATCCTCGAATGACTTGTCGATGGTGCCGACAGGAAGGCCACGTCAAAAAGAATGCCCTAACCCTCGAGTGATTTTCTGCTGGGACTGTGGCCAACAGAGAATCAGGACAATTGACTGCTGCCGTCAACGTAACTCACACGCTGAGCATCGTCATTTGCCCCTGTCTGGCGAGAAATCAGCCCTGATCCAGGATAAACACAGAATTCTCGCCCGCATCATCATCAACCACGAACCCGTTCAGGCCACTATTGACACTGGCGCATCCCGCAGTTTCATCAGCGAAGCTTTGGCTGAAAAGTTTCGAAATTTGGACAACGCCACCCCCGTGCAGATCCCAATCCAAATGGCTAACGAAATTCAGACAACTGTCCGTCAGGAGTTAAGCGTCAACATTCGGTTTGGGGAATCCTTATGTTCACTGCGCCTACTAGTGTTGCCGAACGCCGCTGATAACCTTACACTATGAATGGACTTCCTTACAAGGACCAGAGCCACTTTTAGTTTCGGAGGTGAGTACTTAACACTTCAAACTTTATCAGCAGGTCCGGTTAAACGTCTGACATACAACGCATTCCGAGAAGTTAAACCACCACAATTGCCAAAGACCCAACAGCCGCTGAAGCCAGACTTCGTGTTAGTCACACCACCCAGAAGAGGACGTCACAGCCGCCCAAAACCATTACAGGCGCCAAACGTCACAACATATACACTTCCAGGGCATCAAAAGTCGTCGCATCCTAAGGTAACAGCAAGGACAAGAGTTGACGAAAGTTATCTCCGTCCAAAACAGCGCAGTCCAAGAATTGACGAGAGACACTATAGTGTTGAAGGATTCCCACATCCGTTTGGACATACTGCAGTCAGGACTCTCGCCAAAGATTGTCACAGACGTCTTAGCAATCAGAATTACCAGAAGTCGCCCACAAAAGCTCAACAATCGTCGTGGTTGACGAGTACTTCCGTCACTCTAAACCACCACCAGCCAGAAAACCCATCGTCGGAAACCAAAGCAGCTTGTAGGAATCATCACCGTCGCCAGGAACATCAACTTGATCAAAAACTGTCGAAGTCGCCACAAACGTCGCTACAGACATCATATTCATCACAGAAGCCACAGCCTTCACAGCTGCCACAGCAGTCACAGTCGCCACAGCAGTCACAGTCGCCACAGCAGTCACATTCGCCACACCAGTCACATTCGCCACAGCAGTCACAGTCGCCACAGCAGTCACATTCGCCACAGCAGTCACAGCCGCCACAGCAGTTACATTCGCCACAGCCGTCCCAGTCGGCACAGCCAAAAAACCAGCCCTCAAGAACCAAAGCAGCCCTTAGGAATTATCACTGTTGCCAGAGCCAGAAACATAATCAAAGGCGTTCAAAATCGCCGCAAACATCGCTAAAGATACAATATTCATCGCAGAAGCCACAGCCATCCCAGTCGCCGCAGTCGTCTGGAACCTCACAACACCTACCGCCGACAATAACTAACGCAGTCCCCAGAAGACTCAAAATGACAAGGAGCCGTATGACAATCAAAACCAGGTTTCGTGCACCTCCAACAGAGCGTCCGTTTCCAAGTACTAACTATTGGGAAGGGTAAGTACTTGTCCGCCGAAGCAACGGGGGAGTGTGAGGAACAAAATTCTTCACATTGGAATTTCTCCCACACAATTTACCTCTCAAAACCTAATTCTATATTTTTTTGAAAATAAACGTACACGAAATTAATAAAAACTCAAAAAAGAGGTAGTTCTATTAATCATTCAACACACTCCTATAAACATTAAGCAACGCAAAGTCACTCAAATTGTCGGCGAAATGGCCAACATTTTGTTTTCTCTTTCTTCTCCTATTACAAGCAATAGGCGCATTTAGCAAAACCACCACCACGCAGATGCACAACGCATGGTCTTTTATCACGACATCAGTAGATCACTACGGCACACAGCAGCGAATTCGCCGGAGAAAACGTCTGTCCCCCTCGCGCTCAGGCAGTAGGTGCAGACGTACTCCCACGCATAGCAGACAAGAAGCAAAATACCATGTAACGGCTGGCGGTGTCAATGACCTGAGCACCGCTCAGACAAAAAAAAACTACCTAGTGGGCTCGCCCACGAATGCAGACAACAACATGCGTGTTCGAAACTGAGCTTATACACACACACACACACACACACACGGCGTAAGGCAGACAACAACATACATAATCGCAACTGAGCGATGAAGAATTTATGCGTACACACACACGTTGCAAGGCCAGAAACATGTATACCATACATGTTGTTCTTCAAAGGAAACATCCTACGAAGAACATGTATATGTCAAAGGCGCATACATGCGTCTGAATTTATGGAAATCCAGCACAACAACAACGAACACGATGAAAACAAGAAGCCAACGGAAAACCAACCGCAGGGAAACAGTATAAAAGGAGCACGCAGCTCAAGCAAAAGGTCTATTCTTCCTGAGTTCCTTCCACTGTCCACACCTAATAGTTCAAGAGTACTACCTTGCTATTCTTCCTGAGTTCCTTCCACTGTTCACAACAAATAGTTTAAGATTACTACCTTACTATTATTGTTGAACTACATCCTGCCGAAATCTCAAATCCTCGACTAATCTTTCTTTCAGCTACAGTGGTTCAAGTGTGCTACCTTGCCACTACGTTTAACCATAAACTTTCTTTCAGCTACAGTGGTTCAAGAGTGCTACCTTGCCACTACGATTAACCCATAAACTTTCTTTCAGCTACAGTGGTTCAAGAGTGCTACCTTGCCACTACGATTAACCCATAAACTTTCTTTCAGCTACAGTGGTTCAAGAGTGCTACCTTGCCACTACGATTAACCCATAAACTTTCTTTCAGCTACAGTGGTTCAAGAGTGCTACCTTGCCACTACGATTAACCCATAAACTTTCTTTCAGCTACAGTGGTTCAAGAGTGCTACCTTGCCACTACGATTAACCCATAAACATTCTTTCAGCTACAGTGGTTCAAGAGTGCTACCTTGCCACTACGATTAACCCGTTCTCTCCCAATTCTAGGAGCCAAGGGGAACAAGTACTTTGTACTTAAACCCATCGCTAACCCATAGATTTTCTTTCAGTTTTTGTACTTTACTTTACGATTTTTTTGCAATTTTCTTTAACGAATGTAAATCCAATGATTGAACCAAACTCAAACAATTTTTGAAATAATAAAGAGATTCATTTAATTTTCCACAAACCCAAAACCATAAATTTTATTGTAACGACCCCCCTTTATTGAACCCTGGTCACACTGAGTTCTACCCCGGCTGGGAAACTCCGTTACAAATTAAAGAAACACAAAGAATAATGACCAATTACGAAATTTTAGATTAAAACTTATCTGAATGTATTTGTTGATTCCGTTTTTTTTTATCTAAATTATAATTTTATCCAGATTAATTTATTTTAGTTGCATTTTTTTTTTCTCAAAAAAAAAACAAACCCTAATTCAAATAGCGAATTCCATTATTTTGTTTTGGTATAAATTAGGTTATAATGCTCTTGTAATATCTAACACTGTATAATAAATAAATAAAATTTATCGTAACTGTTAATTAACAAATATTTAAAGTAACTACTACTTTATAATCACTAATTACTCAAAATATAAAAACTGAAAAAGGTAATTTATTTAAATACATGACATTTTGAGTAAATATTTAAAATTTTAAGTAATGTACGCAGCCATGTGTATGGTAATAAAAATGTAAATATACTTACATATAATGGATAATATATTTTTACAATTTTATTACATAAAGTTGTAGAAGTGTATAAATCTATTAAATAAACAATATTTAAACATTCGATAAAAATATTAAGACATTAAATTAAAAATATATAAAAAATTAATAAAGAAATGTCTAAGTATTTCTAATCCGGTTAAACAAATTTTATGTTTCCAAATAATAACTGTTTCTCATTCCAGACAAAGCCATAACTACCTGAAGGAGCTACAATTAATTTAGGACAAGAAAATTTAAGATAATTAGCATCAAATACCAATTTAATAACATAATAATAATGTTAAAATTAGTCAATTATTTTAATAAATTGTTTATATGAAAATATTAGAATTTAAAATATTGTTTATATAAGTAAAAAATATTGACAAGTATTAATGAATAAATAAATAAATAAAATTTAGATTCTGTTATAGTAAAATAAAAGATTTTATAAATTTGATAAAAATTGATAATTTTAGTTAAGAAGTAGTCTAATTAAAAATCTATATAATAAAAATCAATTGCTGTTTGTTAGTCTCGCTAAAACTCGAGAACGGCTGGACCATTGGATACTTCCTTCTGCGAGTTTGTTCGTAATTGCTACGCGAAGCTTTAAAAGTTGAGTTAGCCCCGCTAGGTGGCGCTGGTATCGTTTTTTTTCTGAAAATTCTTATTTATGGAACGATTTGGATCAAATTCACACCATATAATCTAAATATATAAAATAGAGAATTTGTTTGCATATTTGTGCCTAACTAGCTCTGGAAAACTTTGACCAATTTCAACCAAACTTGGTATACATATCTATCTGGAAGGCTGCTGCCACCCCTACCACAGCCAAAAAACCTGCTACCCCCTCTGCTACAGTTTTCGGTATAACCGTGATGAATAGTATTGGTAGTACGCTCCTATGGATGAGTTAATTATCGCCGCAGGGTGGTGGGTGACCGATGATGGTAAGACAGCTCTAGGGGGATGGGGTCGATAACGGAGGGTGGGGGGGGTGACCGATATTAGTGCCGATTCTATGGTTTTCGGGGTCGCTGAGTTGAATGGTGATGGTAAGACAGCTCTATGGGGAGGGGGTGACCGATATTAGTGTCGATTCTATGGTTTTCGGGGTCACTGAGTTGAATGGTGATGGTAAGACAGCTCTAGAAGGGTGGGGACGATAACGGGGGGGAGTGGGGGGGGTTACCGATATTAGTGCCGATTCTATAGTTTTAGGGGTCGCTGAGTTGAATGGTGGTGGTAACAAAGCTCTAGGGGGATTGGGTAGATAACTGTGGGGGGGGGGAGGTGACCGATATTAGTGTCCATTATATAGTTTTCGTGGTCGCTGAGTTGAATGGTGATGGTAAGACATCTCTAGGGGGATGGGGTCGATAACTGAGGGGGGGGGAGGTGACCGACATTAGTGTCAATTCTATGGTTTTCTGGGTCACTGAGTTGAATGGTGATGGTAAAACAGCTCTATGGGGGTGGGGTCGATAACGAGGGGGGGGGTGACCGATATTAGTGTCGATTCTATAGTTTTTGGGGTCGCTGAGTTGAATGGTGATGGTAATACAGCCATAGGGGGATGGGGGGAAGGTGACCGATATTAGTGTCCATTTTAAGGTTTTCGGGGTCGCTGAGTTGAATGGTGATGGTAAGACAGCTCTAGGGCGATGTGGTCGATATCTGAGGGGGGAGGTGACCGAACTGAGTGGGGGGGGCGTGACCGACATAAGTGTCGATTGTATGGTTTTCGGGGTCGCTGAGTTGAATAGTGTTGGTAAGACAGCTCTAGGTGGATGGGGTCGATAACTGAAGGCAGGGATGTGATCGATTTTAGTGTCGATTCTATGGTTTTCGGGGTCGCTGGGTTCAACAGTGACGGTAAGACATCTCTAGGAGGATGGAGTCGATAACTGTAGGGGGGGGGGTGAGCGACATTAGTGTCGATTGTATGGTTTTTGGGGTCGCTGAGTTGAATGGTGATGGTAATAAAGCCCTAGGGGGTTGGGGTCCATAACTGAGGGGGGGTGGGGTGACCGATATTAGTGTCGATGCTATGGTTTTCGGGGTCGCTGAGTTGAATGGTGATGGTAATACAGCCCTAGGGGGATGGGGTCGATAACTGGGGGGTGGGGGGTGACCGATATTATTGTTGATTGTATGGTTTTCGGGGTCGCTGAGTTGAATGGTGATGGTAATACAGCTCTATGAGGATCAATAACTGTAGGGGGGGTGACCGACATTAGTGTCGATTGTATGGTTTTTGGGGTCGCTGAGTTGAATGGTGATGGTAAGACAGCTTTAGGGGGATGTGGTCGATAACTGAAGGCAGGGATGTGAACGATTTTAGCGTCGATTCTATGGTTTTCGGGGTCGCTGGGTTCAATAGTGATGGTAAGACATCTCTAGGAGGATGGAGTCGATAACTGTAGGGGGGGGGGTGACCGACATTAGTGTCGATTGTATGGTTTTTGGGGTCGCTGAGTTGAATGGTGATGGTAATACAGCTCTATGAGGATGGAGTCGACAAATGTAGGGGGGGTTTTTGGGGTCGCTGAGTTGAATGGTGATGGTAATAAAGCCCTAGGGGGTTGGGGTCGATAACTGAGGGGGGGTGGGGTGACCGATATTAGTGTCGATGCTATGGTTTTCGGGGTCGCTGAGTTGAATGGTGATGGTAATACAGCCCTAGGGGGATGGGGTAGATAACTGAGCGGGATGACCGATATTAGTGTCCATTCTATAGTTCACGGGGTCACTTAGATGAATAGTGTTGATAGGACACTTCTATGGGTGAGTTGTTTTTCCAGAGGGGGGAGGGTGACAGATATTATTGTCGATCCATTCGTTTTTGGGATCGCGGAGATGATTAGTGGCGCTTAGAATGATACTCGGCGACCGGCGACCGGATGGATTTCGGGTGAAAAGGTGGGAAGCAGTTTTTATCCCACGAATAGCACTCATTTCGAGGGATCTACCTTTTAAATTTAAGAGATTGCAATTTCCAGTAAAACTTTCGCTTTCGATGACGATCAATACGTCGGACAGTTTATTAAGTATTTCGGAGCATAGATTTGAGATTTGAGACAACTTTTTTTTGCTACCCTAGAGGGTTCACCTAAGAAATTATTTATTCTTGCTCTTGAAGGTTGTTGGGTCGTGGTAGTATGAAAAAATGAAACACAGTTGAACTAGTGTATATACAGTTTTTTAATGCGCTGTTTGTTAGGCAACTTGCCAAATCGGATGTTTGATAATGACTGATTCATCCATCGTTCCATTTCTTCCTCCATGCCTTCGTTACTTGATTTTTTAGTGCAGGTCAAGCTGAACCGTTCTGTTGACCTGCATGTGTACGCATCAATTCTCGCAGTCGTTGTACGAACAAGCGAATGCGAGAATGCAATGCACAATTGAAAATGTAGACGCCGCGGTGGGTCGTCGGTGTCCGATTTAGGATTTGGGATAAAAGAATACATTGAAGACGCCGCGGTGGGTCGTCGGATTTAGGATAATGGATTTGGGTTATTGGAAAAATGGGTAATGTTACATTATGGATGATGTAACATTAGAAATAGAAAAAAAATGGGAAATGTGCGTAGCACATGTTTGGGAAGTGAAGGAAATTATGAAATGTGCGTTGCACATGTCTAAAGGAGTTGTGGTCACAACACTCCTCCCCCCTTAGAATACGAAAGACGCGCGACGTTAGGAGAGAAGACTTTCGGCATATGGCATGTAGGAGTCAATGAACGATGAATGGAGTTTATACAATATGGTGTTTATACAATTTATTTAACAAACTTTTTTTTGTCTAGTATGTCTATATTGCAATATAATTTTTTTTGCTGGACATTATTTACTTATTTATTTATTTAATTTCAATACTGCTAATTATGATAAAATTATAATTATATATTTTTATAATTGATAAATGATAATGATATATGTATTTTATTTTAATATATATAAATGATTACAATATGAGATTTTGAGCATTTTATTTTTCTATTTACTTTTTATTGCGTTTTCTGTTATAGTTTCTACTGCTTCTTTATTCACCGAGACTTTTATTTTGAAGTATTTCTTTATTACATGTATTAATATGCAAATAAGGCATATGGCAATGAGGGTAGAGGTCGAAATATATAAAGTTTCATGTTTTATTGTTACAAATGATTTATCTTTTCTTACTAAATCTTTGACGTCAAGACTGAATTTATCCAAATTTAACTTTTCAACATGTATTAAACGGGATGAGATTTGGGATAGGTTACTGGGGATTTCGATTTTTTCGATTACGGGAATGGCCTGGAATTGATAGAGAATAGGGACCTTGTTGTAAACGTCATTTGACGCCTGCAAGTAAACTTCGTTCGCTACTGCCTTGCAGTATGGTTTTATTTTAAGGATTCCGCTGTCTGATAATTTTATTGTGTGTCATGTTTAGCGTTATGTATTTGTGTGCGCTTGTGTGTATGGTTTAATAAGGTTATTGTGTATGACTTTTTCCTTCCTACCGATTTTAATTCTAGAATTTTCGGGGGATAGAATTTCTACGATTTCGTAGGATCCTTCGAAGATGGGGGTAAGTTTTTTGTTAACCCTATTTTTTATTTCTAGTAGAACTTTGTCTCCTACGTTAAAGTTAGTTTCTTTACAGTTTTGATCGTAATTGGTTTTTGACTTTTCTTTCGCTTTTATTTGGTTATTGCGAATTATTTCATAGCCGGTTTGCATTTTTGCTTTTATCTCAGAAACATAATCATCGTAGTTGTATGTAGGCTGTACGCTTCTGTTAAGAGTTGAGGGAATCGGTGCTTCGAAACCGTAAAGGGCTTCAAATGGGCTGTAATTTGTGCTTGAATGTGGGGTGGTATTATAGCAAAATATCACATAATCAATATACTGATCCCAATTAGCTTGATCTTTACTTGCATAATTTCTAAGATAGTCGCCTAAAGTTCTATGAGATCTTTCGAGTGAGCCATTTGACTGAGGATGGTATGGGCTAGTTTGTATTTTTTGAATCTTTAGTGTTTTGCAAATATTTTTGAATAGTTCACTTGTGAAATTCGTTCCTTGTTCCGTAAGTATTGTTTGTGGTATTCCAGAGGTGCAAACTATTTTCTTTATCAGTGCTTTAGCCACCGTTCTGGCTTCTTGGTTTGGTATAGCTATTGCTTGGACGAATTTCGTTAAATCATCCTGAAAAGTAAGTATATATTTGTTATTGTTTTCAGTAATTGGCAGTGGTCCCACTATATCAAGAGCTATTCTTTCGAATGGAACTTTCGCTGTTGTAGTGATGATCATAGGGATTTTGTTGCGTGTATATACTTTATTCTTTTGGCATAGTTCACAAGACATGATGTATTTATTTATGTCTACGTACATATTTTTCCTTTTGTACGCATTTCTGATACGCTTTAGTGTGCGTTTAACTCCTTGATGACCTCCTAAGGGTGTGTCGTGAAATTCGAATAGTATTTGCTGTATTTTCACTGGGTCTTTGATTTCTGTAACCTGATTGTTCTGCTGCACGCGTCATCTTACTGCGACTACGGGTTACCACATTAATTTATGGTACATTTAAACGCGACAAAGCATCCGCATTTGTATTTAGATCTAGTTTTATGCGCCAGCGCATTATTCTCGAAGAAGGATCCTTCAGGTTAAACATCCATACCAAGGGCTTATGGTCGGTAATGACTTCAAAGTGGCGTCCGAAAACGTATGGTCGAAAGTGTGTGACTGCCCAGACTACTGCAAGTGTTTCCTTCTTAATAGTAGAATAGTTTTTTTCTGCCTTGTTTAGTATTCTACTGGCAAACGCTATTGGTAGATCATTATCGTTTGAGTCTCGCTGGGATAATACCGCGCCTATAGCTTCGTTGCTAGCGTCGGAAATAATATAAAAAGTTTTTGCAAAATTTGGGTAAATGAGTATGGGTGGTTGAACTATAGACTTCTTTAGTTTTCTAAAGGATTCGTCGCAAAAAGCGTCCCACTTAAAAGGTACGTCTTTACGAAGAAGTTTATTCAGCGGATTTGCAATTTGTGAATAATTTTTAATAAATTTTCGGTAATACCCGGACAGACCTAGAAATGATTTTATTTGTTTTTGGGTTTTAGGGATTTCGATATTATTAATCGCTGTAATCTTATCGGGATCTGGTTTACCACCGTCTGCTGTAATGACGTGTCCTAAATACATAACTTCTGTTTGAAGGAATTTGCATTTAGACAATTTGATTTTTAGATTGAATTTGTCTAGAGCTTTAAAAACCTAAATAAGCTTCTTGTTGTGATCTTGCAAATTTTTTCCGTAAATCACAATGTTGTCAATATATACTAAACACATAAAACCTTGCAATCCAGAGAGAACAACGTTCATAAGTCTCTGAATGTTGGCTGAGCATTTCGTAAACTAAACGGCATTCTGTTGAACTCGAAAAACGCTGTTTTTTCTTTATCCTCTTCAGTAATCTCAATTTGGTGGAAACCAACCGCCAGATCTAGCGTAGTAAAGTACTTGGAGTCTCCAAGTTGCCCAAGAATGTCTTCGATATTGGGGATTGGGTATGCGTCTGGAATTGTAACCTCATTTAATTTTCGGTAGTCTATTACGACTCTCCATTTTTGATCTCCTTTTTTGGAGACTACCAGGAGTGGCGCATTCCACGGACTAGTATTGGGTCTAATTACGTCATCTTGGAGCATTTTATTAACTTGGTTTCTTATCTCCTGTTTGTGGATTTCTGCTAGGTGATATGGGCGTATGTTGGCAGGAACAGTGTTTTCTGGCTTAATGGAATGCTTTATTCCTGATGTGGTAGTTAATTTGTTGCCTTCAATAAAGAATAAGTGATTAAAATTTCTGCAGATTTCCTCTATGGATTGCTTTTCTTCGAGATTTAAGTGAATAGGATTTAATTCTGTTTTAAGTTTTTCCAATCTTACCTCGACTACTTGGTCGGTTGATATCGAGTTTAGGTTATACACTGTGTAGTGGTCCATGTTTTCAGATTTAAGTTTTTTATACTAACATCTTCGTTGTTGGTATTTAAAATGGATATGAATACGTAACCGTCTTTGGGTGCTGTTATCATTGATGCCGAATACACGCGTGGAATGGTTAAGGTCTTCCATTCGTGGCTGAAGTCTACTGTGAATTGTCTGTTTTTGTAGTGGTATATAAATATATTATCATTGTAATCCACTATCGCATTATATTTTCTAAAAAAGTCTTCCCCTATGATTCCATCTTGCGTAATAGGGAAGTTTTGTGGTACTATGTGAAAAGGATGTTTGGGATGTTGACCTGGTGTAATTTCGATGTTTAGTAGTATTGTACCCAGCGTTGACGTAGACGTTTTGCCTATACCTGTCAGTTCAATTACATTTTTTAAGTTTACCTCGGCATTTAGTTTTAATGTTCAGAGTTTTATTAAACTAAGACTTGCCCCCGTATCGAGCAGCATAATATTAGATTCAGCCTTTGATTTCTGAGACTTTATCTTTATCTCGCTTTTAAAAGTAGATGCTCTGTTTATAGATGAGATATTGGCTATTTGTTTAGCTGAACTCGATTCAGTATCCAGATTTCTGGTTAGAAATTGATGTGGCCTTCGGATTTGGCTTTGGTTTCGATTTTGATGGTGGTGTTCATTAAGCAAAATATTTTGATTTATTGTTTGCATAGTTGCATACTATGTCCAGGAATTTTCTCAGTCTTTGCATGTGGAATAGTTTGATTGAAACTATCGGATTTATATTTTTGAGACAATTCGATTCGAATTTGGTTTTGATTTTGATTTTGATTTTGATTTTGATTTTGATTTTGATTTTGTGATTTTGATTTTGATTTTGATTTTGATTTTGATTTTGATTTTGATTTTGATTTTGATTTTGATTTTGATTTTGATTTTGATTTTGATTTTGATTTTGATTTTGATTTTGATTTTGATTTTGATTTTGATTTTGATTTTGATTTTGATTTTGATTTTGATTTTGATTTTGATTTTGATTTTGATTTTGATTTTGATTTTGATTTTGATTTTGATTTTGATTTTGATTTTGAATTTGATTTTGATTTTGATTTTGATTTTGATTTTGATTTTGATTTTGATTTTGATTTTGATTTTGATTTTGATTTTGATTTTGATTTTGATTTTGATTTTGATTTTGATTTTGATTTTGATTTTGATTTTGATTTTGATTTTGATTTTGATTTTGATTTTGATTTTGATTTTGATTTTGATTTTGATTTTGATTTTGATTTTGATTTTGATTTTGATTTTGATTTTGATTTTGATTTTGATTTTGATTTTGATTTTGATTTTGATTTTGATTTTGATTTTGATTTTGATTTTGATTTTGATTTTGATTTTGATTTTGATTTTGATTTTGATTTTGATTTTGATTTCTATGAGGATGGAGTCGATAACTGTAGGGGGGGTTTTTGGGGTCGCTGAGTTGAATGGTGATGGTAATAAAGCCCTAGGGGGTTGGGGTCGATAACTGAGGGGGGGTGGGGTGACCGATATTAGTGTCGATGCTATGGTTTTCGGGGTCGCTGAGTTGAATGGTGATGGTAATACAGCCCTAGGGGGATGGGGTAGATAACTGAGCGGGATGACCGATATTAGTGTCCATTCTATAGTTCACGGGGTCACTTAGATGAATAGTGTTGGTAGGACACTTCTATGGGTGAGTTGTTTTTCCAGAGGGGGGAGGGTGACAGATATTATTGTCGATCCATTCGTTTTTGGGATCGCGGAGATGAATAGTGGCGCTTAGAATGATACTCGGCGACCGGCGACCGGATGGATTTCGGGTGAAAAGGTGGGAAGCAGTTTTTATCCCACGAATAGCACTCATTTCGACGGATCTACCTTTTAAATTTAAGAGATTGCAATTTCCAGTAAAACTTTCGCTTTCGATGACGATCAATAAGTCGGACAGTTTATTAAGTATTTCGGAGCATAGATTTGAGATTTGAGACAACTTTTTTTTGCTACCCTAGAGGGTTAACCTAAGAAATTAATTATTCTTGCTCTTGAAGGTTGTTGGGTCAAGAAAAAATGAAACACAGTTGAACTAGTGTATATAAAGTTTTTTAATGCGCTGTTTGTTAGGCAACTTGCCAAATCGGATGTTTGATAATGACTGATTCATCCATTGTTCCATTTCTTCCTCCATGCCTTCGTTACTTGATTTTTTAGTGCAGGTCAAGCTGAACCGTTCTGTTGACCTGCATGTGTACGCATCAATTCTCGCAGTCGTTGTACGAACAAGCGAATGCGAGAATGCAATGAACAATTGAAAATGTAGACGCCGCGGTGGGTCGTCGGTGTCCGATTAAGGATTTGGGATAAAAGAATACATTGAAGACGCCGCGGTGGGTCGTCGGATTTAGGATAATGGATTTGGGTTATTGGAAAAATGGGTAATGTTACTTTATGGATGATGTAACATAAGAAATAGAAAAAAAATGGGAAATGTGCGTAGCACATGTTTGGGAAGTGAAGGAAATTATGAAATGTGCGTTGCACATGTCTAAAGGAGTTGTATGTGGTCACAACACTCCTCCCCCCTTAGAATACGAAAGACGCGCGACGTTAGGAGAGAAGACTTTCGGCATATGGCATGTAGGAGTCAATGAACGATGAATGGAGTTTATACAATATGGTGTTTATACAATTTATTTAACAAACTTTTTTTTGTCTAGTATGTCTATATTGCAATATAATTTTTTTTGCTGGACATTATTTACTTATTTATTTATTTAATTTCAATACTGCTAATTATGATAAAATTATAATTATATATTTTTATAATTGATAAATGATAATGATATATGTATTTTATTTTAATATATATAAATGATTACAATATGAGATTTTGAGCATTTTATTTTTCTATTTACTTTTTTATGCGTTTTCTGTTATAGTTTCTACTGCTTCTTTATTCACCGAGACTTTTATTTTGAAGTATTTCTTTATTACATGTATTAATATGCAAATAAGGCATATGGCAATGAGGGTAGAGGTCGAAATATATAAAGTTTCATGTTTTATTGTTACAAATGATTTATCTTTTCTTACTAAATCTTTGACGTCAAGACTGAATTTATCCAAATTTAACTTTTCAACATGTATTAAACGGGATGAGATTTGGGATAGGTTACTGGGGATTTCGATTTTTTCGATTACGGGAATGGCCTGGAATTGATAGAGAATAGGGACCTTGTTGTAAACGTCATTTGACGCCTGCAAGTAAACTTCGTTCGCTACTGCCTTGCAGTATGGTTTTATTTTAAGGATTCCGCTGTCTGATAATTTTATTGTGTGTCATGTTTAGTGTTTATGTATTTGTGTGCGCTTGTGTGTATGGTTTAATAAGGTTATTGTGTATGACTTTTTCCTTCCTACCGATTTTAATTCTAGAATTTTCGGGGGATAGAATTTCTACGATTTCGTAGGATCCTTCGAAGATGGGGGTAAGTTTTTTGTTAACCCTATTTTTTATTTCTAGTAGAACTTTGTCTCCTACGTTAAAGTTAGTTTCTTTACAGTTTTGATCGTAATTGGTTTTTGACTTTTCTTTCGCTTTTATTTGGTTATTGCGAATTATTTCATAGCCGGTTTGCATTTTTGCTTTTATCTCAGCAACATAATCATCGTAGTTGTATGTAGGCTGTACGCTTCTGTTAAGAGTTGAGGGAATCGGTGCTTCGAAACCGTAAAGGGCTTCAAATGGGCTGTAATTTGTGCTTGAATGTGGGGTGGTATTATAGCAAAATATCACATAATCAATATACTGATCCCAATTAGCTTGATCTTTACTTGCATAATTTCTAAGATAGTCGCCTAAAGTTCTATGAGATCTTTCGAGTGAGCCATTTGACTGAGGATGGTATGGGCTAGTTTGTATTTTTTGAATCTTTAGTGTTTTGCAAATATTTTTGAATAGTTCACTTGTGAAATTCGTTCCTTGTTCCGTAAGTATTGTTTGTGGTATTCCAGAGGTGCAAACTATTTTCTTTATCAGTGCTTTAGCCACCGTTCTGGCTTCTTGGTTTGGTATAGCTATTGCTTGGACGAATTTCGTTAAATCATCCTGAAAAGTAAGTATATATTTGTTATTGTTTTCAGTAATTGGCAGTGGTCCCACTATATCAAGAGCTATTCTTTCGAATGGAACTTTCGCTGTTGTAGTGATGATCATAGGGATCTTGTTGCGTGTATATACTTTATTCTTTTGGCATAGTTCACAAGACATGATGTATTTATTTATGTCTACGTACATATTTTTCCATTTGTACGCATTTCTGATACGCTTTAGTGTGCGTTTAACTCCTTGATGACCTCCTAAGGGTGTGTCGTGAAATTCGAATAGTATTTGCTGTATTTTCACTGGGTCTTTGATTTCTGTAACCTGATTGTTCTGCTGCACGCGTCATCTTACTGCGACTACGGGTTACCACATTAATTTATGGTACATTTAAACGCGACAAAGCATCCGCATTTGTATTTAGATCTAGTTTTATGCGCCAGCGCATTATTCTCGAAGAAGGATCCTTCAGGTTAAACATCCATACCAAGGGCTTATGGTCGGTAATGACTTCAAAGTGGCGTCCGAAAACGTATGATCGAAAGTGTGTGACTGCCCAGACTACTGCAAGTGTTTCCTTCTTAATAGTAGAATAGTTTTTTTCTGCCTTGTTTAGTATTCTACTGGCAAACGCTATTGGTAGATCATTATCGTTTGAGTCTCGCTGGGATAATACCGCGCCTATAGCTTCGTTGCTAGCGTCGGAAATAATATAAAAAGTTTTTGCAAAATTTGGGTAAATGAGTATGGGTGGTTGAACTATAGACTTCTTTAGTTTTCTAAAGGATTCGTCGCAAAAAGCGTCCCACTTAAAAGGTACGTCTTTACGAAGAAGTTTATTCAGCGGATTTGCAATTTGTGAATAATTTTTAATAAATTTTCGGTAATACCCGGACAGACCTAGAAATGATTTTATTTGTTTTTGGGTTTTAGGGATTTCGATATTATTAATCGCTGTAATCTTATCGGGATCTGGTTTAACACCGTCCGCTGTAATGACGTGTCCTAAATACATAACTTCTGTTTGAAGGAATTTGCATTTAGACAATTTGATTTTTAGATTGAATTTGTCTAGAGCTTTAAAAACCTAAATAAGCTTCTTGTTGTGATCTTGCAAATTTTTTCCGTAAATCACAATGTTGTCAATATATACTAAACACATAAAACCTTGCAATCCAGAGAGAACAACGTTCATAAGTCTCTGAATGTTGGCTGAGCATTTCGTAAACTAAACGGCATTCTGTTGAACTCGAAAAACGCGGTTTTTTCTTTATCCTCTTCAGTAATCTCAATTTGGTGGAAACCAACCGCCAGATCTAGCGTAGTAAAGTACTTGGAGTCTCCAAGTTGCCCAAGAATGTCTTCGATATTGGGGATTGGGTATGCGTCTGGAATTGTAACCTCATTTAATTTTCGGTAGTCTATTACGACTCTCCATTTTTGATCTCCTTTTTTGGAGACTACCAGGAGTGGCGCATTCCACGGACTAGTATTGGGTCTAATTACGTCATCTTGGAGCATTTTATTAACTTGGTTTCTTATCTCCTGTTTGTGGATTTCTGCTAGGTGATATGGGCGTATGTTGGCAGGAACAGTGTTTTCTGGCTTAATGGAATGCTTTATTCCTGATGTGGTAGTTAATTTGTTGCCTTCAATAAAGAATAAGTGATTAAAATTTCTGCAGATTTCCTCTATGGATTGCTTTTCTTCGAGATTTAAGTGAATAGGATTTAATTCTGTTTTAAGTTTTTCCAATCTTTCCTCGACTACTTGGTCGGTTGATATCGAGTTTAGGTTATACACTGTGTAGTGGTCCATGTTTTCAGATTTAAGTTTTTTATACTAACATCTTCGTTGTTGGTATTTAAAATGGATATGAATACGTAACCGTCTTTGGGTGCTGTTATCATTGATGCCGAATACACGCGTGGAATGGTTAAGGTCTTCCATTCGTGGCTGAAGTCTACTGTGAATTGTCTGTTTTTGTAGTGGTATATAAATATATTATCATTGTAATCCACTATCGCATTATATTTTCTAAAAAAGTCTTCCCCTATGATTCCATCTTGCGTAATAGGGAAGTTTTGTGGTACTATGTGAAAAGGATGTTTGGGATGTTGACCTGGTGTAATTTCGATGTTTAGTAGTATTGTACCCAGCGTTGACGTAGACGTTTTGCCTATACCTGTCAGTTCAATTACATTTTTTAAGTTTACCTCGGCATTTAGTTTTAATGTTCAGAGTTTTATTAAACTAAGACTTGCCCCCGTATCGAGCAGCATAATATTAGATTCAGCCTTTGATTTCTGAGACTTTATCTTTATCTCGCTTTTAAAAGTAGATGCTCTGTTTATAGATGAGATATTGGCTATTTGTTTAGCTGAACTCGATTCAGTATCCAGATTTCTGGTTAGAAATTGATGTGGCCTTCGGATTTGGCTTTGGTTTCGATTTTGATGGTGGTGTTCATTAAGCAAAATATTTTGATTTATTGTTTGCATAGTTGCATACTATGTCCAGGAATTTTCTCAGTCTTTGCATGTGGAATAGTTTGATTGAAACTATCGGATTTATATTTTTGAGACAATTCGATTCGAATTTGGTTTTGATTTTGATTTTGTGATTTTGATTTTGATTTCGATTTCGATTTTGATTTCGATTTTGATTTTGTGATTTTGTGATTTTGTGATTTTGATTTTGATTTTGATTTTGATTTTGATTTTGATTTTGATTTTGATTTTGATTTTGATTTTGATTTTGATTTTGATTTTGATTTTGATTTTGATTTTGATTTTGATTTTGATTTTGATTTTGATTTTGATTTTGATTTTGATTTTGATTTTGATTTTGATTTTGATTTTGATTTTGATTTTGATTTTGATTTTGATTTTGATTTTGATTTTGATTTTGATTTTGATTTTGATTTTGATTTTGATTTTGATTTTGATTTTGATTTTGATTTTGATTTTGATTTTGATTTTGATTTTGATTTTGATTTTGATTTTGATTTTGATTTTGATTTTGATTTTGATTTTGATTTTGATTTTGATTTTGATTTTGATTTTGATTTTGATTTTGATTTTGATTTTGATTTTGATTTTGATTTTGATTTTGATTTTGATTTTGATTTTGATTTTGATTTTGATTTTGATTTTGATTTTGATTTTGATTTTGATTTTGATTTTGATTTTGATTTTGATTTTGATTTTGATTTTGATTTTTATTTTGATTTTTATTTTGATTTTGATTTTGATTTTGATTTTGATTTTGATTTTGATTTACGCACAAGGTTTGATGTCTTTTACCTGACTCCGAGTGCTTGTCGGGCCAGGTCGCTTGGAGTTTCCCTGATTCGATTAGTTATCTTCGTTACCGGAGTTCCTATTGTTATTAAAAACTCTTTTCCGGCATTGGTCTATAGAGTGACCTTGGTTTCTACAGTACTTACAAATGATGCCATTGCGGATTGTATCTACACCAGACCTATTTGTTAATGGTTGAGTGTAGTTTAGAGTAGGCCTATTTACAAAAGGTTGGGTGGTTTGTATATTTGGTCCGTGGTTTGTGTTATTTAAAAACCTAGCGTCACCGGGGCTAAAATTAAAATTTCTGACTGTGCGGCATTCACTTGTATTATGGGTTTTCGTTTTGCAGTGTTTACAGTACATGTTATTTTGGTTTGAGTACCGATTACTTGTGGATGCAAGAAGTTTTTCTTCTTCCATCGCTATGTCGACTGCTTCGTCAAACTCTTTACATCGTGCACTTTTGACAAGAAGTTTTATTTGTGGATTTAAACCATTGCAAAAACTATTCAGCATCATTGCGCTGTTTAGCGAACGGTTTGTTTTGTTGGATAATTCATCCTCAGTGTTTGCGTTCGCATTGTTTAATTCATTGCACAACGCATTGGCTCTTTCCGCGTATGAAGCAACTGATTCCCTGTAGCCTTGCTTAAATTGAAAAATTTCTGTCTTTATTACCTCAACCGATCGACATTTTCCAAAAAATTTTATAAGTGCGTCTTTAAGTTCTGGCCATCTTCTTAATAGTAGAATAGTTTTTTCGGCCTTGTTTAGTATTCTACTGGCAAACGCTATTGGTAGATCATTATCGTTTGAGTCTCGCTGGGATAATACCGCGCCTATAGCTTCGTTGCTAGCGTCGGAAGTAATATAAAAATTTTTGCAAAATTTGGGTAAATGAGTATGGGTGGTTGAACTATAGACTTCTTTAGTTTTCGAAAGTATTCGTCGCAAAAGGCGTCCCACTTAAAAGGTACGTCTTTAAGAAGAAGTTTATTCAGCGGATTTGCAATTTGTGAATAATTTTTAATAAATTTTCGGTAATACCCGGACAGACCTAGAAATGATTTTATTTGTTTTTGGGTTTTAGGGATTTCGATATTATTAATCGCTGTAATCTTATCGGGATCTGGTTTAACACCGTCTGCTGTAATGACGTGTCCTAAATACATAACTTCTGTTTGAAGGAATTTGCATTTAGACAATTTGATTTTTAGATTGAATTTGTCTAGAGCTTTAAAAACTTCAATAAGCTTCTTGTTGTGATCTTGCAAATTTTTTCCGTAAATCACAATGTTGTCAATATTTATTAAACACATAAAACCTTGCAATCCAGAGAGAACAACGTTCATAAGTCTCTGAATGTTGGCGGAGCATTTCGTAAACCAAACGGCATTCTGTTGAACTCGAAATGACCGTTGGTAGTACTAAACGCTGTTTTTTCTTTATCCTCTTCAGTAATCTCAATTTGGTGGAAACCAACCGCCAGATCTAGCGTAGTAAAGTACTTGGAGTTTCCAAGTTGCCCAAGAATGTCTTCGATATTGGGGATTGGGTATGCGTCTGGAATTGTAACCTCATTTAATTTTCGGTAGTCTATTACGACTCTCCATTTTTGATCTCCTTTTTTGGGGACTACCAGGAGTGGCGCATTCCACGGACTAGTACTGGATCTAATTACGTCATCTTGGAGCATTTTATTAACTTGTTTTCTTATCTCCTGTTTGTGGATTTCTGCTAGGTGATATGGGCGTATGTTGGCAGGAACAGTGTTTTCTGTCTTAATGGAATGCTTTATTCCTGATGTGGTAGTTAATTTGTCGCCTTCAATAAAGAATAAGTGATTAAAATTTCTTCAGATTTCCTCTATGGATTGCTTTTCTTCGAGATTTAAGTGAATAAGATTTAATTCTGTTTTAAGTTTTTCCAATCTTTCCTCGACTACTTGGTCGGTTGATATCGAGTTTAGGTTATACACTGTGTAGTGGTCCATGTTTTCAGACTTAAGTTTTTTATACTAACATCTTCGTTGTTGGTATTTATAATGGATATGAATACGTAACCGTCTTTGGGTGCTGTTATCATTGATGCCGAATACACGCGTGGAGCTATTTCCTGAGAAAAATATATTGTTCCGTTTTCTCTTTTATTGGTCCATATTTTACCCACTTTTCAGTTCTAGCTGGAATGGTTAAGGTCTTCCATTCGTTGCCGAAGTCTACTGTGAATTGTCTGTTTTTGTAGTGGTATATAAATATATTGTCATTGTAATCCACTATCGCACTATATTTTCTAAAAAAGTCTTCACCTATGATTCCATCTTGCGTAATAGGGAAGTTTTGTGGTACTATGTGAAAAGGATGTTCGAGATGTTGACCTGGTGTAATTTCGATGTTTAGTAGTATTGTACCCAGCGTTGACGTAGACGTTTTGCCTATACCTGTCAGTTCAATTACATTTTTTAAGTTTACCTCGGCATTTAGATTTAATGTTCCGAGTTTTATTTAACTAAGATTTGCCCCCGTATCGAGCAGCATAATATTAGATTCAGCCTTTGATTCCTGAGACTTTATCTTTATCTCGCTTTTAAAAGCTATTGTTTGCCAGCATAATATTAGATTCAGCCTTTGATTCCTGAGACTTTATCTTTATCTCGCTTTTAAAAGCTATTGTTTGCATTCGGACTTTTTCCGGATTAGAGTCTCTGTTAGGCATACTATGGCCAGGAATTTTCTCAGTCTTTGCATGTGGAATAGTTTGATTTAAACTATCGGTATCGGATTTATATATATGAGACAATTCGATTCGAATTTGGTTTTGATTTTGATTTTGATTTTGATTTTGATTTTGATTTTGATTTTGATTTTGATTTTGATTTTGATTTTGATTTTGATTGATTTTGATTTTGATTTTGATTTTGATTTTGATTTTGATTTTGATTTTGATTTTGATTTTGATTTTGATTTTGATTTTGATTTTGATTTTGATTTTGATTTTGATTTTGATTTTGATTTTGATTTTGATTTTGATTTTGATTTTGATTTTGATTTTGATTTTGATTTTGATTTTGATTTTGATTTTGATTTTGATTTTGATTTTGATTTTGATTTTGATTTTGATTTTGATTTTGATTTTGATTTTGATTTTGATTTTGATTTTGATTTTGATTTTGATTTTGATTTTGATTTTGATTTTGATTTTGATTTTGATTTTGATTTTGATTTTGATTTTGATTTTGATTTACGCACAAGGTTTGATGTCTTTTACCTGACTCCGAGTGCTTGTCGGGCCAGGTCGCTTGGAGTTTCCCTGATTCGATTAGTTATCTTCGTTACCGGAGTTCCTATTGTTATTAAAAACTCTTTTCCGGCATTGGTCTATAGAGTGACCTTGGTTTCTACAGTACTTACAAATGATGCCATTGCGGATTGTATCTACACCAGACCTATTTGTTAATGGTTGAGTGTAGTTTAGAGTAGGCCTATTTACAAAAGGTTGGGTGGTTTGTATATTTGGTCCGTGGTTTGTGTTATTTAAAAACCTAGCGTCACCGGGGCTAAAATTAAAATTTCTGACTGTGCGGCATTCACTTGTATTATGGGTTTTCGTTTTGCAGTGTTTACAGTACATGTTATTTTGGTTTGAGTATTGATTACTTGTGGATGCAAGAAGTTTTTCTTCTTCCATCGCTATGTCGACTGCTTCGTCAAACTCTTTACATCGTGCACTTTTGACAAGAAGTTTTATTTGTGGATTTAAACCATTGCAAAAACTATTCAGCGTCATTGCGCTGTTTAGCGAACGGTTTGTTTTGTTGGATAATTCATCCTCAGTGTTTGCGTTCGCATTGTTTAATTCATTGCACAACGCATTGGCTCTTTCCGCGTATGAAGCAACTGATTCCCTGTAGCCTTGCTTAAATTGAAAAATTTCTGTCTTTATTACCTCAACCGATCGACATTTTCCAAAAAATTTTATAAGTGCGTCTTTAAGTTCTGATTTCTGATTGATTGATTTTGATTTTGATTTTGATTTTGATTTTGATTTTGATTTTGATTTTGATTTTGATTTTGATTTTGATTTTGATTTTGATTTTGATTTTGATTTTGATTTTGATTTTGATTTTGATTTTGATTTTGATTTTGATTTACGCACAAGGTTTGATGTCTTTTACCTGACTCCGGGCTAAAATTAAAATTTCTGACTGTGCGGCATTCACTTGTATTATGGGTTTTCGTTTTGCAGTGTTTACAGTACATGTTATTTTGGTTTGAGTACCGATTACTTGTGGATGCAAGAAGTTTTTCTTCTTCCATCGCTATGTCTGCTTCGTCAAACTCTTTACATCGTGCACTTTTGACAAGAAGTTTTATTTGTGGATTTAAACCATTGCAAAAACATCATTGCATCATTGCGCTGTTTAGCGAACGGTTTGTTTTGTTGGATAATTCATCCTCAGTGTTTGCGTTCGCATTGTTTAATTCATTGCACAACGCATTGGCTCTTTCCGCGTATGAAGCAACTGATTCCCTGTAGCCTTGCTGAAAAATTTCTGTCTTTATTACCTCAACCGATCGACATTTTCCAAAAATTTTTATAAGTGCGTCTTTAAGTTCTGGCCATCTTCTTAATAGTAGAATAGTTTTTTTTCGGCCTTGTTTAGTATTCTACTGGCAAACGCTATTGGTAGATCATTATCGTTTGAGTCTCGCTGGGATAATACCGCGCCTATAGCTTCGTTGCTAGCGTCGGAAGTAATATAAAAATTTTTGCAAAATTTGGGTAAATGAGTATGGGTGGTTGAACTATAGACTTCTTTAGTTTTCTAAAGTATTCGTCGCAAAAGGCGTCCCACTTAAAAGGTACGTCTTTAAGAAGAAGTTTATTCAGCGGATTTGCAATTTGTGAATAATTTTTAATAAATTTTCGGTAATACCCGGACAGACCTAGTAATGATTTTATTTGTTTTTGGGTTTTAGGGATTTCGATATTATTAATCGCTGTAATCTTATCGGGATCTGGTTTAACACCGTCTGCTGTAATGACGTGTCCTAAATACATAACTTCTGTTTGAAGGAATTTGCATTTAGACAATTTGATTTTTAGATTGAATTTGTCTAGAGCTTTAAAAACTTCAATAAGCTTCTTGTTGTGATCTTGCCAATTTTTTCCGTAAATCACAATGTTGTCAATATTTATTAAACACATAAAACCTTGCAATCCAGAGAGAACAACGTTCATAAGTCTCTGAATGTTGGCGGAGCATTTCGTAAACCAAACGGCATTCTGTTGAATTCGAAATGACCGTTGGTAGTACTAAACGCTGTTTTTTCTTTATCCTCTTCAGTAATCTCAATTTGGTGGAAACCAACCGCCAGATCTAGCGTAGTAAAGTACTTGGAGTTTCCAAGTTGCCCAAGAATGTCTTCGATATTGGGGATTGGGTATGCGTCTGGAATTGTAACCTCATTTAATTTTCGGTAGTCTATTACGACTCTCCATTTTTGATCTCCTTTTTTGGGGACTACCAGGAGTGGCGCATTCCACGGACTAGTACTGGATCTAATTACGTCATCTTGGAGCATTTTATTAACTTGTTTTCTTATCTCCTGTTTGTGGATTTCTGCTAGGTGATATGGGCGTATGTTGGCAGGAACCGTGTTTTCTGTCTTAATGGAATGCTTTATTCCTGATGTGGTAGTTAATTTGTCGCCTTCAATAAAGAATAAGTGATTAAAATTTCTTCAGATTTCCTCTATGGATTGCTTTTCTTCGAGATTTAAGTGAATAAGATTTAATTCTGTTTTAAGTTTTTCCAATCTTTCCTCGACTACTTGGTCGGTTGATATCGTGTTTTGGTTGTACACTGTGTAGTGGTCCATGTTTTCAGACTTAAGTTTTTTATACTAACATCTTCGTTGTTGGTATTTAAAATGGATATGAATACGTAACGGTCTTTGGGTGCTGTTATCATTGATGCCGAATACACGCGTGGAGCTATTTCCTGAGAAAAATATATTGTTCCGTTTTCTCTCTTATTGGTCCATATTTTACCCACTTTTCAGTTCTAGCTGGAATGGTTAAGGTCTTCCATTCGTTGCCGAAGTCTACTGTGAATTGTCTGTTTTTGTAGTGGTATATAAATATATTGTCATTGTAATCCACTATCGCACTATATTTTCTAAAAAAGTCTTCACCTATGATTCCATCTTGCGTAATAGGGAAGTTTTGTGGTACTATGTGAAAAGGATGTTCGAGATGTTGACCTGGTGTAATTTCGATGTTTAGTAGTATTGTACCCAGCGTTGACGTAGACGTTTTGCCTATACGTGTCAGTTCAATTACATTTTTTAAGTTTACCTCGGCATTTAGATTTAATGTTCCGAGTTTTATTTAACTAAGATTTGCCCCCGTATCGAACAGCATAATATTAGATTCAGCCTTTGATTCCTGAGACTTTATCTTTATCTCGCTTTTAAAAGCTATTGTTTGCCAGCATAATATTAGATTCAGCCTTTGATTCCTGAGACTTTATCTTTATCTCGCTTTTAAAAGCTATTGTTTGCATTCGGACTTTTTCCGGATTAGAGTCTCTGTTAGGCATACTATGGCCAGGAATTTTCTCAGTCTTTGCATGTGGAATAGTTTGATTTAAACTATCGGTATCGGATTTATATATATGAGACAATTCGATTCGAATTTGGTTTTGATTTTGATTTTGATTTTGATTTTGATTTTGATTTTGATTTTGATTTTGATTTTGATTGATTTTGATTTTGATTTTGATTTTGATTTTGATTTTGATTTTGATTTTGATTTTGATTTTGATTTTGATTTTGATTTTGATTTTGATTTTGATTTTGATTTTGATTTTGATTTTGATTTTGATTTTGATTTTGATTTTGATTTTGATTTTGATTTTGATTTTGATTTTGATTTTGATTTTGATTTTGATTTTGATTTTGATTTTGATTTTGATTTTGATTTTGATTTTGATTTTGATTTTGATTTTGATTTTGATTTTGATTTTGATTTACGCACAAGGTTTGATGTCTTTTACCTGACTCCGAGTGCTTGTCGGGCCAGGTCGCTGGGAGTTTCCCTGATTCAAATAGTTATCTTCGTTACCGGAGTTCCTATTGTTATTAAAAACTCTTTTCCGGCATTGGTCTATAGAGTGACCTTGGTTTCTACAGTACTTACAAATGATGCCATTGCGGATTGTATCTACACCAGACCTATTTGTTAATGGTTGAGTGTAGTTTAGAGTAGGCCTATTTACAAAAGGTTGGATGGTTTGTATATTTGGTCTGTGGTTTGTGTTATTTAAAAACTTTGCGTCACTGGGGCTAAAATTAAAATTTCTGACTGTGCGGCATTCACTGGTATTATTGGTTTTCGTTTTGCAGTGATTACAGTACATGTTAATTTGGGTTTGAGTACTGATTACTTGTGGATGCAAGAAGTTTTTCTTCTTCCATCGCTATGTCGACTGCTTCGTCAAACTCTTTACATCGTGCACTTTTGACAAGAAGTTTTATTTGTGAATTTAAACCATTGCAAAAACTATTTAACTATGTTGGATGAATCATCCTCAGTGTTTGCGTTCGCATTGTTTAATTCATCGCACAACGCATTGGCTCTTTCCGCGTATGAAGCAACTGATTCCCTGTAGCCTTGCTTAAATTGAAAAATTTCTCTCTGTATTACCTGAACCGATCGACATTTTCTAAAATTTTTTATTAGTGCGTCTTTAAGTTCTAGCCATCCGTTATAATCGTTTTATTTTATTACAACATTGTAGGCTCTGCCAGTTAACTTTGACTTCACTATGTCAACTAATTCTAATTTGTCTGGATCATCAGTCGCTTTTTTTGACTGCAGGTCAACTAGTTGTAAGAATCTATCTAAACTTTTGGCTAATCCATCAAACTCAGGAATTAGCTTGATGGCGTGTGAGGGGTTAAAACGACTTGTAGTCATTTTTATTTGTTTGTCTAATGATACTTGGGGAACTTTAAAACCTATCGGATTGTCAACTAACTTTGAGTCTTCTCTCGGAACTTCGGAAAGCAATTACTACCATAAAATAAAAATTAAAAAATCGGAGAAATGAAGATTTTGTTATCGTTTCCGGTTAATTGTGTTCAAATTTTTTTTTTTACACGAAATATATGTTTTGGACATGGATAGAAAAATATTTATAAGTGAACTTTTTTATTTAGTACATAAGATATGTGTTAGGAAATGGTTAACTACTATAGAAATAAACTCTTAATTTTTTTTCTTTGACTTCCTTGAATTCATCTTTTATAAGATTTTTTTTGTCTTTTAATATATTTTAAATTAGATAAAGATTGAAATATTTTTTAAATAAAAATTGATGTTATGATGTTGATGACAATTGATGATATTGATTGATGAATTTCCGGGTCATTGTTGTTGCTATTACTGTTGCTGCTGCATCGGTGTTCAGTCTCGCTTGCTTTAGCTTGTCGGATGTGGTTATGGTTGGTAGATCGTGTGAGGAACAAAACTCTGTAATAGAATTTTGCCCACACAAAACTACACAAAAATCAATCAATATAAAAGAAGAGTGGAAATGGTAGTCAATAAAGCACCTAACACAACACAAAAAATGACTCAATATCCACCATTCTCGTTTTCTCATAAAAGCAGGCAAGCACTCAAAGGACAACCAACCACACAGCGAAACTGCAGTGACCAATCCGACGCAACTGATCTGATGGGGTCGATGACCGATGAAACTTTCAAAACACAAACCGTTTTCAAAAACCAAATGTGTAAATGACGTCAGCAGAGATCAAACAAACATGTATATTGCACGAATATTGCAATACGAGAAAACATGTATATTAGAGTAAATATGAAAACCGAAGAAAACAACAACAAAACACAAGGACGACGACAAACAAACGAAAACCACGCCGGCTTAAAAACGGAAAAGTATAAAAGGAGCACGCAGCTCGATAGAAAGGTCTTCCTGAGTTCCTTTTGAATCCTCACATTAGTGGCTTAAGAGTACTTACTTTGCCATTACCGCTGAAGCTTAACGCTGCAACACTGACTGAATCCTCACATTAGTGGCTTAAGAGTACTTACCTTGCCATTACCGCTGAAGCTTAACGCTGCAACGCTGACTGAATCCTCACATTAGTGGCTTAAGAGTACTTACCTTGCCATTACCGTTGAAGCTAAACGCTGCAACGCTGACTGAATCCTCACACTAGTGGCTTAAGAGTACTTACCTTGCCATTACCGCTGAAGCCAAACGCTGCAACGCTAACTGAATCCTCACATTAGTGGCTTAAGAGTACTTACCTTGCCATTACCGCTGAAGCTTAACGCTGCAACGCTGACTGAATCCTCACATTAGTGGCTTAAGAGTACTTACCTTGCCATTACGGCTGAAGCTAAACGCTGCAACGCTGACTGAATCCTCACATTAGTGGCTTAAGAGTACTTACCTTGCCATTACCGCTGAAGCTAAACGCTGCAACGCTGACTGAATCCTCACATTAGTGGCTTAAGAGTACTTACCTTGCCATTACCGCTGAAGCTAAACGCTGCAACGCTAACTGAATCCTCACATTAGTGGCTTAAAAGTACTTACCTTGCCATTACCGCTGAAGCTAAACGCTGCACCGCTAACTGAATCCTCACATTAGTGGCTTAAGAGTACTTACCTTGCCATTACCGCTGAAGCTAAACGCTGCAACGCTAACTGAATCCTCACACTAGTGGCTTAAGAGTACTTACCTTGCCATTACCGCTGAAGCTAAACGCTGCAACGCTAACTGAATCCTCACACAAGTGGCTTAAGAGTACTTACCTTGCCATTACCGCTGAAGCTAAACGCTGCAACGCTAACTGAATCCTCACATTAGTGGCTTAAGAGTACTTACCTTGCCATTACCGCTGAAGCTAAACGCTGCAACGCTAACTGAATCCTCACATTAGTGGCTTAAGAGTACTTACCTTGCCATTACCGCTGAAGCTAAACGCTGCAACGCTGACTGAATCCTCACATTAGTGGCTTAAGATTACTTACCTTGCCATTACCGCTGAAGCTAAACGCTGCAACGCTAACTGAATCCTCATATTAGTGGCTTAAGAGTACTTACCTTGCCATTACCGCTGAAGCTAAACGCTGCACCGCTAACTGAATCCTCACATTAGTGGCTTAAGAGTACTTACCTTGCCATTACCGCTGAAGCTAAACGCTGCAACGCTAACTGAATCCTCACATTAGTGGCCTAAGAGTACTTACCTTGCCATTACCGCTGAAGCTAAACGCTAACTGAATCCTCACACTAGTGGCTTAAGAGTACTTACCTTGCCATTACCGCTGAAGCTAAACGCTGCAACGCTAACTGAATCCCCACATTAGTGGCTTAAGAGTACTTACCTTGCCATTACCGCTGAAGCTAAACGCTGCAACGCTAACTGAATCCTCACATTAGTGGCTTAAGAGTACTTACCTTGCAATTACCGCTGAAGCTAAACGCTGCAACGCTGACTGAATCCTCACATTAGTGGCTTAAGAGTACTTACCTTGCCATAACCGCTGAGGCTACACGCTGTGAACTCATCCGCCATCAAAGCATTATATCAAACTTTATATAAAATAAACAACTAACTTCCTAACCTTTTTTTCACAGGAGAATTATCAAACTTTATATAAAATAAACACATATTTCCTAATATCTTCTCACAGGAATATTATCAAACTTTATATAAAATAACTATTAATGTCATAAAATCTTTGTCACAGGAAAAATTATCACTATATGCCTCAAGGGGCCACAAATATCCTTTGTATAAATTAATATTGAATATACTTGAACTAAATAAAGATAAAATTCCAAAAACCCTAAACAAACAAATCTTATCATTGTAACGACCAAATTTAAAATAGAACCCTGGTCACACTGAGTTCTACCCCGGCTGGGAAACTCCGTTACAATCGCGAATCATGGTTGAATTTAGCGTAGTATTGTCTTCGTAATACTGATTTCCGTAGTTATGGAAAAACATGGTATTTGCCATGTGCTTTCTTTGTAATAAAAAAAAATTCGGCACAAATTATTCATCGTGAAAAGTTATAAATAATCTCGAACGTTGAGAAATTATGGAAAGTTCATTGCATATTTAAAAACAGCTTTAATTACGCATATATAAAAACCACGGATTATAAAATTTTACTACGACACAATCATACATTTTATTTTGTTGTCTCACTAATCGCGATTCGCGTTTAAAAACATTAAAAAAAAAGTTCGTTGTACGAACAAGCGGATGCGAGAATGCAATGAACAATGCACATGTTTGGGAAGTGAAGGATATTATGAAATGTGCGTTGCACATTTCTAAAGGAGTTGTGTGTGGTCACAACAAGGTGAAACTAAAAGCATTGTATACAACCAAGTTTTGTTTAAAATTAATATTTTTTATTTTTTTTAATTTTATTTTATAGTTTGAATACTTTATAACTTAAAATACTTATTTTATTAAAAAAAATTGCAATTTTACCTTAAAGATAGATATCATTATTTTTGCAACCCCTGCCTAATAGAAGATTGAGATGAATAAATACCTGGGCAACGCCGTGTAATCAGCTAGTCTACACTCCTATGGGTGAGTTATATTCCCGCAGGGGGTGGCTGTTCGATATTAGTGTTGATTCTATGGTTTTCGGGGTCGCTGAGTTGAATGGTGATGGTAAGACAGCTCTAGGGGAATGTGGTCGAAACGGTGGGTGGGGGGGGGGTGACCGATGTTAGTGTTGATTTTATGGTTTTCGGGGCTGGGTTGAATGGTGATGGTAAGACAGCTCTAGGGGGATGGGATCGATAACGGAGTGGGGGTTGACCGATATTACTGTTGAATCTATGGTTTTCGGGGTCGCTGAGTTGAATGGTGATGGTAAGACAGCTCTATGGGGATGGGGTCGATAGCTGAGTGGGGGGGGTTACCGAAATTAGTGTCGATTCTATGGTTTTCAGGGTCGCTGAGTTGAATGGTGATGGTAAGACAGCTCTAGGTGGATTGGGTCGATAACTGATGGGTGGGGGGGGGTGACCGATGTTAGTGTTGATTTTATGGTTTTAGGGGTCGCTGGGTTGAATTGTGATGGTAAGACAGCTCTAGGGGGATGGGATCGAACACAGAGGGGGGGGGGTGACCGATATTAGTGTTGATTCTATGGTTTTCGGGGACGCTGAGTTTAATGGTGATGGTAAGACAGCTCTAGGGGGTTGGGGACGATAACTGAGGGGGGGGGGGCCGATATGAGTGTCGATTCTATGGTTTTCGGGGTCGCTGAGTTGAATGGTGTGATGGTAAGAAAGCTCTGTGGGGATGGGGTCGATAACTGAGGGGGGGGGGGTGACCGATGTTAGTTTTGATTTTATGGTTTTCGGGGTCGCTGGGTTGAATGGTGATGGTAAGACAGCTCTAGGGGGATGGGATCGATAACGGTGGGGGGGGGGTGACCGATATTAGTGTTGATGCTATGGTTTACGGGGTCGCTGAGTTGAATGGTGATGGTAAGACAGCTCTAGGGCGATGGGGTCGATAACTGAGGGGTGGTGACCGATGTTAGTGTTGATTCTATGGTTTTCGGGGTCGCTGGGTTGAATGGTGATGGTAAGACAGCTCTAGCGGGATGGGATCGATAACGGAGGGGAGTGGTGACCGATATTAGTGTTGATTATATGGTTTTCGGGGTCGCTGAGTTGAATGGTGATGGTAAGACAGCTCTAGGGGGATCTGATCGATAACGGAGGGGGGTGACCGATATTAGTGTTGATTCTATGGTTTTCGGGGTCGCTGAGTTGAATAGTGATGGTAAGACAGCTCTAGGAGGATGGTGTCGATAACTGTGGGGGTGACCGATATTAGTGTTGATTCTATGGTTTTCGGGGTCGCTGAGTTGAATAGTGATGGTAAGACAGCTCTAGGAGGATGGTGTCGATAACTGTGGGGGTGACCGATGTTAGTGTTGATTTTATGGTTTTCGGGGTCGCTGAGTTGAATGGTGATGGTAAGACAGCTCTAGGGGGATTGGATCGATAACGGAGGGGGGGTGACCGATATTAGTGTTGATTATATGGTTTTCGGGGTCGCTGAGTTGAATGGTGATGGTAAGACAGCTCTAGAGGGATGGGGTCGATAACTGAGGGGGGGGGGGACCAATGCTAGTGTTGATTTTATGGTTTTCGGGGTCGCTGGGTTGCATGGTGATGGTAAGACAGCTAGGTGTTACTTTTATGGTTTTCGGGGTAGTGAGTTGAATGGTGATGGTAAGACAGCTCTAGGTGGATGAGGTCGATAACTTTGGGGGGGGGGATGACCGATATTAGTGTTGATTTTATGGTTTTCGGGGGTTGAATGGTAATGGTAAGACAGCTCTAGGTTTTCGGGGTCGCTGAGTTGAATGGTGATGGTAAGACAGCTCTAGGGGGATGGGATAGATAAGGGGGGGGGGTGACCGATATTAGTGTCGATTCTATGGTTTTCGTGGTCGCTGAGTTGAATGGTGATGGTAAGACAGTTCTAGGGGGATGGGATCGATAACGGAGGGGGGGGTGACCGATGTTAGTGTTGATTTTATGGTTTTCTGGGTCGCTGGGTTGAATGGTGATGGTAAGACAGCTCTAGGGTGATGGGATTGATAACGGAGGGGTGGGGGTGACCGATATTAGTGTCGATTCTATGATTTTCGGGGTCGCTGAGTTGAATGGTAATGGTAAGACAGCTCTAGGGGGATGGGATCGATAACGGAGGGGGCTGACCGATATTAGTGTCGATTTTATGGTTTTCGGGGTCGCTGAGTTTAATGGTGATGGTAAGACAGCTGTAGGTGGATGGGATCGAAAACGGTGGTGGGGGGTGACCGATATGAGTGTCGATTCTATGATTTTCGGGGTCGCTGAGCTGAATGGTGATGGTAAGTCAGCTCTAGGTGGATGGGATCGATAAGGGGGGTGGTGACCGATATTAGTGTCGATTCTATGGTTTTCGGGGTCGCTGAGTTGAATGGTGATGGTAAGACAGTTCTAGGGGGATGGGTTAGTGTTGATTTTATGGTTTTCGGAGTCGCTGGGTTGAATGGTGCTGGTAAGACAGCTCTAGGGGGATGGGGTCGATAACTGAGGGGCGGGGACCGATATTAGTGTTGATTTTATGGTTTTCGGGGTAGTGAGTTGAATGGTAATGGTAAGACAGCTCTAGGTGGATGAGGTCGATAACTGAGGGGGGGGGGTGACCGATATTAGTGTTGATTTTATGGTTTTCGGGGTCGCTGAGTCGAATGGTGTGATGGTAAGAAAGCTCTGGGGGGATGGGGTCGATAACTGAGGGGTGGGGGGGTGACCGATGTTAGTGTTGATTTTATGGTTTTCGGGGTCGCTGGGTTGAATGGCGATGGTAAGACAGCTCTAGGAGGATGGGATCGATAAAGGAGGGGGGTGACCGATATTAGTGTTGATTCTATGGTTTTCGGGGTCGCTGAGTTGAATGGTGATGGTAAGACAGCTCTAGGTGGATGGGGACGAAACGGAGAGGGGGTGACCGAAATTAGTGTCGATTCTATGGTTTTCTGGGTCGCTGAGTTGAATGGTGATGGTAAGACAGCTCTAGGTGGATGGGATCGATAACGGAGGGGGGGTGACCGAATCTATGGTTTTCGGGGTCGCTGAGTTTAATAGTGATGGTAAGACAGCTCTAGGGGGATGAGATCGATAACGGAGGGGGGGTGACCGATTCTATGGTTTTCGGGGTCGCTGAGTGGAATGGTGATGGTAAGACAGCTCTAGGGGGTTGGGGTCGATAACTGAGGGGGGTGACCAATGTTAGTGTTGATTTTATGGTTTTCGGGGTCGCTGGGTTGAATGGTGATGGTAAGACAGCTCAAGGGGATGGGATCGATAACGAAGGGGTTGGGGGGTGACCGAAGCTAGTGTCGATTCTATGGTTTTCGGGGTCGCTGAGTTGAATGGTGATGGTAAGCCAGCTCTAGGTGGATGGGATCGAAAACGGTGGGGGGGGTGACCGAAATTAGTGTCGATTCTATGGTTTTCGGGGTCGCTGAGTTGAATGGTGATAGTATGACAGCTCTAAGGGGATGGCGTCGATAACTGAGGGTGGGGGGTGACCGATGTTAGTGTTGATTTTATGGTTTTCGGGGTCGCTGGGTTGAATGGTGATGGTAAGACAGCTCAATGGGGATGGGGTTGATAACTGAGGGGGGACCGATATTAGTGTTGATTTTATGGTTTTCGGGGTAGTGAGTTGAATGGTGATGGTAAGACAGCTCTAGGTGGATGAGGTCGATAACTGAGGGGGGGGTGACCGATGTTAGTGTTGATTTTATGGTTTTCGGGGTCGCTGGGTTGAATGGCGATGGTAAGACAGCTCTAGGAGGATGGGATCGATAAAGGAGGGGGGTGACCGATATTAGTGTTGATTCTATGGTTTTCGGGGTCGCTGAGTTGAATGGTGATGGTAAGACAGCTCTAGGTGGATGGGGACGAAACGGAGAGGGGGTGACCGAAATTAGTGTCGATTCTATGGTTTTCTGGGTCGCTGAGTTGAATGGTGATGGTAAGACAGCTCTAGGTGGATGGGATCGATAACGGAGGGGGGGGTGACCGAATCTATGGTTTTCGGGGTCGCTGAGTTTAATAGTGATGGTAAGACAGCTCTAGGGGGATGAGATCGATAACGGAGGGGGGGTGACCGATTCTATGGTTTTCGGGGTCGCTGAGTGGAATGGTGATGGTAAGACAGCTCTAGGGGGTTGGGGTCGATAACTGAGGGGTGGGGGGTGACCGATGTTAGTGTTGATTTTATGGTTTTCGGGGTCGCTGGGTTGAATGGCGATGGTAAGACAGCTCTAGGAGGATGGGATCGATAAAGGAGGGGGGTGACCGATATTAGTGTTGATTCTATGGTTTTCGGGGTCGCTGAGTTGAATGGTGATGGTAAGACAGCTCTAGGTGGATGGGGACGAAACGGATAGTGGGTGACCGAAATTAGTGTCGATTCTATGGTTTTCTGGGTCGCTGAGTTGAATGGTGATGGTAAGACAGCTCTAGGTGGATGGGATCGATAACGGAGGGGGGGGTGACCGAATCTATGGTTTTCGGGGTCGCTGAGTTTAATAGTGATGGTAAGACAGCTCTAGGGGGATGAGATCGATAACGGAGGGGGGGTGACCGATTCTATGGTTTTCGGGGTCGCTGAGTGGAATGGTGATGGTAAGACAGCTCTAGGGGGTTGGGGTCGATAACTGAGGGGGGTGACCAATGTTAGTGTTGATTTTATGGTTTTCGGGGTCGCTGGGTTGAATGGTGATGGTAAGACAGCTCAAGGGGATGGGATCGATAACGAAGGGGTTGGGGGGTGACCGAAGCTAGTGTCGATTCTATGGTTTTCGGGGTCGCTGAGTTGAATGGTGATGGTAAGCCAGCTCTAGGTGGATGGGATCGAAAACGGTGGGGGGGGTGACCGAAATTAGTGTCGATTCTATGGTTTTCGGGGTCGCTGAGTTGAATGGTGATAGTATGACAGCTCTAAGGGGATGGCGTCGATAACTGAGGGTGGGGGGTGACCGATGTTAGTGTTGATTTTATGGTTTTCGGGGTCGCTGGGTTGAATGGTGATGGTAAGACAGCTCAATGGGGATGGGGTTGATAACTGAGGGGGAGTGACCGATATTAGTGTCGATTCTATGGTTTTCGGGGTCGCTGAGTTGAATGGTGATGGTAAGACAGTTTTAGGGGGATGGGATCGATAACGGAGGGGGGGGGGAGCGATAGTACTGTCGATTCTATGGTTTTCGGGGTCGATGAGTTGAATGTTAATAGTAAGACAGCTCTAGGGGGATGGTGTCGATAACTGAGGGGGGGGGACCGATGTTAGTGTTGATTTTATGGTTTTCGGGGTCGCTAGGTTGAATGGTGCTGGTAAGACAGCTCTAGGGGGATGGGGTCGATAACTGAGGGGGGACCGATATTAGTGTTGATTTTATGGTTTTCGGGGTAGTGAGTTGAATGGTGATGGTAAGACAGCTCTAGGTGGATGAGGTCGATAACTGAGGGGGGGGGTGACCGATATTAGTGTTGATTTTATGGTTTTCGGGGTCGCTGAGTTGAATGGTGTGATGGTAAGAAAGCTCTAGGGGGATGGGGTCGATAACTGAGGGGGGGGTGACCGATATTAGTGTTGATTTTATGGTTTTCGGGGTTGTTGAGTTCAGTAAGACAGTTCTAGGGGGATGGGATCGATAACGGAGGGGGGGGGGGGTGACCGATGTTAGTGTTGATTCTATGGTTTTCTGGGTCGCTGGGTTGAATGGTGATGGTAAGACAGCTCAATGGGGATGGGGTTGAATGTAAATAGTAAGACAGCTCTAGGTGGATGGGATCGAAAACGGTGGTGGGGGGTGACCGATATGAGTGTCGATTCTATGATTTTCTGGGTCGCTGAGTTGAATGGTGATGGTAAGTCAGCTCTAGGTGGATGGGATCGATAAGGGGGGGGGGTGACCGATATTAGTGTCGATTCTATGGTTTTCGGGGTCGCTGAGTTGAATGGTGATGGTAAGACAGTTCTAGGGGGATGGGTTAGTGTTGATTTTATGGTTTTCGGAGTCGCTGGGTTGAATGGTGCTGGTAAGACAGCTCTAGGGGGATGGGGTCGATAACTGAGGGGCGGGGACCGATATTAGTGTTGATTTTATGGTTTTCGGGGTAGTGAGTTGAATGGTAATGGTAAGACAGCTCTAGGTGGATGAGGTCGATAACTGAGGGGGGGGGGGGTGACCGATATTAGTGTTGATTTTATGGTTTTCGGGGTCGCTGAGTCGAATGGTGTGATGGTAAGAAAGCTCTGGGGGGATGGGGTCGATAACTGAGGGGTGGGGGGGTGACCGATGTTAGTGTTGATTTTATGGTTTTCGGGGTCGCTGGGTTGAATGGCGATGGTAAGACAGCTCTAGGAGGATGGGATCGATAAAGGAGGGGGGTGACCGATATTAGTGTTGATTCTATGGTTTTCGGGGTCGCTGAGTTGAATGGTGATGGTAAGACAGCTCTAGGTGGATGGGGACGAAACGGAGAGGGGGTGACCGAAATTAGTGTCGATTCTATGGTTTTCTGGGTCGCTGAGTTGAATGGTGATGGTAAGACAGCTCTAGGTGGATGGGATCGATAACGGAGGGGGGGGTGATCGAATCTATGGTTTTCGGGGTCGCTGAGTTTAATAGTGATGGTAAGACAGCTCTAGGGGGATGAGATCGATAACGGAGGGGGGGTGACCGATTCTATGGTTTTCGGGGTCGCTGAGTGGAATGGTGATGGTAAGACAGCTCTAGGGGGTTGGGGTCGATAACTAAGGGGGGTGACCAATGTTAGTGTTGATTTTATGGTTTTCGGGGTCGCTGGGTTGAATGGTGATGGTAAGACAGCTCAAGGGGAGGGATCGATAACGAAGGGGTTGGGGGGTGACCGAAGCTAGTGTCGATTCTATGGTTTTCGGGGTCGCTGAGTTGAATGGTGATGGTAAGCCAACTCTAGGTGGATGGGATCGAAAACGGTGGGGGGTGACCGAAATTAGTGTCGATTCTATGGTTTTCGGGGTCGCTGAGTTGAATGGTGATAGTATGACAGCTCTAGGGGGATGGCGTCGATAACGGAGGGGGGGGGGTGACCGATAGTACTGTCGATTCTATGGTTTTCGGGGTCGATGAGTTGAATGTTGAATAAGACAGCTCTAGGGGGATGGGGTCGATAACTGAGGGGGGGGGGGTGACCGATGTTAGTGTTGATTTTATGGTTTTCGGGGTCGCTAGGTTGAATGGTTCTGGTAAGACAGCTCTAGGGGGATGGGGTCGATAACTGAGGGGGGACCGATATTAGTGTTGATTTTATGGTTTTCGGGGTAGTGAGTTGAATGGTGATGGTAAGACAGCTCTAGGTGGATGAGGTCGATAACTGAGGGGGGGGGTGACCGATATTAGTGTTGATTTTATGGTTTTCGGGGTCGCTGAGTTGAGTGACCGATATTAGTGTTGATTTTATGGTTTTCGGGGTTGTTGAGTTCAATGGTGATGGTAAGACAGCTCTAGGGGGATAGGGTCGATAACTGAGTGGGGGTGACCGATATTAGTGTTGGTTTTATGGTTTTCGGGGTAGTGAGTTGAATGGTGATGGTAAGACAGCTCTAGGGGGATGTGGTCGATAACTGAGGGGGAGTGACCGATATTAGTGTTGATTTTATGGTTTTGGGGTCGTTGAGTTTAATGGTGATGGTAAGACAGCTCTAGGTGGATGAGGTCGATAACTGAGGGGGGGGGGGGGGTTGACCGACAACTCCTTAATTCTTTACCACAGCCGTAGTGATAGTATAGTATCTGTTCATTTTCTATCAGTGCTCTGCTCGTTGGAGTGGAATTCTTTGACGTTGTGGCCAATATTACGATTAAATTAAAAGGCACGAGTCGCTTGAGAAATTGCTTTGTTTCCGAAATTCAAGACCATAATGATCATATTCCAGAATTTCCATAGGAAGAAGTCTTATAATCGTATCTTAGTCCTACATTCCGAATTTCATGCGAATCGCTTGAGAAGTTGCTTTGTTCCAGAAATTCCAGACAATAATGATTATATTCCAGAATTTCCATAGCAAGAAATCTTATAGTCACATCTTAGTCCAACATTCCGAATTTCATGCGAATCGCTTGAAAAATTGCTTTGCTCCAGATATTCCAGACAATAATGATTATATTCCAGAATTTCCATAGGAAGAAGTCTTGTAATGCATCTTAGTCTACATTCTGAATTTCATGCGAATCGGTTGAGAAATTGCTTTGTTACAGAAATTCCAGACAATAATGATCATATTCCAGAATTTCCATAGCAAGAAATCTTATAGTCACATCTTAGTCCTACATTCCAAATTTCATGCGAATCGCTTTGTTCCAGAAATTCCAGACAATAATTTTATTCCAGAATTTCCATAGGAAGAAATCTTGTAGTCACATCTTAGTCCTACATTCCGTATTTCATGCGAATCGCTTGAGAAATTGCTTTGTTCCAGTAATTCCAGACAATAATGACCATATTCCAGAATTTCCATAGGAAGAAATCTTGTATTCGCATCTTAGTCCTACATTAGTTCCCAAGGTACTGACATAAAAATCACAACAGTGGGACATTTAACAGTGTCTCACTTAACAGTGACCACAACAGTGGGACATTTAACAGTGTCTCACTTAACAGTGACCAGAATTTCCATAGGAAGAAATCTTATAGTCACATCTTAGTCCTACATTCCGAATTTCATGCGAATAGCTTGAGAATTTGCTTTGTTCCAGAAATTCCAGACAATAATGATTATATTCCAGAATTTCCATAGGAAGAAATCTTATAGTCACATCTTAGTCCTACATTCCGAATTTCATGCGAATCGCTTGAGAAATTGCTTTGTTCCAGAAATTCCAGACAATAATGATCATATTCCAGAATTTCCATAGAAAGAAATCTTATAGTCGCATCTTAATCCTACATTAGTTCCCAAGGTACTGACATAAAAATCACAACAGTGGGACGTTTAACAGTGTCTGACTTAACAGTGACCACAACAGTGTATCACTTAACATTTTAATATTTTGGATTCAAGACGATCGTCAGTCTTGAGTAAAACAGAAGCCTGGTCGGTGTTTTTATTTTAAATTACAACACAATACTACCATCAACCCCCGGTTGTAGTGGCGACATGGTCACGCAGCACCCTATTTTTGCGGCACCGGCCACAAAAATAATACGCTAATAAATTTCTTAGAAATAACGTACGAAATTAAATCATTAAAAACTTTTATAACACCCATACTTACTTGTTATTTGTAGTTCACACTACTTGTTGGTTATAATTAAACCACCTATATTTAGAAAAAAAAAAACATTAAAAATTTTTATAACATCCATACCACCTATATTTAGAAAAAAAAATTTAAAACATTTAATAAAACCTTATTTTACTTATTTTTTTATACTATTTAATCATTATCCTTAAGCCACCTATACTTAGAAAAAAAAACATGTTGTATTTATACAACCCATATTAATTTTTTTCTTATGTATGCTAGTTAATAGTTTTGATTTAACAATCTGTACCGAGAATTTCCTCAATTCAACCAATTCAATATAATTAAAATAAAAATAGAGAGAGAACATTTTTCCGATCTAAATAACATGTGTCTTTGACTTTCAATGGAGAACGTTTCACGTAGGTACGTTTCGCTGGTGCCCGGCTAAGACATAATGAGGTCTTAAAGCGGTTCTTCCGTCGAGGGCTTTCAATATTCCTCCTGTGACCCTCAGGGCGAGCTAATGCCGATGATGAGGCATGCGCTTTCTGCTTCTTACGTTTCCTCTGAATATTTTTTTATGATGGTAAGAACTCAGCTTAGGGGGGGGGGGGGGCGCAAGATTCACAGTTCCCTAAATGGGACTGACTGCTTTTGTACATCCAGCGTGATGGATTGCGCAAGCTCATCCGGAAGTGCAAGAGAACTGGTGCTCGACTGCCGGTTTCTTGACCGTTGATACTTGTGCAGTCACAATACTTTTATTCTTTTGACAGTTTTCCATCTGCCCAGAAATGTTTCTCGCTGGAACTAATTTGTTCCTTCCTAATTTTGCTTATCCGATTGATAAGATCGTGACTTGGTTCTTCTTGGAACTGCAGTAGTTTAGCATGCTGACCTGACCAGAAGTGAATCGGTTCTTCTTTAAATTTCATTACTTTTAGCGTCCGTCTGACTTCCTGACCAGAAGTGAATCAGTTCTTCTTGGAATTGCAGTAGTATCAGACACAGGCTAACTATTTGAAAAGAGGATGACCAAAATTGGAATTCATAAAACTTCAACCTCTACCATTTCTTTTGTCAGTTTGACAAATAGGTTTTCGTTCTCGATCTATCTAGGGTTTTCTTTGACCAGTGGAACCATTTTCTAGCTGGATTGCTAACCAGATAGTGACTCGATTCTTCTTGGAATTGCAGGAGTTTAGCTTAGAGCTAGCTGCTGACCAGAAGTGAATCAGTTCTTCTTGGAATTGTAGTAAATTTTAGCGGGGTTGACCTGGCTAATCAGAAGACCCCGACGGAAATTTGAAAGTTAGATACCTGGTATTTTGTTAGAGAGGTTAGGATCTAATTGGTATATCTAAGATTGAAGATTGTATAATTAAGATTTAGTTTGGTTATTCAAAACTTATTTATTATAAATAAGGTTTTACTATCGATTTATCTCAGAAATTTTGAAAAATGTCCTTTTGTTGTTGATTGATTTTTTTTTTGAAGAAAAAAAAACTGAAAGCTATTTTAAACTGTGCTGCTTCATTTGGAAGATCCGTGCATAGATAGAAATTATCGATTTTTTTTTTGAATAAATATTTAAAAGCATACGACGTTTCTTCGTATATCTATATCTATACTTGAATAGCAATTGTCTTATTGAATTCTCAATCCATTCGAATAGTCATTTAAACACATACGACTGTTCCTATTATCATTGTATCTTATTAAATTTTTTTCCTGATTCGATCGATTTGTCCACTATCAGTATGGCTGCAAGGCGTAGCTTAGACGGCTTCAAGAAAACCAACTTGCCTGGTGAACCTCTCGTCTCTGAATCTCGAATTTGTACGTTGTGCCAGATAGAGATCAATGGTAGCGCAGAAAGTGTGATCACCACATGCAATTCATAAATACTGTCTCGCTGAAGTACTGAAAGGTTCCGAGTTCTGTCCGCAGTGTAATCTGCCATGCTCGTTGGATTCTCTGCGTTCGTGTGTTATCTCACATTGAACAGGAGTAGTTAGTGATAATAAAATATCGAAAGATACCAGTGCGTATAATACGCGTTTTAGATTTCAAAGGAAACCTCCGGTACGACTTCAACCAGGAGCGCAAAAGGAAAAGCCAGTTGGAAACCTACCTTCAGATTAATGCTCTGTGCAGAATCCCGAAGCAGTAGTCAATTCTGACAACCGAACTAGACTCTCAATCCTGGTAAACCTGCTAGTCACCGCCTTGAGTCTAATCTCGTTACAACAATTCAACGCGTGGTAAACGATTCGTTTGGTCAAATTCAAGCAAACATGTTGCACTAAATGTCACATAACCTTACCCAGTTGATTGAGACTATTGTTGAGCGATGCTTTAGCAACTTAAGATTGCAGGAAACTGAACCAATAGCTCCATCGGTACCCTTTAACACGCCAGACATAGAAAATGTGCCTTGGCCGTGCGATATGCCCTTTGAACAAAGAGAGCCATATGCTCATAATTCGTTTCAGACTCGTTCGTCTCAACTCAATGACAACACGGCTGTAAAAGTAGCTAACATTATTTCAAGTTGGCACCTCCAATTTGACGGTTCGCCCGAAGGATTGGTTGTTGACAACTTCATTTATCAAGTCCATTCGTTGACACTGCAAAGCCTTGACGGTAATTTTGGTCTACTGTGCAGAAATGCACATGTTTTGTTTAAAGGTCGAGCCAAGGAATGGTTTTGGCGATTTCACCGATCTCAACCGTATTTTGCATGGGATGACTTAGTCGACCAGTTACGTCAGCAATACAAAGACAGTCGATCGGATTACGATATTCGTGAGACTATTCGATGTCGAAAGCAAAGAGACAAAGAGTCCTATGACGATTTTTATGATTCTATTGCCAGACTTACTGACCGACTACGTGCCCCCATCGCGGAATCGGACCTCGTATAAATCTTGATAAGAAACCTCCGGCCTGACGTGCGTCATGAGATCCTACATTTAGACCTCTCATCCGTTTCCGCCTTGCGAAAAGCTGTCCAACGACGTGAACGATTTTTGAATGAAGTTTACCGTAATTTCCCACCTGTACGAATGACTTATTCCCGACGTCAAGTGGCCGAGTTGCTCCCAACGACTGGAGAGGGTGCTCACTTGGGGACAATTCCCACAAATCCGCGTTTGAATTTGCCCGTTAGCTTAGAAAAGTGTACCCCGTTTAAAGTAGTTTGTTGGAACTGCCAGACTGAGGGTCACTGTTTTAATGTGTGTCTTGAGCCGCGTCGAATATTCTGCTATGGCTGTGGTGCACCGAATACGTATAAACCGAACTGAAGATTTTGTACCCAAAAGGGAAACTTGCCGAATGGTGTGAACAAAACCACCAGCTCACACCCGCGTCATAAGTAATCACGTCTCCTCTAAACAAGTTAAACCAAAACTTGAAACACCCAAGGTTAGCATTGCGTTAAAAGCTCTGGATGATGATTCGTTAAACATAGAGATCAATAGAAATTTATATCCAATTAGACCTTACCACCTCCGTGTCAAGGAATATAACCTCGCTCGAGCGAAAAATTTCAACTGTGTCGGTTCTCTTGTAAAAACCAGGCCTACCAGATCTTCTGACAGGATGAACCAGTTTTGGAAAGAGTTCGAGAAAGTCGCAAACTGTTAATAAGTACTATTTTCGTTCCACCAAATGATGTTCGACCGTACGCTTCCGTTAAACTGCTGGGCCAGGACGTGTTGGGACTGTTAGACAGCGGAGCATCTATTAGTTGTATTGGTGGATCTCTGGCCACGGAAGTACTTGATAACAGTGTTAAGCTTAAACGTTTCACGTCTCCCGTAAAAACAGCGGAAAAGTTGGATGTTGTGAAGAAGTTATTTCCATCATTCAAAAAGCAAGGTCTTGGCAAGACTTCACTGGTGGAGCATGTTATAGATACAAATAACTGCAAAGCTATAAAAAAACGTCATTACCCGGTTTCGCCAGCCATCGAGAAGCTGATTTTCGAAGAATTAGACCGTATGCTATCATTAGGAATTATAGAGGAATCGCAATTATAGAGGAATCGCAAAGTTCCTAGAGCTCACCGGTAGTCTTGGTTCGTAAGCCAGGAAAGGTTAGATTGTGTCTTGTCTTCAGAAAACTTAACACCGTAACTGTCACTGATGCGTATCCTCTTCCGCACATACAGGGGATACTAAGTACAATCCCGCGTGCCGAGTTTATTTCCAGTCTCGATTTTCAGTGCCTAAACGTCCGTTGTACCAATTCAAAGTCATGCCGTTTGGTCTTTGTAATGCACCTCAAACTATGTGCCGTTATTTCGGCGGAATTACACAGACAAGTTTTTGTTTACCTTGATGACTTATTAGTCATCACAGAAGATTTCGATAGTCATGTAGAAATCCTACAAAAGGTTGCTGGGCACATTAGCCGCGCTGGTTTCACTCTGAATATCGCCAAAAGCAAATGCTGTCTTCGAGAGGTTAAGTATCTCGGACATATTATTGGGAAAGGCGGCTTGAGAACAGATCCCGATAAAGTAAAAGCGATCGGTGCAAATACGGTGCGTCAACTTCGTCGTTTTCTCGGCATAGCGGGGTGGTATAGAAAGTTTGTACCAAATTTCGCATCCATTTGTGCACCCTTGACAGATCTTCTGAAGAAGTCAAAAGGCTTACGGTGGAACAGGGACGCGCAGTTGTCGTTCGAAGAGTTGAAGGCTAAACTGACTTCTTCGCCGGTGTTGTATACTCCGAACTTTGCGAAACCCTTTATAATTCAGTGCGATGCTAGTCAATCCGGAGTCGGAAGCTTGCTCAAACTATCGATGATGGTTCGGAAGTGCCAATCGCATACTGGTCTCAAAAACTCAATAAAGCGCAACGCAATTATAGCGTGATCGAGCCAGAGTGTCTGGCTGCCGTGCTTAGCATCAAGCATTTTCGACAGTTTGTCGAAGGACTCGAATTTACAGTCATACCAGACCATGCTTCGTTACAATGGCTCATGCGTCAAACATATCTTAGCGGAAGACTAGGTCGATGGGCTTTAAAGTTACAAGGCTTTCAATTCTCAATTCGTCATCGAAAGGGGACTGAAAATAAAGTACCAGACGCACTTTCAAGAGTCTTCGAAAATGAGATAACAGCCTTGGAGATCTTGGAACCTGCAATCGACCTTTCTTCGTCTGAATTCTGCTCGGCCGAATACGAACAAATGAAACGTCAGGTTAACGAAAACCGCGATCGACTACCCGATCTGAAGGTCATAGACGACCAATACTTGTACTTGTTTCACATCACAAGTAGTGACACAAGCTCACGATTCGTTAACGTCTGCACATGGTGGAATTAACAAAACCTTGCAACGGATTAAATGCAATTTCTATTGGCCTCGAATGTTTGCGCAAGTGCGAGATTACATTATCAACTGTGAGGTGTGCAAAATCACAAAGCACCCAAATGTTTCGTTAAGACCACGAATGGGTCGACAGAATGTATAGGACCTTATAGGACCATTTCCTAGATCGAAATCCAGACATATTGGATTATTGATCGTTTTAGACCATTTCACAAAGTTCCATTTTCTGTTGCCACTTGAAAACTTCGTTGCGAAACCCATCAGTGAGTATCTGAAAAATTACATCTTTTCGACATTCGGAGTACCTGAGACTATCATCACCGACAATGGGGTACAAAAGTACAGTTTTTAACCACCTGCTAGCAACCTATGGAGTTGAGCACATTTACACAGCACTCTATTCGCCACAGGCGAATGCGTCTGAACGGGTTAACAGATCGCTTATAGCCGCAATCCGGACTTTCGTCTGTAAATACCAGTCTGAATGGGATGTTAATCTCTGTCACATAAGTTGTTCGCTACGAAGCTCGGTGCATACCTCCACCGGATTTTCACCGTATTTCTTGACTTTTGGTCAGAACATGATAGTACACGGGGAAAGCTACAAACTGTTGCGGAAATTGGAAATGCTGGAACCACCGGATACCCTTATATCTCACGAGGACGGGTTAGTACAGGCGCGTGCTAAGGCCAAGCAGAATATGAAGAATGCCTATGACGTAAATGAACGCATTTACAATACTCGAACAAGACACATAGATTTTCAAGTGGGCCAAGGAATATATCTTCGTAACTTCGCTCAGCGCCTACTTTTATGAAAGCTCGAATAAAGAAAAAGCTGGGAAATTGTTATTATGATCTGGAAGATTTGCAAGGCAAAGCTATAGGCATCTTTCATGCAAGCAATGACATTCGCTCTCGTTGTGTTTGTCGCCTTTTCACTCCTCTCGTTGTTCGTGGTGGAACACCTCGACGTCTATTTTGTAGTGGCGACATGGTCACGCAACACCCTATTTTTGCGGCACCGGCCACAAAAATAATACGCTAATAAATTTGTTAGAAATAACAAACGAAATGCATACATTGGGTGATGGGAAACCGTTTGTCACCAAATATTCCAATGCAGGAACTATACCGCAAAATCATGCGATGTGCACATGCTGCAGATTCTTCGTTGCAAACCATTTTCCACCACCGGCTTCGGTCGATATCTTCATTCGTTGTGCAGTTCGGTACTCGGCATTCATTAAAAATGGCCGCCTGTGTTAGAAAAATTTAACATCATTAAAAATTCGTTTCATACTATTCGGCAACTAACCGGACTCCAAATTAAAATCCTTTTGTTGCATAATTTCGACATTTTTTCTTACAATTCCCGAAATTACGGAAGATTCAACTTTGAAATATGTAAAAAAATTCAAGAATTCCAATAAGTTCATGAAACGAATAGAACAGCAATAGGAATAGGAACAGTGCGCGCCGGAAAAAGATGGCCACTATTTTTTTTGTATCATCATTAAATTCGACTATAAATTTTTTTTTAGTATGAAAATAGTTCGGCACAGTGTACGTCGATAAATTAAGTCCACTTGTGCGTACAATTATTCGGAAATACCAAAATTGTTACTCAATCGAAAAAGACCGAATAGTGTACATTACCTTCGTGAAGCGCCATGTGCATAAAAAGAAAAATGGCCACGCCATATAAAAAAAGTGAGACAATTTCCGTTGCCAACCCACGATTGCGGTACAGTACCTATTGGCGTCAGCAGTTGATTCGGCTTAACTCGCATTCAATATGGACAGTCGATAACGTTCTATCACCGGATTCGGTCAATACCAGTACTCAGGAGGGAAATATAGGAAAGAAAGAGGGCTTTGATTCCCCCCACCGAGAACCCGTCATATATCATTCCTCCTATTTGATTAGTTAATTATCTTGTATCAAGTAAATTCCTTGGTGTACCTAGAATCATAGGACAAGTAAAAATCGCGAACCGGTTGAGAAATTTTTTTAAGGGACCTTTTTTTTGGTGGTTGCTGGTTTTTTTTTTTAATATTTTCACTTTTCTTTTTTTTTTTCTCGGGTAATTACCAAAAAGCGCCGTATCTCTACTGGTTAGTGCGTTCGGCTGCTAAGCGGGAGGTTCGCAGTTCGAATCCCAGAAAAACACCAAAAATCTTTAAAAAAAAAAAAAAAAAGTGGGCGCCGTGGCTCAGTGGTAGTGCACATGGCTGCTGCGCAGGAGGTTCAGGTTCGAATCCCAGCAACACCAAAAGTATTTTTCACGGTGTCCCACCTCTCGCGAATGGGTGGCTAACGTTCCGAGAGTAATACCTTGTCACGGAAAGCTTCTCAATTCGCCGTTCGGATCCGGCCTTAAATTGTAGGTCCCTTCCATTTGAGTCCAAAAATTAACATGTGCAGCACAAATGGTCGCGAGAAGTTAGGCCTTGGACCGCAATGGTCTGTTGCGCCAAATATTATTATTAATTACCAAAAAAAGTTCGAATTAATAAGAAAATTTGTTACAGAATCTTCGTCGTCGTCAGCGCTGTCGAGGAGGAGGATTAGCAAGGGAAAAAATGTAAGTACTTAATTGTTTTCTCTCTCTCACTCGTTTGGTTTTTTTTGATTGTTGGTAAATTTTAATCTCGCCGGTAATTAAAGAAGAGCCGCACCCATACTTAATTTTTCTTATATTCTTGTTCACACTACTTGGTGGTTATAATTAAACCACCTAAATTTAGAAAAAAAAACATTAAAAACTTTTATAACACCTATACTTACTAGTTATTTCTAGTTCACACTACTTGTTGGTTATAATTAAACCACCTATATTTAGAAAAAAAAACTTTAAAATATTTAATAAAACCCATACTTATTTGTTTTAATACTATTTAATCATTATCCTTAAGCCACCTATACTTAGTTGTATTTATACAACCCATATTAATTTTTTTTCTTAATTTATGCTAGTTAATAGTTTTGATTAAACAATCTGTACCTAGAATTTCCTCAATTCAACCAATTCGATATAATTAAAATAAAAATAGAGAGAGAACATTTTTCCGATCTAAATAACATGTGTCTTTGCCTTTCATTGGAGAACGTTTCACGTAGGTACGTTTCGCTGGTGCTCGGCTAAGACATAATGAGGTCTTAAAGCGGTTCTTCCGTCGAGGGCTTTCAATAGTCCTCCTGTGACCTTCAGGGCGAGCTAATGCCGATGATGAGGCATGCGCTCTCTGCTTCTTCCCTTTCCTCTGAACCCCTACGACTTCACCAATCCGTGCACGTAATATTTTTTTATGATGGTAAGAACTCAGCTTATGGGGGGGGCGCAAGATCCCACCCTTTTCGGCTAACTAAGCTTGGAGCATTCGCATGACGTGCACCCCGCACCTCTTTATTTGCTACAAATTACACCAACGTTGATGATAAACGACAACAACAACTATTACCATTACATAAATGGCGCCCAACGTGGGGCCCGAGAAGATCGGACTTGTTTCTGTGACTCCTTGGGTCCCACACAAAATTTTCGTGGAAACCCGAAAAGGGTTCAGGCTTCTGTCTGGATTCTGGATGAAAAATTACATCTTTTCGACATGTTCGCTACGTAGCTCGGTGCATACCTCCACCGGATTTTCACCGTATTTATTGACTCTTGGTCAGAACGTGATAGTACACGGGGAAAGCTACAACCTGTTGCGGAAATTGGAAATGCTGGAACCACCGGATACCCTTATATCTCACGAGGACGGGTTAGTACAGGCGCGTGCTAAGGCCAAGCAGAATATGAAGAATGCCTATGACGTAAATGAACGCATTTACAATACTCGAACAAGACACATAGATTTTCAAGTGGGCCAAGGAATATATCTTCGTAACTTCACTCAGCGCCTACTTTTATGAAAGCTCGAATAAAGAAAAAGCTGGGAAATTGTTATTATGATCTGGAAGATTTGCAAGGCAAAGCTATAGGCATCTTTCACTCAAGCAATGACATTCGCTCTCATTGTGTTTGTCGCCTTTTCACTCCTCTCGTTGTTCGTGGTGGAACACCTCGACGTCTATTTTGTAGTGGCGACATGGTCACGCAACACCCTATTTTTGCGGCACCGGCCACAAAAATAATACGCTAATAAATTTGTTAGAAATAACAAACGAAATGCATACATTGGGTGATGGGAAACCGTTTGTCACCAAATATTCCAATGCAGGGACTATACCGCAAAATCATGCGATGTGCACATGCTGCAGATTCTTCGTTGCAAACCATTTTCCACCACCGGCTTCGGTCGATATCTTCATTCGTTGTGCAGTTCGGTACTCGGCATTCATTAAAAATGGCCGCCTGTGTTAGAAAAATTTAACATCATTAAAAATTCGTTTCATACTATTCGGCAACTAACCTGACTCCAAATTAAAATCCTTTTGTTGCATAATTTCGACATTTTTTCTTACAATTCCCGAAATTACGGAAGATTCAACTTTGAAATATGTAAAAAAATTCAAGAATTCCAATAAGTTCATGAAACGAATAGAACAGCAATAGGAATAGGAACAGTGCGCGCCGGAAAAAGATGGCCACTATTTTTTTTGTATCATCATTAAATTCGACTATAAATTTTTTTTTAGTATGAAAATAGTTCGTCACAGTGTACGTCGATAAATTAAGTCCACTTGTGCGTACAATTATTCGGAAATACCAAAATTGTTACTCAATCGACAAAGACCGAATAGTGTACATTACCTTCGTGAAGCGCCATGTGCATAAAAAGAAAAATGGCCACGCCATATAAAAAAAGTGAGACAATTTCCGTTGCCAACCCACGACTGCGGTACAGTACCTATTGGCGTCAGCAGTTGATTCGGCTTAACTCGCATTCAATATGGACAGTCGATAACGTTCTATCACCGGATTCGGTCAATACCAGTACTCAGGAGGGAAATATAGGAAAGAAAGAGGGCTTTGATTCCCCCCACCGAGAACCCGTCATCGCTGGAAAAAAGTTGCGCATAACGCTAGTTCCTGTGCGTCACTAATGGATTTAGCATATCATTCCTCCTATTTGATTAGTTAATTATCTTGTATCAAGTAAATTCCTTGGTGTACCTAGAATCATAGGACAAGTAAAAATCGCGAATCGGTTAAGAAATTTTTTTAAGGGACGTTTTTTTTGGTGGTTGCTGGTTTTTTTTTTTTAAATTTTACACTTTTCTTTTTTTTTTCTCGGGTAATTACCAAAAAGCGCCGTATCTCTACTGGTTAGTGCGTTCGGCTGCTAAGCGGGAGGTTCGCAGTTCGAATCCCAGAAAAACACCAAAAATCTTTAAAAAAAAAAAAAAAAAAGTGGGCGCCGTGGCTCAGTGGTAGTGCACATGGCTGCTGCGCAGGAGGTTCAGGTTCGAATCCCAGCAACACCAAAAGTATTTTTCACGGTGTCCCACCTCTCGCGAATGGGTGGCTAACGTTCCGAGAGTAATACCTTGTCACGGAAAGCTTCTCAATTCGCCGTTCGGATCCGGCCTTAAATTGTAGGTCCCTTCCATTTGAGTCCAAAAATTAACATGTGCAGCACAAATGGTCGCGAGAAGTTAGGCCTTGAACCGCAATGGTCTGTTGCGCCAAATATTATTATTAATTACCAAAAAAAGTTCGAATTAATAAGAAAATTTGTTACAGAATCTTCGTCGTCGTCAGCGCTTTCGAGGAGGAGGATTAGCAAGGGAAAAAATGTAAGTACTTAATTGTTTTCTCTCTCTCACTCGTTTGGTTTTTTTTGATTGTTGGTAAATTTTAATCTCGCCGGTAATTAAAGAAGAGCCGCACCCATACTTAATTTTTCTTATATTCTTGTTCACACTACTTGGTGGTTATAATTAACCACCTAAATTTAGAAGAAAAAAAAAACATTAAAAACTTTTATAACACCCATACTTACTAGTTATTTCTAGTTCACACTACTTGTTGGTTATAATTAAACCACCTATATTTAGAAAAAAAAAACATTAAAAACTTTTATAACATCCGTACTTACTTTTTTATTCTTGCTCACACTACTTGTTGGTTATGATTAAACCAACTATATTTAGAAAAAAAACTTTAAAATATTTAATAAAACCCATACTTATTTTTTTTAATACTATTTAATCATTATCCTTAAGCCACCTATACTTAGTTGTATTTATACAACCCATATTAATTTTTTTTCTTAATTTATGCTAGTTAATAGTTTTGATTAAACAATCTGTACCGAGAATTTCCTCAATTCAACCAATTCGATATAATTAAAATAAAAATAGAGAGAGAACATTTTTCCGATCTAAATAACATGTGTCTTTGCCTTTCATTGGAGAACGTTTCACGTAGGTACGTTTCGCTGGTGCTCGGCTAAGACATAATGAGGTCTTAAAGCGGTTCTTCCGTCGAGGGCTTTCAATAGTCCTCCTGTGACCTTCAGGGCGAGCTAATGCCGATGATGAGGCATGCGCTCTCTGCTTCTTCCCTTTCCTCTGAACCCCTACGACTTCACCAATCCGTGCACGTAATATTTTTTTATGATGGTAAGAACTCAGCTTATGGGGGGGGGGGGGCGCAAGATCCCACCCTTTTCGGCTAACTAAGCTTGGAGCATTCGCATGACGTGCACCCCGCACCTCTTCATTTGCTACAAATTACACCAACGTTGATGATAAACGACAACAACAACTATTACCATTACATAAATGGCGCCCAACGTGGGGCCCGAGAAGATCGGACTTGTTTCTGTGACTCCTTGGGTCCCACACACAATTTTCGTGGAAACCCGAAAAGGGTTCAGGCTTCTGTCTGGATTCTTTTGGTTCCACATTCTTCCCTCTTTTCTCCAATTTTAAGTTGAAAATAGTTTAATTAAAAACAGTTTCCTAAATGGGACTGACTGCTTTTGTACATCCAGCGTGATGGATTGCGCAAGCTCATCCGGAAATGCAAGAGAACTGGTGCTCGACTGCCGGTTTCTTGACCGTTGATACTTGTGCAGTCACAATACTTTCATTCTTTTGACAGTTTTCCATCTGCCCAGAAATGTTTCTCGCTGGAACTAATTTGTTCCTTCCTAATTTTGCTTATCCGATTGATAAGATCGTGACTTGGTTCTTCTTGGAACTGCAGTAGTTTAGCATGCAGACCTGACCAGAAGTGAATCGGTTCTTCTTTAAATTTCATTACTTTTAGCGTCCGTCTGACTTCCTGACCAGAAGTGAATCAGTTCTTCTTGGAATTGCAGTAGTATCAGACACAGGCTAACTATTTGATAAGAGGATGACCAAAATTGGAGTTCATAAAACTTCAACCTCTACCATTTCTTTCGTCAGTTTGACAAATAGATTTTCGTTCTCGATCTATCTAGGGTTTTCTTTGACCAGTGGAACCATTTTCTAGCTGGATTTCTAACCAGATAGTGACTCGATTCTTCTTGGAATTGCAGGACTTTAGCTTAGAGCTAGCTGCTGACCAGAAGTGAATCAGTTCTTCTTGGAATTGTAGTAAATTTTAGCGGGGTTGACCTGGCTAATCAGAAGACACCGACGGAAATTTGAAAGTTAGATACCTGGTATTTTGTTAGAGAGGTTAGGATCTAATTGGTATATCTAAGATTGAAGATTGTATAATTAAGATTTAGTTTGGTTATTCAAAACTTATTTATTATAAATAAGGTTTTACTATCGATTTATCTCAGAAATTTTGAAAAATTTCCTTTTGTTGTTGCAAAAATAAAGCTCTTTAGTTTAGCTCCGGCTTTAGTTACAATTGATTTTTTTTTTTTTGAAAACTGTGCTGCTTCATTTGGAAGATCCGTGCATAGATAGAAATTATCGAATTTTTTTTGAATAAGTATTTAAAAGCATACGACGTTTCTTCGTATATCTATATCTATGCTTGAATAGCAATTGTCTTATTGAATTCTCAATCCATTCGAATAGTCATTTAAACACATACGACTGTTCCTATTATCATTGTATCTTGGGGAATTCCACAAATCCGCGTTTGAATCTGCCCGTTAGCTTAGAAATTTGTGCCCCGTTTAAAGTAGTTTGTTGGAACTGCCAGACTGAGGGTCACAGTTTTAATGTGTGTCTTGAGCCGCGTCAAATATTCTGCTATGGCTGTGGTGCACCGAATACGTATAAACCGAACTGAAGATTTTGTACCCAAAAGGGAAACTTGCCGAAGGGTGTGAACAAAACCACCAGCTCACACCCACCAGCGTCATAAGTAATCACGTCTCCTCTAAACAATTCTGTTAAACCAAAACTTGAAACACCCAAGGTTAGCATTGCGTTAAAAGCTCTGGATGATGATTCGTTAAACATAGAGACCAATAGAAATTTATATCCAATTAGACTTTACCACCTCCGTGTCAAGGAATATAACCTCGCTCGAGCGAAAATTTTCAACTGTGTCGGTTCTCTTGTAAAAACCAGGCCTACCAGATCTTCTGACAGGATGAACCAGTTTTGGAAAGAGTTCGAGAAAGTCGCAAACTGTTAATAAGTACTATTTTCGTTCCATCAAATGATGTTCGACCGTACGCTTCCGTTCAACTGCTGGGCCAGGACGTGTTGGGACGTTAGACAGCGGAGCATCTATTAGTTGTATTGGTGGATCTCTGGCCACGGAAGTATGCTATCATTAGGAATTATAGAGGAATCGCAATTATAGAGGAATCTCAAAGTTCCTAGAACTCACCGGTAGTCTTGGTTCGTAAGCCAGGAAAGGTTAGATTGTGTCTTGTCTCCAGAAAACTTAACGCCGTAACTGTCACTGATGCGTATCCTCTTCCGCACATACAGGGGATACTAAGTACAATCTCGCGTGCCGAGTTTATTTCCAGTCTCGATCTGAAGGACGCCTTCTGGCAAATTCCCTTGGAGGTGAATTCTCGAGGGAAAACCGCATTTTCAGTGCCTAAACGTCCGTTGTACCAATTTAAAGTCATGCCGTTTGGTCTTTGTAATGCACCTCAAACTATGTGCCGTTTGATGGACAAAGTTATTGCGGCGGAATTACACGGACAAGTTTTTGTTTACCTTGATGACTTATTAGTCATCACAGAAGATTTCGATAGTCATGTAGAAATCCTACAAAAGGTTGCTGGGCACATTAGCCGCGCTGGTTTAACTCTGAATATCGCCAAAAGCAAATTCTGTCTTCGAGAGGTTAAGTATCTCGGACATATTATGGGGAAAGGCGGCTTGAACACAGATTCCGATAAAGTAAAAGCTATCGTGGAATATCCAGTTCCAAATACGGTGCGTCAACTTCGTCGTTTTCTCGGCATGGCGCGGTGGTATAGAAAGTTTGTACCAAATTTCGCATCCATTTGTGCACCCTTGCCAGATCTTTTGAAGAAGTCAAAAGGCTAACGGTGGAACAGTGACGCGCAGTTGTCGTTCGAAGAGTTGAAGGCTAAACTGACTTCTTCGCCGGTGTTGTATACTCCGAACTTTGCGAAACCCTTTATAATTCAGTGCGATGCTAGTCAATCCGGAGTCGGAAGCTTGCTCAAACTATCGATGATGGTTCGGAAGTGCCAATCGCATACTGGTCTCAAAAACTCAATAAAGCGCAACGCAATTATAGCGTGATCGAGCCAGAGTGTCTGGCTGCCGTGCTTAGCATCAAGCATTTTCGACAGTTTGTCGAAGGACTCGAATTTACACTCATAACAGACCATAATTCGTTACAATGGCTCATGCGTCAAACAGATCTTAGCGGAAGACTAGGTCGATGGGCTTTAAAGTTACAAGGCTTTCAATTCTCAATTCGTCATCGAAAGGGGACTGAAAATAAAGTACCAGACGCACTTTCAAGAGTCTTCGAAAATGACATAACAGCCTTGGAGATCTTGGAACCTGAAATCGACCTTTCTTCTTCTGAATTCTGCTCGGCCGAATACGAACAATTGAAACGTCAGGTTAACGAAAACCGCGATCGAATACCCGATCTGAAGGTCATAGACGACCAATACTTGTACAAACGAACAGAGCTCTTGGGTTCCCAAAGGCCTCACATCACAAGTAGTGAAACAAACTCACGATTCGTTAACGTCTGCACATGGTGGAATTAACAAAACCTTGCAACGGATTAAATGCAATTTCTATTGGCCTCGAATGTTTGCGCAAGTGCGAGATTACATTATCAACTGTGAGGTGTGCAAAATCACAAAGCACCCAAATGTTTCGTTAAGACCACGAATGGGTCGACAGAATGTTTCCAAAAGACCTTTCAACGTCTGTATATGGACCTTATAGGACCATTTCCTAGATCGAAATCCGGACATATTGGATTATTGATCGTTTTAGACCATTTCACAAAGTTCCATTTTCTGTTACCACTTAAAAAGTTCGTTGCGAAACCCATCAGTGAGTATCTGAAAAATTACATCTTTTCGACATTCGGAGTACCTGAGACTATCATCACCGACAATGGGGTACAAAAGTACACTTTTTAACCACCTGCTAGCAACCTATGGAGTTGAGCACATTTACACAGCACTCTATTCGCCACAGGCGAATGCGTCTGAACGGGTTAACAGATCGCTTATAGCCGCAATCCGGACTTTCGTCTGTAAAGACCAGTCTGAATGGGATGTTAGTCTCTGTCACATAAGTTGTTCGCTACGAAGCTCGGTGCATAACTCAACCGGATTTTCACCGTATTTCTTGACTTTTGGTCAGAACATGATAGTACACGGGGAAAGCTACAAACTGTTGCGGAAATTGGAAATGCTGGAACCACGGTATACCCTTATATCTAACGAGGACGGGTTAGTTCAGGTGTGTGCTAAGGCCAAGCAGAATATGAAGAATGCCTATGACGTAAATGAACGCATTTACAACACTCGAACAAGAAACATAGATTTTCAAGTGGGCCAAGAAATATATCGTCGTAACTTCGCTCAGCGCCTACTTTTATGAAAGCTCGAATAAAGAAAAAGCTGGGAAATTGTTATTATGATCTGGAAGATTTGCAAGGCAAAGCTATAGGCATCTTTTATGCTAAAGATAAAAAGCAATGACATTCGGTCTCGTCGTGTTTGTCGCCTTTTTCACTCCTCTCGTTGTTCATGGTGGAACACCTTGACGTCTATTTTGTAGTGGCGACATGGTCACGCAACACCCTATTTTTGCGGCACCGGCCACAAAAATAATACGCTTATAATTTTGTTAGAAATAACAAACGAAATGCATACATTAGGTGATGGCAAACCGTTTGTCACCAAATATTCCAATGCAGGAACTATACCGCAAAATCATGCGATGTGCACATGCTACAGATTCTTCGTTACAAACCATTGTTTAGCACGAATTCCAGTGTGGGAAATTTGCCGCAAAAACATGCGATTTTTTGCTCAGCTAGCCTATATGGATGCAACACTCAAGACTCTTGGTTACATTACCTCAAAATATGACAAGTGCATTTATCACAAAACTTTAGCCGAGAAAATTACCCTGATTACAGTGGACGATTTGCTAGTGGCAACAAATAATCAGAAGAAGTTCGATATGCTGAAGCAGAGTCTGTCTGACATTTTTGAAATAAAGGATATGGGATATCCAGAGCTGTGTGTTGGACTAGAAGCCAAACGTTTTTCTGACAGTCTGCGCATCAGTCAAGGTGGATTTATTAACAACTTGCTGGATAAACATGGGCTTACGGATTGTAAACCGGAGCGTTTACCAATGCCAGTAAATTTGAAATTGCAACAAGAACCAACAGTTCCATGAGAAAGGAAGGAAATAGAGAAAACCAAATATCGCCGTTTGATAGGAAGTCTGCTACACCTCTCTACCTTTAGTAGACCTGATATAGCTTTCGCAGTCAATACACTGTCGCAGTTTAACAGCGATCCTAGGCAGTATCATTGGAATGCAGCAATCCATGTTCTCCGATACTTACAAGGATCAAGGAATGCCGGTATCGTTTATAGGAAGATGTCACTTGAACTCCACGCGTTCGCTGATGCTAGTTAGGCGAGTGATTTCAACGACAGGAAGTCACAAAGTGGATATGCATTCATTTATGGAGGAGGAACAATGCTCTGGGGATCTAGGAAACAGAAGATTGTGACCACATTAAGTACTGAAGCAGAGTATGTAAATCTAAGCTCTGTTGCAAAAGAAGCGGCATTTTTGCGTAATCTAATGGAGGAACTTGGACTTCATCAAGGACCAGTGATAAATTGGAGCGACAGTCAATGTGCACAGGCGATAGCAAACGCAATGGGAGTCCAGGTGCGAACTAAACACCTCGACATACGACATCATTTCATCAAAGAAGCAGTGGCGGATGGCAAAATTAAGTTAGCCTTCATCAAGTCAGAACAGATGGCTGCAGATGCATTACGAAATCCATGGCAGTACCAGCTCACATGTGATGTTTTAAGCATTTAGGAATGATTTTTTAAATCAACCACACGACGACAGATTGTGGATTTGAGAAGGGGTGTTGGGTGAACAAATGTGAAGCCACATTTACATTGGCACACCATACACAAACCACAATCCACATATATTTAAATACAGCCTACAAGAAGATGGCAGTACATTTTTTCTGTCACTTCCTTTTTGGCGTTTGTATCAAACACTTCTTTTAATAAATATTGCTCTATAATTTGTAGTACTAATCGCATTACATCTGTGATTTTTTTTCTTAGCGCAACCCAACAAATAGCCACGAAAATAAAATGCAACTTCTAGAAAAAGTTTAACTTTCAAAAATGAACAATAAAATTAATGATATAGTCAAACATTGTAAAATATGCAAACTTTCTAAGTACAATTGTCATCACAACAAGATTAAAATTGCTCCAACTACTATACCTCAATACGCAGGCGAAATAGTACATTTACGTTACCGACAAGAAACTAGTTCTCACCGCAGTTGACAAATTGATAAAATATGCAGAAGCCAATCTTATTGAATCTAGATCATCCAAATATATCAGAGAACCTACAAGAAAATTATTATTTGCTTTTGGAGTACCAATAACAGTCGTGGGGGACAATGAAAAATTAGCATTAGCATATTTAAACCCCCTTCATAAGCAAGTTCTGTAAAGGGACAAGTAGAACGATTCCACTCAACGTTGCGATATTGCGCTGCTTTTTCGGAGTAAGAGTCAGTGTTGAACCTGATCAGTACGAAAGAGCTAAAAAAGAAAATATTCAAGCAATAGTAGAAAAAAAAGACTTAGACACAATAAAAACAGAAAAATTTCAAAAGTATATCAACTAGGTGAAGTAATTTATGCTAAATAGAACAAAAGGTTAAGCACGAACCTATCCCTAAGATACAAAAAAGAAATAGGCATTACAGAGTCTGGCAGAACAGTTCACAAAAATCACATTAAAAATTAAATTTACCTTTTTCTAGGTTACTTATTATTCTTTGTTTAGCTAAAGTTCAAAATTTTAAGTACACCTCATACATCTAATTACCATAAATAATGGGTTTGCAAAAATACAAGAGTGATCTTTTAAGTTTATTCATTAACACGAACTGGACAAGTAGAATCACGAAGATTTTCTAGCACAAGACAAAACGTTGAAAAATATTTTAATAACACGACACGAACTTAACCAAACCATTGACATACTGAATACAATAAAACCTAGAACAGACTGACAAAAAAGGTCCTCTAATTTCCTGGGTACAGCCTAGAAATTTATAGCAGGAAGTCCTGACCATGATAACATACTGTTAGTTAAGAAGACGTCGGACGAACTAATTACTATCATTAATCAGCAAGTAGTTATTAACAAAGCATTTAACGAAAAGATAAATATTTTAACAAATATCACCAATCAAAAATTAAAAAGTGAATTCTTAAATAATGAATTAATAATTTTAAGCATTTAAAATATAATAAGATTGATAAAAGAAGATTTGATAAACATAAAATATGCTATTCAATATGCCAAAAAATATTATGATTAACCCTATTTTATTAAACAAAAAAGAAATCAATCAGGACCAGCGACTTTTGGTTAAATTAAAAAGAAAATGTACAAAATAAAACTTTCCGCAACTTTATGGTTTTAGTGATATTTCTATTTAAATGTTTTCTCTTCGGCTTCTCCACCAATTCCATTCAATCGGGTTTTCCTTTTTTATTTTTTTGATTCACAATAACGTTTTATATTAACATAAGACCGTTTATACGGTGAGTAAATTTTTAAATACATTACAATAAGCAAAATACATTAAATTCTCAGTGTCAACCTAATTATACTGTAATTTATTTAATGTAAGTAATTTTAGATTTTATAAATCCGTTGCGATTTTTAACGCGCTTTTGAAAGCGTGGGCCGAAACATAATGTGACAGATTTTGTCTGTGAATAGTGAGGCAAGCAAGGTTGCAACCTCTCACCATTGCTTTTAACAATTGTCATCGACTGAGTGATGAAAATAGTAACCCATACTCCACCGGGTTTGCCATGGAATGTTTTTCACTGCCTTGAAGACCTGCCTATGTAATCTGTCTCCTATCACAATCGCTATGGAGCGTGACATGGAGCGAAAATTATACTCACTAAAACTCCACGCTAATAAAGTGGGTTTAAAAATTAACGTCTCAAAAACAAAGCTACTGCGCGTTAACGCTAGTGGAACATGTGATTTCTCGATTGATGGACATCAGATAGAAGAAGTAGATAAGTTTTGTTATTTGGTCAGCTGGATGTCAAAAAATGGTGGTGCTGACTCAGGTGTGTGCTCCCGTGTAAACAAGGCGCGACACTCCTATAGTATGCTAAATAATATCTGGAACTCCTCGCAAATCTCCCGGAATCTGAAGCTAACGATCTTCAGATCTAACGTTCTCTCAATACACTTGTATGGCTGCGAAACGTGGAAAGTCACAGAGTCAATTGCGCCCACCTCCAAGTCTTCGTCGAAAAGTGCTTAAGGAGGATACTGAGAATAAGATGACCGGACATTATCACCAATCAAAACTTGTGGAGAGTAACGCATCAGGAAGCAATCGCGATCACCATCAGACGACGAAAATGGAGCTGGATTGGCCACACTTTGAAAAAGCCAGCGGACGATATTACGAAACTAGCGCTCGACTGTAATCCACAAGGAAGTCGTCCTAACAAGACATGGAAAAGGACAATAGAAGAGAAAGCAAGAACTCAGGCGATAAATCGAGTTCGTTGGCGGGCTTTTGTAGAAGACCTATGCTCCCTCGCGGAGTAAAGGAAAGAAAGAAAGAATGCGTTTACTAATTTACTAATTTTATTTCGACATATTTTTGGTTTGGTTTCTTTGTTAAATAGTTTTGTTTTCTGATCGCTTTGCTTGAAAGATTCTCCCCAACTTTCAATTGGTACTTTGCATAATGCATGCACAGCGCGGCGGTAAATGCCGTTCTTCGTCTTCACTGATGCCACTGTAACTAATCCGTCGGTTCCAGCAAACACCTCATTTATGCGGCCAAGCAGTTCTTGGTGGTAGGTTTCTGCCAATAAATAAAACAATATCATCAACACTTACATTCGGTTTCGACGAAATCCATTTCGTTCGTGACTGCATTGTTGTCAGGCATTTGTTATGGAGCGAGGTGCCACTAGGAGTTCTGTCACTGGCAAGGACGTCGCGACACGCTCGCGGTTGCTCGGCTGAGCTCGTCGGACGGCTGGTCTTTGTCACTTACCAGTGACACCTCACCGTGAACAATAAAAATTTTTGTCGTGTCGACTTATAAAAAGGTGAATAAAAAAAGGACAGGGTAGGTAGGAAAAGGGAAGGATGTCCTCTCAGTCCAGTTGCAGTCAGGTCGTTCCTTCCTTTCTTAACATTAAATCTATGACTAAACTTCCCTATGTTAACCTATATTAAAATTAAAGGTGAATGAAAATTTGTTTCATTTTCATTAACGAAAATATTTCATTTCCTTAAATAATCTAATTACCTACTATCTAATTCTATTCTAGGAGGAATGACCTGGCTGCATCTGCACCGAGGCATCGCAAAATAGTCAAGGAAGTGGTCGACGTCTATCAGTCTATCAGTCCATAGTTCGTCAGGTCATTCTCTGAAAAGCGAAAGGAGAAAACCACCATGGGATCATCGATCCCAGCCACACACCTTCAGCCCAAGTACTCTACTCACTCATGATGTCTAATATAATGTACGAGCAAAAAAAATGAAATACCAACCCAAAGGTTGAACAGAATCAAAATTCAAGTTTTTTTAATTAATTCGTTATAAACTTTTATTGTAAATTAACTATTCATTTGGGTTTGAATTTAAAAAAGGTTTATATAAAAATTTTATTGTTCTTATGTTATATGTTAATTTTGTATGTATATATTCAAAAGAATTTATAATTCGTTTATAATTGTAAAAAAAATAAATCAATTTATTGTTGATGCAACTAGGTTGCAATGAATTTAATAGAAAAATGAAATTTAATAAAAAAATCAAAGTTTAAACAAAAGGAATGATCAAATACTTTTCACTGCTCTTAGTAGTAAATATAGGTTTTCAGAAAAATTATACAATGATGACTTACTTAGCTTTCAAAGAGATCCTGCCGGCACGATGTCGTTGAATCACCTGTAGCAAAGTGGGTTAATAGATTATAGGCTACTACTTAACGCAGTTTACACTTAGCAGAATTACGTAAATGTAATTTAAAATAAAAAAACTCAGAAATAGGAAAGAAAACTCAATTTTAAATAAGTTCCATACAACTCAATTTTAAATTAAATAAAGACTCAATTTTAATTTAATTTAATTTTAAATTCAACAAAAAAACTCAAAATGGTAAAGAAACTCCATTTTAAATAGATTTAATTAAAATTCAATTTTTGTTAAAACAAACGAAACTCGATCCACTGTTTGCTCAAATCTTTTTAATAGGATTTGGGGGTTTTGTTTCTGATGAGCTAATACGAGCCCCGTCGCTGGCACGATGATTGTCGTTGTAGTTCTTCTATTAACTACAAGATTTCAATTAGTTTGACTTTCACAAAAATGGTGTTTAGCGCATTTGCACTACTTTTACTTTTTAGAAATGAAATGGTGTTTTCACTTATGGAAAATTTCAATAAGTTTGACTTTCACAAAAATGGTGTTTAGCGCATTTGCACTACCTTTACTTTTTAGAAATGAAATGGTGTTTTCACTTATGGAAAATTTCAATAAGTTTGACTTTCACAAAAATGGTGTTTAGCGCATTTGTACTACTTTTACTTTTTAGAAATGAAATGGTGTTTTCACTTATGGAAAATTTCAATTAGTTTAAATTTCACAAAAATGGCGTCTAGCGCATTTGCACTACTTTTCCTTTTTAGAAATGAAATGGTGTTATCACTTATGGAAAATTTCAATTAGTTTGAATTTCACAACGATGGTGTTTAGCTCACTTGCAAACTTTAAAAAAAATGGTGCTGCCTTATTTTCCGTTCATAAACTAATTTTTAAATCTCCGCCTATAAAGGTTTTCAACTTTTTAAACTTTGAAATTTAAATTCCTTTCTTATATCGTCTTCGATTTTGACTACCAGGATTAACTCTCGCCGTTGCTGAAAAATTTTCAACTGACTCTTCTAAAATCTATGCTATCGGCTAGCCATAAATCATCCACCTATCGACCGACTACCACATCCCGTTTTTCGCCATCGAACATTCCCGAAATTATTTATGCGTCAAGTATTATTTTGTCCTTTGTATTCTCATTTTTTTTGTCCGTAAATAGTGCGTAAGCCATGTCTTATTTCTGTCCTTTTTTAAACTTAAAAATTACAATTACTAATAAACATTAAACATGAATAACGATCATACGACACTTAATCAATTATTAATTTATACACACATCAAACACTCAAACCCATTTCCAGTAAGATAATCTATTTGAAATCCCTATGCTTCCCCAACCTTTGCCATTCTATATTCATAATGGACTAGCCATTTAGAACAGATGACTTATGTCAACATATCGAGTGACAGATATAAGTCAATAATTGTTTTTTTTGTTGTCAAATCGGGTGGGTTGACTTTTGTGCTTTTTGTCTATATTTCGTTTTCTTTATTTGTTCTTTTCTGTTTGTTTATTTTATTAATTATATCGGGTTTGTGAAATTAGCGAAATATAGTGTCGTTAGGGCTGAGGGAATATCCGGCCCCAGCCCTGAAATCACTAGGACATCCAAAAAATGTGAAGCATTTTACATACAAGCAGAAGTAGTGGAACTTGCTGCTGTGAACATTCAACAGGTAAGTGCAAATCTATAATCTAGAGGCGCGATTTCTACCTTTTCCAAAAAAGAAAATTTATTTGGGACGTAACGTCGTGTTGTACGTGGACGTAATATATTCGATGTGCCACCGTTGCCAAATATGTTGTCTCATGCGTTGCAGCATTTCTCATCGACTCAACTTGGATACCTTTTCATTCATCAAGTTTACTTCGGGAACCAGGACCAATGGATTACCCACAATGAAATGAGCTGGTGTCAAAATATCGCCTTCCATATCAGCTGGTAGTGCGCAAAGAGGTCGAGAATTTAGAATAGCTTATATCTCCAGAAGTAAGGTTTGCAATTCTTCGAGGGACATTCGCGGGGTTAAAGAGCCAAGTGATTGACTCTCTTGACAGACTATTGTTGATTTCTACAGTATTTGCTTTTAGAAATGCAAATACTTCTCGCAGTTGTCTTTCGGCACCTATGAAGTTTGATCCGCAGTCACTATAGATGTCTGAACAAATACCCCATCTAGCAATAAACCTTTTTAATGCAGATAAAAATATATTTGTTGTTAAATCTGTGGTTAAATCTATGTGGACTGCACGAGTACTGGTACAAAAAAATAGGCACACATATGATTTAAATAGTTTCTGCCCTCTTCCCCGTTTGTGAAATGCGAGTATTGGTCCAGCAAAATCAACGCCTACTTGCAAAAAGGCTCGAATGTGTTGGACTTTACACGCCGGTAGATTTCCTATTTCCTGTGCCAACGGAATGAGTTTTGCTTTAAAACACTGTAAACACCTTCTAATCACCATGCGTACTTATTGTTTTTCCTTTACTACCAAAAACTTTTATCTCAGCATACTTGTCATAAACTGGAAACCATCATGATAATAGCGGTTGTGATATGTTTCTACAATTAACGTTGTTAATTTCCACGGCGGTAAAATTATGCCTGATTCCATTAGCGACATTTGCATTTTGTATCCTTCCTCCTACTCTTAGTATTCCTTCAACATCATTATACGGTTTCAGATACTTAAGTTAACCTTTGATAGGATTCGATTTTTTAATGGCTTCAATTTCCTCTATCATATAGCTTTGTTGTACTCATCTGCAATACAGTTTGACCGCTTCTTCCAATTCTTCGACTGTTATTGGTCCTTTAGGTCTAACTGATTTTCTGCAGTTGTGGATAAAACGTTGAAAGACAGCGACTGTTCTAATGATTTTTCTGTACGAGGAAAGTCTTTCGATCAAGTCTAAGCGAACCGAAATTTGCTGACAATCTGCTATCAAGGCTATGCTTAATCATGGTCGTTCTTCTTCCTGGGAACCGTAGTTAGTTTTTTGCATTGGCCAACCTTCGATATTTCTGCGTAACCACCTTGTCGCTGTCCACCATAACTCATGATTTATTATTTCAGATGGTAGCATTCCGCGTGACGCACTGTCGGCCAGATTGTCCTTGGTAGGCCCCTGACGCCATTTGTCTCTTGGAACTATTTCTAAAATTTGGGACGTTCTGTTGCCAACAAATGTCTCCCATCGAACCGGAACGTCCGACAACCAGTCTTATACAATAGTCGAATCTGTCCAACAGATTATGTTTGACCCCATATCTTCATATCAGCTAACGTATATTAACCACGGCCGCGTAGGCACGTTCACTCGCGTCATAGAAACCGTACAGTTCGATGTTCATCTTATGAATAGTTGTCTTCAACCAACGTGGAATTCGAACCTTCTCTAGACAGTGTAGTTGATACCGTATGATTAACCATTATTACTTGACTGTCTGTGGCAACTTATCATCCCAATCCATTGCCTTAAGCCACAGAGTTTGGAACAAAATTTTAATTTTAATCAGCACAGAAGTCACCCAACCCAGCGGATCGAAGATTTGGCTGGTTTCAGATAATATGTAGTCTTATTTTGGTATAAGCTAGAGTATCTAAGCTGACACGATACGAAAATGCATCCAATTTCGGGTCCCACTGTAAACCCAAAACTTTTACGGTTATGCCATCTTGTGAAAAATCCTTAATTGTTTTGTTGTCACCCTATCCTCCAATGGTGTCGCGTCCAAGAACGTATCTGAATTTGAAATCCATTTTCGTAATTTTATTCCGGCTTAGTTCAGAATATGTACAAGGCCGTTTTTTAGTTCAAGAGCTTTTTCTACATTTGCTGCACCCGCCATTAGGTCACCTACGAAGGTGCATTTCCTGAGCGTGGCTGATGCTGAAGGACAGTGATTATGGTATATGGCTGAAAGCTCGTTCAAAACCCTTGTTGCTAGGTATGGAGCCTTGATGTTCCATACGTTAAGGTCGTCAGTTTGTAGTGTTTAATTGGCTCCCTATCGCTTGATCTCCAGACTATCGCTTGGTACTTTCTGTCTCCCTCTCGAACCAGTTTCTGCCGGTACATTTTCTACACGTCGGCACTAATCGCTGTTTTATTCAGGCAAAAGCGCAATAATATAGTATATAATGTTCACTTTCAAGAAGTAAAATAAAGCTGACTTTCAAAATTCGGCTTTATTTCGCATTATGAAAGCATCTTTAATGTTGGCTGTACCGTTGGCCCAACCATAAGTAGATCGTTTAATGACAAACCATTCGATATCTTGGCGAAGGCATGAAACACGACCCTAAATTTTGACGATGTCGATATTTCATTGTGGGGTAGGAAGTAGGTAGTTCAAATTCTCTATATCTTTATCTTTGACCTCTACCATGTGCCCAAGTTGATGATATTCGGTCATGAAGTCTGTGTATGCTTGCTTGAATACTGAATCCTTTACAAAGCTTCGTTCAATCGAATTTAATCGACTTACTGCTAAATTTAATGAGTTTCCTAATTCTCTCTTATTTTGTTGAAGCGGTTGTACTACAAATCTTACATTTGCATTTTGGGATGTGGTTTTTACAAACAATTCTTCGCAATTTGCTTCTTCTTGTGTTAACCTTGGTATGTCTGGGATACCTTCAACTTCCCAAAACTGATTTAACATGCTTTCTACACTGCCTTGCTCAGTGAACACTTGACCCAAATTGCTCGTCGTTTCGCTTAGCGGTTGTGCTTCTAGCTCCCCGCCGAGTACCCAACCAAATATTGTCTCTACCGCAACTATATTGTGTTTGTGCGCAACGCTAATTTATAATGACGTTTGAGTTGTCAGCTCTAAAGACAAGGCCAATCTGTTTGCTGCGCATTTCGCAGCTAGCTCCACGCTTCCAGATTGTGCATTCCTGCCTCCTGCACCTCAGAGTATTGAACACTCTATGGGACTGATATTCATTCGTACTCGTGCAGTTACTAGAATTTTAAACGATCTCAACACTCATTAATCCGCTGGGCCAGATGGTATTGCCCCATTAGTTCTGAAGAGGTGTTCTTCCAAGGTGGCATTACCATTGCGTAGGCTTTTCCATCTATCCTATTCTTCTGGACTTTTCCCTAGATGTTGGCAAACAGCCCGTCCCCAAAAAGGCGATCTGTCGTCTCCTTCTTCGTACCGACCCATAGCACTTACATCCATTCTTTCCAAGGTCATCGAAACGCTGATCAATTTTCAGCTCAAGAAATATCTTGAAACCAACGAAATCGTTAGTGGCCGGCAGTATGGATTTCGTGAGCAACGTTCTACTGGTGATTAGATGGTATATCTCAACGAACAGTGGAACCGGTTTTTGCATCAATTTGGAGAAAGCAAAGCTGTTGCACTCGATATTTCTAAGGCATTTGACAGAGTTTGGCCTCAAGCTCTTTTGTCCAAAATGTGTGTTTATGGAGTCGATGATAAGCTGCTTTACTGGATTATAAACTATCTTTTGGACCGCTCAATTCAAGTTGTATTGGATGGTTTCAAGTCTAAGGTTCATTATTTAAATGCTGGCGTTCCTCAGGGCTCTTTTTTGTCCCCGACACTCTTCCTGATTTTTATTAATGATCACTTATCTGTGACTTCTAATCCAATTCACTCTTGCGCTGACAACAGCACTCTCAGCTTCTCATATATGTTTGAGGAACGTCCCTCCACTACTCATGTGGAACTCAAAAAACTTCGTATGTTAAGCACGTTAAATTCTGACCTAGACAGCATAATACAATGGGAAAAAGCTTCCAAAACTTCCAATATTATAGACAGATATATCGAGAAAAGACCAGAAAATTGTAGCCTTATTCCCTTATTTACAACTAACGATACTTATATGCAATGAGTCAGCTTCTAAAAATAAACTACATGTTCAATCATGTTCTTTTACAAAAAACGGGCAAACCGCACAAACCGGTTTGACTACATTTTTGAACAGTACATAATGATTCAAACTTGCAGGCGGTTACATTTTAAGTTTGAAATAATCTAAAGTCTTACAGCCTAAAAGTATGCTACATAAGAGTGCTCATTTTTAGTATGCAGTAATTACGTTGCGATTTATTTTAGGATTCGAATTCTATTGTACTCGTATGCGCTACTAACTATTTGTCGTGACATTATCCCCTCCTTAATTCTGTTCGTCTCGAAGAGAGATTCAATCTGTCAATGTCAACAACTTTCAATTCACATCTTTGTTGAATCCTATATACGACACCATTAATCCTCTTAATGATTTTATGAGGTTCTTCCCAACTTTGCTGTAGTTTTGGAGATTTACCTTTTCTTCTCTTGGGATGTAAAGCCAGATCAATTGTCCTTCCTAAAATCCACCACAGTTTGCACGTAAGTCATATCGCGTTTTCATCCGGTTGCTGGCATTCACTAGTTTGCTCCTTACTGCAGCATGAACAGCGATCATCCTCTGTCTTAGATCACTAATGTAGTTCTCCTTTGTTGTTGGATCTACTGGTGGTGATCCAAATTTAATGTCGCAGGGTAGACGAAGTTCTTTGCTCAATACAACCATTGCTGGTGAGTTTTTAGTAGTGTTGTGGAAAGCGTTACGATAACCCATCATAAACAACGGTATACAACGATCCCATTCATCTTGGTTGGCATTAACTTCTTTTCGCAGATGCTCTTCCAGCGTCCTGTTACTTTTTACTGTAGGACTTGCTGTTGCAATCTCATGCCACTCCGGTCTTTCATCTTGCTCCATCCATTGAAATATTGGAGCAATCGAATCATCGCGTTTTTGTTCCTCCCTTAGCTGCTCTGTTGTCCAGCAATCATCAACTTGTTTTCTTGCCTTGTACAGTGTTTGCATTTGGGTGCACAAGGTCTTCTGGATAACCCGTCGACATTATTGTGCAGCATTCCTTTTCGATGCTCTGTTCTGCATGTGTATGCCTGGAGTCGTTCGATCCATCTCGTCACTTGACCTTCTGGTTCCCTGAAATGCATTAACCACTTGAGAGCTGCATTGTCAGTTCGAAGAAGAAATTCCTGACCGTATAGGTACTTGTGGAAGTTCCTTTGTTTGAAAAGGCTACATTTCGACGGACTCAACTTTAATCCTGCTGCTTTTATGGTTTCCAGAACTTGCCGAAGATTATTCACGTGCTCATTAAATTTACGACCAAAAACAATGATGTCATCCCAATAGACCAGACATGTCTTCCAGCTAAGACCTCGCAAAACATCTTACATCAACCGCTCGAACGTAGCAAGAGCGTTGCATAAACCAAACGGCATTATAGAAAATTGTTACAAGCAGTTTCCCGCAGTAAATGCTGGCTTCTCCTTGTCATCGTCATGAATTGCTACCTGCCAGTATCCGCTTCAATGTACTGAAGATTCTGGCTCCGGATAAGGTGTCCAATGTGTCATCTATACGCGGTAATGGATAACTATCCTTTTTGGTGACATCGTTCAGTTTCCGATAGTCCACACAAAATCTGGTTGAACGATCTTTCATTCTCTTGGACAAGTACCACAGGAGCGCTCCATGGGCTTTTAGACTTCTCTATGATTCTATATTGTTACGTTAGGTGTTCCCACTTGGGGTCTGCCACTGTAAGGAGACATCGACACCTTGTCGTTGCCTCAGCCTAGCTCAACGGATGGGCAGATCTTGTCACCCTCCAGTGACCCCTCTCCGTAAACAAAAAAAAAGGTTTGTCTCGTCTAAATAGATCGAAAGGACATAGCAAAAAAAAAAGGAAAAAGGTTATGTGAAAGAAATAAGTGAAAGGGTACAGCCTCCATGTCCAGTTGTGAGTGGGTCATTGGCATTGCTTATCTACTAAAACTATAAATAATTAAAACTAACCATTATTTAAAGTGGTGGAGATTCTTTTAATTTAAAAAACTACTAACTAAACTAAAAAAAAAATGCCAATGCCCAATCACATCTGCATAAGGAGCTTCGTAAAACTGCCGAGGGAACGTTCCGTCGTTGTCTTTGTAATAAGTAAGTCCTCGTCACGTCATTTTATTTTCTTCGGAAATGGCCCAGTCACCAGTTAAAATCATCGATCACACACCGGTCCAACACGATTTACTCGCTCATGGCGTTTACTTCCCGTGGCGAAAGAAAACGAAGTTTAAAGAAAAAAAAGGGAACAAAACCTTTTACCTTTAGCCCCAGTTGGCAAAGGCATATTAAGACCTCAGCATTTTTTCAAAAATTATAATTAACAGGCTTTATTATACATTACTTCATATATCTATTCAATTAAAGAAAAATTCAAAGATATGATTTATTTACATATTCAAAAATTCAAATTACCAAAAAAAAAATTCGATGAGAAGGAAGGATAAGAATAATCATGAGAATTATAACCCCTACTGCTCTTAGTAGGATTATGTATGTTTATATTATACGCACAAAATAAAAAAAGAAATCAGATCACTTACTTTTTGTTGTTTTTAACAATGCTGTCCAAAAAATTCTGCCGGCAGAAGTATTCGGAGGCTTTGGCCTGTAATAAAATGTTAAATCTTTTTTGGAGGCCTAGATAAGAATAGCTTACAAGTTGGGTTACGTTACGTGTTTATATGATTAAATATATATGCCTATCACTTTAGAATAATAATATATAATAAATGGACACATTATAATCAAAATAAATTTTAATATGACAATTTAATTGCCCTTTTCAAAAGATACCTCAGCCCAAGTGTTAAAAAAGAACTACAAACAGAAGATAGAATAATGGGAGAAATTCAGGAATTTTATCCATTATATTTTGCAAATATAAAATTAAATACACCCAAAGTCAAGTACAGGAACTCACGAAAGAAGAACAGCAACCAGAGAAAATTCTCAAAGTAAAGAGCACACCATGATAGCCACGAAAATAAAATGCAACTTCAGAAAAAGTTTACTTTCCAAAAATTAGCAATAAAATAGTCAATAGTCTTGGACACGAACTTAACCAAACCATTGACATACTGAATACAATAAAACCTAGGACAGACCGACAAAAAAAGGTCCTCTAGTTTCCTGGGTACAGCCTGAAAATTTATAGCTGGAAATCCTGACCATTATGAAATATTGTTAGTTAACAAGACGTTGGACGAACTAATTAATATCATTAATCAGCAAGTAGTTATTAACAAAGCATTTAACGAAAAGATAAATATTTTAACAAATATCACCAATCAAATAATAAGAAGTAAATTCTTAAATAATGAATTAATAATTATAAGCATTCAAAATATAATAAGATTGATAACAGAAGATTTGATAAACATAAAATATGCTATTCAATAAACAAAATCTCCCGGAATCTGAAGCTAACGATCTTCAGATCTAACGTTCTCTCAGTACTCAGGCGATAAATCGAGTTCGTTGGCGGGTTTTTGTAGAAGCCCTATGCTCACCCGCGGAGTGAAGGAAAGAAATAAAGAATGCGTTTACTAATTTACTAATTTTATTTCTACATATTTTTGGTTTGGTTTCTTTGTGAAATAGTTTTGTTTTCGGATCTCTTTGCTTCCAAGATTCTCCCCGACTTTCAATTGGTACTTTAATGCATGCCCAGCGCGGCACCTATGAAGTTTGATCCGCAGTCACTATAGATGTCTGAACAAATACCCCGTCTAGCAATAAACCTTTTTAATGCAGATAAAAATGTATTTGTTGTTAAATCTGTGGTTAACTCTATGTGGACTGCACGAGTACTGGTACAAACAAATAGGCACACATATGATTTAAATGGTTTCTGCCCTCTTCCCCGTTTGTAAAATGCAAGTATTGGTCCGGCAAAATCAACGCCTACTTGCATAAATGCTCGAATGTGTTGGACCCTACACGCCGGTATATTTCCTATTTCCTGTGCCAACGGAATGAGTTTTGCTTTAAAACACTGTAAACACGTTCTAATCATCTTGCGTATTTCTTGTTTTGCCTTTACTACCAAAAACTTTTATCTCAGCATACTTGTCATCAACTGGAAACCAGCATTATAATAGCGGTTGTGATATGCTTCTACAATTAACGTTGTTTGTTTCGACGGCGGTAAAATTATGGCATGCCTGATTCCATTAGCGACATTGGCGTTTTTTATCCCTCCTCCTACTCTTAGTATTCCTTCAACATCAATATACGGTTTCAGATAATTAAGTGAACCTTTGATAGGATTCGATTTTTTAATGACTTGAATTTCCTCCATCATATACCTTTGTTGTACTCATCTGCTACACAGTTTGACCGCTTCTTTCAATTCTTCGACTATTATTGGTTTGTTATGTCTAACTGCTTTTCTACAGTTGTGGATAAAACGTTGAAAGATAGCGACTGTTCTAATGATTTTTCTATACGAGGAAAGTCTTTCGATCAAGTCTGAACGAACCGAAATTTGCTGAAAATTAGCTATCAAGGCTATGCTGAATCGTGGCCGTTCTTCTTCCTTGGAACCGTAGTTAGTTTTTTGCACTACACATCGACACACATTTCCCCAGCTGGTTTTATGGCCGGTACTTTGTATTTAATGCAAGTTGGGCATTGTCGGACAAATCGTGCCGTATCACGAAATAATCCGGGCCAATAGTAATTCTTTGCTATCCTGGCAATGGTTTTTGCGATCCCCATATGCCAGGCTGTCCCGTCCGTGTGGTTTTCGAGTAATACTTGATGGCGGAGGGGCTTTGGGACGCAGATTTTCCAAGCCGTTGTAGCGGTTTCGGTGTTGCATGTGGGGTTATAAATGAGTCGATGTAGTGTACCCTCTAGGATTTGATACTCGGAGTTTTCCTCTGGTTTTTCCTTCGTCATCGTTATTTTGGTATTGTACCACGGACACGTCTCAGTTATTGGTAATACTAATTTTATCGCTGAATTTTCGGTCAATTTAATTACAAGGAAGTGGTAACCTTCGATAAAACGCCGCATTTTGCGTATACCCCATACTACGGCAAGGCACTTTCTTTCCGTAACCGAATAGTTTCGCTCGGCATTGGTAAGGGTTCGACTGGCATATGCGATAACCCGTTCCTGGTTATCAATATTCTGTGCAAGAACTGCTCCAAGTCGTTTGGCACTAGCGTCTGTCTGGAGTAAGAATGGCCTAGTAAAGCCAGGCAAGCGAGAACTGGTGCTTCGGTTAATCTGGTTCTTATTGTCTGGAATGCATTCTCTTGAGCTTCTTCCTATTTCCATTTCTGTTTTTTCTTAACAGCCTGGTGAGTGGTGCTGTTATGGTGGAGAAGTTGGGCGTCGGTACCAGTAGGCGATTCCGGTTACTTGGCGGAGTTCTTTAATGTTTCGGGGTGGTATCAGGGATTTGATGGCTTCGACTTTATTGGGATCTGTATGTATCCCGTTCTGCGTGACCACATTTCTGACTTCATAAACTCGCATTTGTCGGGGTTAATTTTGAGCTTGGCATTTTTTAGTCGTTTAAATACCTCTGTTGGTGCCGCTAGATGTTCAGAGAAGGTTCGACCAATTATGATAATATCATCAAGATATCTGGTCCAATATCCGTTGAAAGGTAGCGGGGGCCAAATGCAACCCAAATGGCATTACCTTCCACTGGAAAAGTCATCGGCCAGGAACGGTGAACGAGGTGTATGGACGGTTTTAGCGGTATCTGCCAATATCCTTGTTACTACGTTTCTGACTTCATAAACTCGCATTTGTCGGGGTTAATTTTGAGCTTGGCATTTTTTAGTCGTTTAAATACCTCTGTTAGTGCCGCTAGATGTTCAGAGAAGGTTCGACCAATTATGATGATATCATCAAGATACGCAAAAGCATATGGTTCTATATCTGGTCCAATATCCGTTGAAAGGTAGCGGGGGCCAAATGCAACCCAAATAGCATTACCTTCCACTGGAAAAGTCATCGGCCAGGAACGGTGAACGAGGTGTATGGTCGGTTTTAGCGGTATCTGCCAATATCCTTGTTTAACGTCGATTGTTGAGATGTATTTGGCGCCTTTTATTGTATCCAGAATGTGTTTAATCTGTGGGAGAGGGTAAGCGTCCTTGACCGACAGTTCGTTTAATTGTAGGTAGTCGACACATAGCCTCCAAGTGCCTTGTTTTTTCTTGACGAGCACTATGGGTGAGCTATAAGGGCTATTCAAGGGTTCAATTTTGTTTTCGGATAGGAGTTGATCTATTCTCGTTAATGACGGTTTGCATGGCTGGATTCCTAGTCGGATCTCATGTTCGATGTCCCTTGAAGTTTTCGAACGCTGGTAGTTCTGTAGCCAGGAATTTATTGAGTGGCTGGTTTTCGGTTACGAGGCTTCGGATGGTTGATGGGTTAGGTTCTGTTTGAGCAGTTATGATATTTTCGCCCCGATTGATAGTGAAACCAAATCTTGATAGGAAGTCCGTTCCGATCGGAAATTCGTCCATTAGCTTCGGGATGTATATAAATTCTTTTGAAAAAGTCCAATCATTCCAACTTAATTCCAATGTGTATGCTTTGCGAGCGGTGACGGTTTTATTATCGGCTAAGGCAAAGGTGATTGCAACCGGTTGGGCTGGTATATGATTTTCCATACAAAGTTGTTGTATAGTTATACCTATGCAGGATCTTCCTGCGCCGGTATCGGTAATTGCGATATATTTATGGTGAAATAACTTTATGGGTAGAGTGTATGAGGCCAGGTTTGAAGTGGTGGTACTCGGGGCGTCTAATGCCTCATGGAGTTGGACGTCCCGTTGGCGTTTCCCGGAGTGCAGGTACAATAACGACTTTGTATGCCATTTGTACCGCAGTGTGAACAAAAAATTCGGCGCGTTTGTTGACAGTGGTATCAAGTATTTCCGGGCTGGCCGCAAGTCAGGTTTGGCGGTCGTAAGCATTGAGTGCGGTCGGACGGACGGCTTTTTGGCGATTCGGATATGTCATATTGCTGGGTTTAGGTAAGTGCTGTGTATATGTTACATCGCTTGTATTCGGGTAATGCTGTGGATATGTAACATCGTTGATATTTTGTGAATGCTGTGGATCTGTTACATCGTTGATATTTCGTGAATGCTGTGGATATGTTACATCGTTGCTATTTTGTAAATGCTGTGGATATAGTAAATCTTGATATTTTGTGAATGCCTGACTGGTCGAACGGATCGCATCGGTGGTTGGTATGGATTTGTCGGTGCCTGAGTCGCTGGGGCGGTATGATGAAATGGCGGTGCGGTTGGACGGACTGGTGCGGTGGTCGGTCGAAATGGTGTTGTGGTGGGGGAACTGGACGAGGGAGTTCAGTCACAAGACATTCAAAATCTTCGATGAGCGAAGTGAGTTCTGAAAGCGTAGTAAATTCTCTTCGCTTAATGTAATGTCGGTAGTCCGGTCGGAGATTCTCATACATTCGATTTCCTCAGGAGTGAGTGCAACGTGCCATCGCATCAGGGCTTGAATGGTTTGGTTTTTGTCCTTGCTAATTTTATGTTCCTCAGTTGTAGATGTGAACAAAAAAATCATTTTTTTTTCGGTGTCGGTCGGTAAAGCGACTGTAATAGTCGTCCCTGCTCGGGCGCCACCCAGGGTTCTTTCTCCTTCTAACTTCTGTGTTACAAAATAAATGCAGGTTGTGTTTGGTTTTTATTTTCTTTTCATCGGTTTTTGCTTACTACTAATATAAAGGCTAGTATACTTAATATAACTTAATATAATATGATGATTACAAGAAAAAGGGGGGGAGGTCGGTAGTTGATAGTGCGTAGAGAGCACGCGGGGCGCAGAGCGCAATGCAGTTGTGAGTACTGGTACACTATAAGTGTGTGGTGTAGCTCACCGAACAGCGTGTAGAACAACACAACACCGTTGGTGATGTTACATTAGGTTGCAAAACGGGTGAGTACCCTACTGATACAGATGTAGCCCACCGAACAGAGTGTAGAACAACACAACACTGTCGGTAGAGTTATATCCAAAGGGTGTAGGCACTTTACTCATGCGTGGTGTAGCTCAATGAATAGCGCGTAAACGAGCACAGCGATATTATTGGGCTACACTAAATGTGTGTATGAAAGAAAAGCAGAAAATTATTTTTTTCTTCTTTTCAACTGGTCGTTCGTAATGAACTCTGGTGTGCCGAAGTCAACCTTACGACAAATTGCTTACTTTCGTTGAGGTGTCGTATGAGGGGGGAGGAGAGATTACTGCTTAGTGTAGAAGTTTCTTCCTGATTTGTTTTTATTCTTCAGGCTCCTTTTACATGCTCTGGTGTATTGATTTTTTGGCAATTTTACTATGGTATTACCATACTGCACTGCTTACATATTATGCAGCTGCAGTGTTCTGGTAGGGAGATTATCGGGTGTTCAACTAGAGATAGGGTGTGTGACGAAGGTTATGTAATCAACTTCGTTACACTGTGTATGCTTGCTTGAATACTGAATCTTTTACAAATCTTCGTTCCGTTGAATTTAATCGACTTACTGCCAAATTTAATGAGTTTCCCAATTCTCCCTTATTTTGTTTAAGCGGTAGATGTACTACAAATCTTCCATTTGCATTTTGGGATGTGGTTTCTACAAATAATTCTTCGCACTTTGCTTCTTCTTGTGTTAACCTTGGTATGTCTGGGATACCTTCAACTTCCCAAGACTAATTTAACATGCTTTCTACACTGTCTTGCTCAGTGAATACTTGACCTATATTGCTCGTCGTTTCGCTTAGCAGGTTTGCTTCTTGCTCCGAGCCGAGTACCCAACCAAATATTGTCTCTACCGCAACTATATTGTGTTCGTGCGCAACGCTCATTTATAATGACATTTCAGTTGTCAGCTCTAAAACAAGGCCAATCTGTTTGCTGCATATTTCGCAGCTAGCTCCACGCTTCCAGATTGTGCATTGCTGCCCCTATTTGAGTCTAGCTTTTTCAATCATCCTTGGTGCAATGTTTGGCGCTGGAGCTTATCGGCTCGATAGTTTGTAACGAGGTTTTCCCACCCGGAGTAAAACTCAGTGTGACCAGGGTTCCTTCTATACTAAGGTCGTTACAATAAAAAGAATTTGTTTGTTTAGGGAATGAAATTCAATTTTCTTCTTCTCTTCGTTTGATCTGTACACTTAAACTTTTATTTGCTTAAAGCTATATACTATTTTACTGTGTTTATTTTACTTATGATTAAAGGAGAACGACGTTTCTCCAGGAGGGATGATAGTATATTCTCGCGTAGAGCGTGGATGTGAAGGCAAAGACTTCACTATTGAGCATCCAATCATGTGGATAATGTCTAGCGTAAAGCGTTGATGTGAAGGCAAGGACTTCACTCCTGAGCCTCCAATCGTGTGGATAATGTCTAGCATAAAGCGTTGATGTGAAGGCAAGGATTTCACTCTTGAGCCTCCAATAGTGTGGATAATGTCTAGCGTAAAGCGTGGATGTGAAGGCAAGGACTTCACTCTTGAGCCTCCAATCGTGTGGATAATGTCTAGCGTAAAGCGTGGATGTAAAGGCAAGGACTTCACTCTGGAGCCTCCAATCGTAAGCATAATGTCTAGCGTAAAGCGTGGATGCGAAGGCAAGGACTTCACTCTTGAGCCTCCAATCGTGTGGATAATGTCCAGCGTAAAGCGTGGATGTGAAGGCAAGGACTTCACTCTTGAGCCTCCAATCGTGTGGATAATGTCTAGCGTAAAGCGTGGATGTTAAGGCAAGGACTTCACTCTTGAGCCTCCAATCGTGTGGATAATGTCTGTTTCTTTGTGTAATCACACTGGCGGCCACAATATTTGGTACAGGTTATATATATAAATTAGTTTTAAATTTGTTTTGGGAGAAATTCGTCCCAGGCTTTGACGAATTTGTTCCTCACAAGTTGTGCGTGCCTTTTTCGTTTGTTAGGCCTGGTACTACAAACGAATCCGGTACAATTCACTGTCGAGTTGTTGGCCTTCAAAAAAGAAGTCAGCTAGTTCCTGCAAGACCCCCTCACTATGGTAGGGGCCTTGACGTTGGCGTGAGGGCTTAAGTTGCAAAGATTCATCCTACAAGCTGAGGATCTCCCTCGCTAGCAGGATTGATGAGTAACGAACCAAGAACTACCGCCCCCTAATCCAGTGGTGTGATGCGACCCGTGCCCAGTGGACTGGTTGGTAGCCAGGGGTAACCGGCTATCGCAAAAGTGAGCCCGTGGATACCTGCCGCCTTTCATGTGTATCGGGCCCTCCAGTACAAGAAGCTCTGGGCTGGAGGTAATATTTTCCTCATTACTCGTGGGATCTTTTATGGATAAAAAAAATAAATTGAACTTAAATAAATTGACGCATGCTTCGCGACGAACCCTGCGGGAGACCCAGGCTTAGCCGGGGGGGCATGACCTCCAGACCAGCTAGGGGCAGAGGTGCGGCAAGGGGGATACTGGGGCATTCGACCCGTGAACCCGAACCGAAACCCAGCACCGGAAAAGTAGCGGTTCGAGCGGAGCATAGGCCTCACCTTGACCCGCGTAGGAAAGGGTGAAGCCTCCACCAGTAGGAAGAAAGGGCTGACGCCGCAGTTGGGGACACCCTCAGCAGTTAGTTCAGAGACTATCCCCAATCGTCCGCCGACTACTGTCCCCAAGGTGACGCTAGGTGCAATCCCCAAATCTAAGCCGAAAGGCTCTAAGAGGAGGGGACCTCCTGACCCGCCAAAGGGGCAGCCAGGAGGTGTGGACGATCCCCTGAAAAAGGGTCTCAGTGGGGCGGGGACTAGACACTATCTTCGACTACTGGAGCAGGGCATAGAACCCGCACTAGCAAGGAAGGAGGTAGACGATAGGAAGTTGGCGGCTGCAGGGCAGAGACCTCCCGTCGTAATTCCCCAGGGGGCGAAGAGAGGGCCATCGGTCCTCACTCCACCACCTAGGGAGGACAAGAGATTAAAGGAGGGCACCGGGCAGTCGACCAGTGCCCCCTTCGGGGTTAGCTCTCAACCTAGCTATGCGGAGGCTATTAAGCAAGTCAGGGTCGCTATCCTCGCGGAGCATGATCCGGAGGAGACACTAACCCACGAGCAGTTGGCAGCGTTGGAGGAATCCATCCTGGATGAGGTGGTGCGGGGCTGGGAAGTCAAAATTGGCTTCGACGGCGTCCACTTCAGACCGGGGATGATTCTTGTCGACTGTTGCGATGGACGCTCGGCAACTTGGCTTAAGGCACATGCTCCAACCCTTTCGACGTGGAAGGGACCGAAGCTCGTGGCCAAGGACGGGGATGACATACCCAAGCCGACTTTTATGTCGGTGTTTCTGCCACGTAGCAATCGGCAGGGGATGGAGCGTTGCATCTCCCTGATTGGAGCACAGAATGAGGGACTCCACGTAGATATGTGGAAAGACATCGGTTGTCGAGAGGAAAGGGGTGGAGTATTCTCCACAATATCCATAGACTCCAGAAGCAGAGATGCAATTAAAGAGGCAGGTCACTCCATTAGATACCGGTATGGCAAAATATTGGTGGGTGGCCTGAAAAAGGAAGGCACACAGGTAGAGAAGGGGCAGAAAGACCCTCCCACCCTAGCAGCAGATGACCCCCAGGGGGCAGTTACAATGGATACGGAAGGAGAAGCGGGAGCAGAAGAGGAACCCATTATGGAAGACCTCTCTGCCCTTCCCTAATCAGACATTGTAATAGACGAGCTGGAGGCGATCCGACAGCTAGAGGAGGATGAGCTGCTAGAGGAGATTCAGCACCTCGAACTAGAGACTGGAGAGGATCAGCTGCCCTCTTCAGAAAACTAAGTTATGACCAGTACACGAATCGCTCAGGTGAACACCCATAAGGCCAAAGGGGCAGCCGCCGTGGTGGCCAGGTTGTTCACCAAACAACATCTGGGGCTAGTGCTGGTCCAGGAACCCTGGTTCTACAGGGGACAGATATGTGGTCTGTCTTGCAAAGATGCAAAGGTGATTTATGAAGTGGGGCAGGTTGCCCACGAGCCTGCATCGTAGTCAGAAATAGTATTAATTATCTATCTCTTTCAGAATTTATAACCCGGAACGTGGTAGCAATCCAGTGCCAGTTTAACGTAGACGGCACACACCGGGAGATATTCATCGCTTCGGCCTACTTTGCCGGGGAAAGGGAGGAAATACCGCCCCCAGAAATTCAAGAACTGGTAGAATATTGCCGAAGGCTTAGCAAACCCCTACTGATTGGGTGCGATGCAAATGCACATAATGAAGAATGGGGGAGCACCGACACAAATAAGAGGGGTGAGTACCTTTTAGAGTTTTTGGTGAAGGAAAACCTAGATATTTACAATGTAGGTAGTATTCCAACATTCGTGACTAGGGTTAGGGAAGAGGTACTCGACATCACCTTCGGAACTCCGACAGTGAGTCGTTTACTAAACAAGTGGAGGGTCTCCTCCGACCCGACTCTGTCAGACCACAGATTAATCATGTTTGAATTGGGAGGGTTAATCATATGGGAAAGGGTTATCAGAAACCCCAGAAGGGCAAATTGGGAGAAATTTAGAATCTATTTGCAAAGTAATCTTATACACGCTTTAGTTCAAAGAGTGGCCAGGTGCCCGCACGAGCTAGAATGCGCAGTAGTAGAAATGAATAGGGCAATCTCGGACGCATATGAGTCGTGCTGCCCGATCAGTTCAACCAAAGGGAGTAATGAAGTTCCTTGGTGGAACGAAGAACTGTCAGCCCATCGTGGGCAGGTAAGAAAACTTTTCAAGACCGCCAAGAGAAGGGGCAAGTGGCAGGAATACAGGAAATCACTCACGGCATATAATATAGAAGTGAGAAGAGCAAAGCGCAGAAGTTTTCGTAACTTCTGTGAGGAGATAAAAAACACTAAGGAGTCTGCCAGACTTTACAAAGCTATGGCTAAAGACAATAGTTGTTTCAAAGCTTCACTGAGAAACCATGAAGGTAAGTTCACAGAAAACGAGGAGCAGAGAGCTCTCCTCCTCCTGAATAGTCACTTACCGGGGAGTACGGTGAACAGAACCGAATCTGATAGGGACTTATACTATCGTAGATTTAGTAGAGAAGACTGGAAGAAAGCCTCGGAGATATGCACTGAGCAAAGAATCCGGTGGGCAGTTTAAAGCTTCCAGCCCTTCAAATCAGCAGGTGTGGATGGGATAATCCCAGCAGTCATGCAAATGGGGCTAGACAATCTCCTCCCATACCTTCTAAGAATATTCAGAAGTAGTCTAGGACTCGGGTATATACCGAAAAGCTGGAGAAGGGCTCGGGTGGTATTTATACCTAAGGTAGGGAAGAAGGATCCCACACACCCAAAGTCCTACAGACCAATCAGCCTCACTTCGTTTGTCCTAAAGACTATCGAAAAGGTTATCGACAACTATGTAAGGTCGACTACACTGGTAAAAGAACCGCTGCATTCCAGTCAACACGCATACAGAGCGGGCAGATCTACGGAGACCGCACTGTGGGAACTGACGGAAAACATAGAGGGCTCACTCGCCAGTAAGGAAATCGCTCTATGCGCCTTCCTAGATATCGAAGGGGCGTTTGACAACGCATCACATGAGGCGATAAGAAATGCTCTGGAGAAGAAAACAGTAGACGGCACAATCAGTAAATGGATGTGCGAGATGCTAATCACCAGAACAGCAGAAACCATAGTCGGTGACAAAACCATTATGGTTAACACAACAAGAGGGTGTCCACAAGGAGGAGTACTTTCCCCTCTACTGTGGAGCATCCTTTAAACGGACTACTTCAGCGACTAGCGGAAGCAGGAACTGTATCTCAGGGTTACGCGGACGATATAGTCATTGTGGCCAGAGGGAAGTTCGAGGAAGTTCTATGTGACATAGTTCAAAATGGACTAAATATCACAAGCAGATGGTGGGACTTAGGGTGAACCCAAGCAAAACCACACTGGTTCCCTTCACTAACAGAAGGAAATTGGGGCGAATGCGACCAATAACCCTCAATGGTGAAGTGATCCCAATCAGCGAAGAGGTCAAGTACCTTGGTCTGTTATTAGACAAGAGACTGCTATGGAATAAACATCAGCAGGCAGTAATAAAAAAATCTAAGAGAGCGCTCATGGTGTGCAGAAGGGTGGCAGGCAAATCATGGGGAGTAAGCCCCAAGATAATGCACTGGATGTACACTATGATAGTTATACCAATGATCACCTACGGAGCAGTGGCATGGGCAGGTAGAACCAAGCTAAGCACCACTAGGAGAGAATTGGAGAAGGTACAAAGACTCGCTTGTGTTCTAATCACAGGAGCTATGAGAACCTGCCCAACGGCGGGCATGGAGGTAATCATTGGGCTACTCCCGCTGCATATAGTGGTAGAGGGCAAATCCAATGAAACCCTAGTACGCCTGACCAAGGATGGCTGCATCACGGGCAGCAGAGCGAGGAGCTTAATGAATTCACTGGCCAAGCTAACCCCTGTGGCATGCATGCCATGTGACAACATGGTGCAAAAGCTGGAGTTCACAAAGAACTATGAAGTCAAACTAAGCACCAAGTCGGAATTCAGGTCCGAAACAGACTACAAGATACACCCAGGAACTATAAAATGGTATACGGATGGATCAACGAAGGCGAAGGGCACAGGTGCGGGAGTAATAGGGCCACGAACCAAGTACTCTGAAGCAATGGGCCATTATCCGAGTATCTTCCAAGCAGAGGTACACGCCATCGAAAGATGCGCTCAATTCAATCTGAATAAGAAATACATGAGGCAGGAAGTAGCCATCATGTCAGACAGCCAAGCCGCGCTAAAAGCTTTAGATGCAATCCACACCACGTCTAGACTGGTGGAAGAATGCAAAACAAGGCTAAACAAACTTGGTGAAAACAACAAAGTAAAGTTGTACTGGGTGCCGGGACACATCGGTATAGAAGGTAACGAACAAGCGGACAAGCTCGCAAACAAAGGGGCACAGACTCCGCTTGTAGGTCCGGAACCCTTTTGTGGAATTGGGTACCGTATTATGCGTGAAGAATTACGTAATATAAGTAAATAAACCGCTTCATTAAGATGTGAGGAACTCCCAAGTCTACGACAAGCGAAAGAAATGTTGGGTGGCTATAACCCGAAGAGGTCCCGATTAATAATGGGACTAAGTATAAGTAATGTTAGAATCATTACGGGGTTCCTAACAGGGCACTGCAGGCTGAAGGGACACCTATAGAAAATTAAAGTAGAAGAGGATGACAGCTGCAGGCTATGTGGAGAAGCGGAGGAAACCCCGTGGAATCTTCTCAACGACTGCGGTGCAACGATCCGCCAGCGGAGGGGCCAGCTGGGAACTCACGCATTCTCCGAGACTGCACGTCATTCATTAGAACCTCTCCATATCTTTAGGTTCCTAAAGGCCATTGGTATGGGAGTGCTCTAGGGGTGGGCAGGCACCGTCCCTACAGCGCTAGTCGAGGGGGGGCGCAATAGATCCACAAGGGTCGCAGTGCCGTTGATTTACCCTCATATCATCATCATCATCATCATCCTGCAAGACCGATTTTTTCAATGGAGGTTCCAACAATTTTCAAGGCTCATGTATGTTATTTTTTTTGTAATATTTTCTTGGTCAAGGTTTTTTGTAGTTTTCCTAAGACCATGATCCATTCATTAAAGCATTTGGACTCGCGTCGTTTTAGTTTCGTGATCCTTTGTTGTTGAATCTACTGGAGGTGATCCAAATTTAATGTCGCATAGTAGACGAAGTTCTTTGCCAAATACAACCATTGCTGGTGAGTTTTTAGCCGTGTTGTGGACAGCGCTACGATATCCCATCATAAACAACGGTATATAACGATCATATTCATCTTGGTTGGCATTAACTTCTTTTCGCAGATGCTCTACCAGCGTCCTCTTGAACCTTTCGACCATTCCGTCTGACTGTGGATGTAATGGAGTAGTCCTCGTTTTCTTGATGTTGAATACTTGGGGCAGCTCATGAAAGACTAGCGACACGAAATTCCACCCTTGATCGGAATGTAGTTCCAGTGGTACCCCAAATCTGCATATCCAATTGTCCACGAATGCCCTAGCCACCGTGCTAGCTATGTCTATTGCCACCCGCTCAAATGGTGCTCCAACATTGTACTGTTGCAATTTTCCTCTGGGTTTTGGTTGTGGTCCTTTGCTTGCGGCACAATTATCACACCTTCGGCACCAGTTTTCCACATCTCTGCGGCAATTGACCCTATAGAAGCGATTCCTTACTTTAACCACTTGAGAGCTGCATTGTCAGTCCGAAGAAGAAATTCCTGACCGTATAGGTACTTGTGGAAGTGTTTGACGCTATCGGCAAAAGCTAGCAATTCCCTTCGCTTCACGCAGTAGTTCTTCTCGGGCTTAGAAAGTGAACGGCTGTAGTACGCTATTACACGCTCCTTTCCTTCTTGATTCTTCGATAGAACCGCTCCTATTCCCGCATTTCTCCCGTCAGTTTCCAGCATGAAGAGTTCTCCTGCCTGTGGATATGCCAATATTGGAGAACTGTAAAGCTTTCCCTTCAGCAATTCGAATGATTTTGGGTGCTCGCTTGACCGATGGAACTTTTTGTTCTTCTCAGTAAGGCGATGGAGGCTTTGTGCAACATCTGCGAAGTTAGGCACAAACCGTCGATAGTAGGAGCATAGCACCAGAAAACTTCGCAGCTCATTCTTCGTCAACAGCTTCCAACTTCTTTGGATCCATGCGTATTCCTTGACTGGACACAATGTGGCCCAAATAATTCACTTCATGTTTGAAAAAGCTACATTTCGGCGGACTCAACTTTAATCCTGCTGCTTTTATGGTTTCCAGAACTTGCTGAAGATTATTCACGTGCTCATTAAATGTACGACCAAAAACAATTATGTCATCCAAATAGACCAGATATGTCTTCCAGCTAAGGCCTCGCAAAAGATATTCCAATAACCGCTCGAACATAGCAGGAGCGTTGCATAAACCAAACGGCATTACAGAAAATTGTTACAAGCTGTTTTCTGCAGTAAATGTTGTCTTCTCCTTGTCGTCGTCATGAATTGCTACCTGCCAGTGTCCGGTTTTCAGATCTAATGAACTAAAGATTCTGGCTCCAGATAACGTGTTCAATGTGTCATCTATACGCGGTAATGGATAACTATCCTTTTTGGTGACATCGTTCAGTTTCCGACAGTGCACACAAAATCTGGCTGAACGGTCTTTCTTTCTCTTGGACAAGTACAACAGGTGAGCTCCATGGGCTTTTAGACTTCTCTATGATTCAATCTTGTTACGTTAGGTGGTCCCACTTGGGGTTCTGCCACTGGAAGGAGACGACGACACCTTGTCGTTGCCTAAGCCTAGCTCAACGGATGGGCGGTTTTTGTCACCCTCCAGTGACCCCTCTCCGTAAACAAAAAAAAAGGTTGTGTCCTCTAAATAGATCGAAAGGACATTGCAAAAAAAAAAGGAAAAAGTTTTGGAGAAAGGATTAGGTGAGAGGGTACAGCTTCCATGTCCAGATGTGAGTGGGTCATTGGCATTGCTTATCTACTAAAACTATAAATAATTAAAACTAAGCATTATTAAAAGAGGTGGAGATACTTTTAATTTTAAAAAACTACAAACTAAATTAAAATGTGACCCAATCAAATCTGCATAAGGCGCTTCATAACACTTGTAAGGACGATTTTGGCTACACCCAAAATCACCCTCAGCTCAGCTTTGTTTTCAATTTTGTATATATATTGTAAATAAACACATTGTTATTTAAATATTTTTTCTTTTTTTTTTGCATACTCTGAATTTTAGTGTAGTTACCCTGTATTTTTAAATACATTTGTAACTGGGTTTTGCTTCAATAGCACTACACCGATAATGCATAGAAACACTCAGTGCAACACACAATGCAAATAACTTATTTACACGAGTGAATGCCGCCGAGTTACAAGGCATAAAAAATTAACAACAGCAAGAATATCAAATAACACGAATGAATAAAAACAAAATTATGATACAAAAACAAAAATATCATGTAATGTATGTACAACAACAAAATAATATTACCAAATCATGAATTGTAATAAATCAACAACAACACGGTCATTGGGTTCAGCATGCATGCAGGACCGGTCAGCAGAGAGTCGTTGGTAAACCGTCGCAAAGTGCACATATGGGTAAGTCGAAAAATTTCTTATTTTAATTTATATATAGCTTACAGCTTCCCCCACCCGTGGTAAGGGGATGTAAGTACTATTTAGTTATTATTAGTTTATACATAGCATATAGCTTCCCCCCACCCGCGGTAAGAGGTTATATGCTATTATCAATATCATTATCATAGTTCGTATACGGATTGAAACTTCCCCCCACCCGTGGTAAGGGGTTGCAAACTATCGTCTATTTCGCTCATAGGGGGCAGGGACATAGTCTCTCCAGTTTTTGTTTGGTTAGCTAAGTATCAAGCTTGTATACAGTCTGCAGCTTCCCCCCACCCGTGGTAAGGTGTTGCAGACTATTGATCTATTTCGCTTATAGGGGGTAGGGACTTAGTCTCTCCAGTTGTGATTTGGCCAGCTACGTCTTGTAGTTTTGATGTGGTATGTAACTTCCCCCCCCTCGTGGTAAGGGGTTACAAGTCCTCAGTTTGATTCCGCTTATAGGGGCAGGGACTTAGTCTCTCCAGTTCTGGTTTGGATAGATATACTTATATTCTTAGCACCACTAGCTTAGACATAACTGACAGCTTCCCCCCATCTGCGGTAAGGGGCTGTTAGTTATTATCATTAGAATTATACTTAGTCTATACATAGCATATAGTTTCCACCACCCGTGGTAAGGGGTTATATGCTATTATCAATATCATTATCATAGTTCGTATACGGTTTGCAACCTCTCCCCACCCGTGGTAAGGGGTTGCAAACTACCGTATATTTCACTCATAGGGGGCAGGGACTCCAAGTTGTAATTTGGGTAGCTACGTCTTGTAGAATTTATACGGTTTGTAACTTCCCCCCACCCATTGAAGGGGTTACAGATCTACAGTTCTATTTCGCTTATAGGGGGCAGGAACTTAGTCTCTCCAGTTGTGATTTGGCCAGCTACGTCTTGTAGTTTTGATGTGGTATGTAACTTCCCCCCACTTGTGGTAAGGGGTAACAAGTCCTCAGTTTGATTCCGCTTATAGGGGGCAGGGACTTAGTCTCTCGAGTTTTTGATTGGGACAGTTATTATACTTAGCACGACTCTTATCAGTAAATGCACCTTGCGATGCCGTGACGTCGACTCGTTAACCAACGCGAAAATATAGTAAGAATATATCTATATAGTAATAAACCTTGTAATAACTCATTGTAAAAATCTGTCAAGATAAAATTAACGTTAAAAAAATAAAAATAAAAGCGAACAATACAAATGATCTATGTAATTTCTGTAACGAACCTCCTGGATCCGCTTAGCTTACCCCAGCTATAAAACTTCGTTACAGTGGCGCCCGAGCAGGGACTATCATCGCAGAAAAAAACATCAAGCATTATCAAAAGACGACTATCATCACAGGAAAACATCGAACATCACCAAATCACGACAAAACATCACAAGAAAACATCAAATATCTTCAGATCACGACTATCATCAGAGGAAACCTAAGTATCATAAGTACACGACTATCAACAGGGAAAACTCCAAACTTGGCACGATCACTACATCACCGCAGAAGATCACATTCGTCTCACGTCCACATAATATATGTTGGAAGCTCGCTAAAGAAAACCACGTCCATTTTAATCCAGCGTACTACCAATTCGACGCTCTCCTCACTGATTTCACTTCGTACACGATTTCTTACCGTGTATCACCACAGACTGACACCACACCCCAGCATGCAAGCTCTTTACATCGCCACAGAAGAACACGAATAGTACCAGTGAAAACAAACACCAACACGTAGAGCAACTAGTGCCTACTCATCAAAATGAAGACTACGTGGATATACGCCCTACGGAAAGAGGAGCTGATAGCTAACGCCAAAGAATTTGGGCTTGATGAAACCGGCACTGTGGAGGAACTCCGCAAACGCTTTGCCAACGAGGAGGAACTCAAGCCCGAAACAAAGGAACGACTTCTCATCCTGGAAATGCAGCATACGAGGAGCGTTTCACCAATGCCCCCACCGATTACCATCACAGGAAGTGCACACTTAAGCCCAACGATATCGGTCCCACCACTCTTCGCATCCATACCCTCGTTCTCAGCTGGCATCGAAGCCGCCGGTACCGTCGAAGAACTACACAAGATACAGGATCGACTGCGCGCCCTAGAATTACAACACTCGAGAAGCGCCTCGCCGATACCACCGCAAGTTATCGTTCCACACAAAGACAAGAAGACTACCAGCATAATTAGCAACGCAGATCAAAACACACCAGTCCCACCCCGCTGCACACCCTCATACTCACTTGTCATCGACCAAGTTCAAAAGTGGTTGGTAAGTTTGACGGTGTGCGTGACCCATTAGCCTTTATCGAACGCGTCGAGGAGCTATCGGTGGTCTATGGGATTAACAAGGATTTACTTCCTCGATGATGCCAGAACTGCTCAAAGATCGAGCTTTGACCTTGTACCGAAATAACAACGCTCTGTGGAGAACATGGGAAACTTTTAGGAACGACTTTCTGAAGTTTTTCCTCCCAACACGTTTCTGCGATCGGTTGGATGATGACTACCGCCAAAGAAGACAACTTCAAAGAGAATCATTGAAGGATTACGTGATCACCCTACAGAACCTAATGCGACACGCGCAGTACACCGAGGATCAGAAGCTCGAGCAAATTTTTCGCAACAGCCGTCAGGAGTACCAGCTTTATACAAAGCGGAAGGATTTCGCCTGCCTAGAGGAGTTGGTTAACTTAGCTGTTAGTCTTACTAACAACGGCAGTCGGTGTGTCTAAACCCCGCCACTACCACCAAGGAGAGACGAGCATTATCGACAAGTCGCCCAGATACCAAGAGAACAAGTGGACCCACGATCGACATGTCGACGCTGCGGCCAACAAGGGCATTTTTTCCGCGAATGTCGGAACCCCAAGGTGCTGTTTTGCTGGGAATGTGGTAAGCATAATACGAGGAGCATCGACTGCTGCCGACGACCGTCTGGAAATGTCAACGGGTTCCATCAAAACCAGGGGATGATGGAACCCCAGAACGCCACGCCCCGAAACGCATAGAGTTACTACAGCAGGATGACGACCGCATAGCCGCGACGATTATCATGCGAGGAGAAGCAGTCACCGCTACAATTGACACGGGAGCTATGAGGAGCTTCATCAGCGAAGCCTATGCATGCGAGGTGCAACACATAGGACAGGCAGTGAGGGCAGCAGTATCAGTACGGATGGCGACTGGCACGGCCGACGAGTGGAACTGGCATTCGAAACCACGGTGCGATTTGGCAACAGCAGTTGCAATATGCAGCTACTTTCCATCCATCGTTAAAGCAATCTTAGGACTATATTTTCTTGGTCGGGCAAAAGCAACAAACAAATAGTGACGACGAGAAGATAAGGTCCTTTCTGGACCAAGAACTAAAAGAATTTGAGTCGATGAGCGGCGTGTCCAACATCACTAGTCATAAAATCAGGACAACCGACCATTAATGCAGCGCTACATCCCGAAGAATCCAGGCATGCAAAAAATTATAGACGAAGAAATTAACGGCGTTCAGTATCGACAAGGAAAGTTGAACGTGGTCGCCGACGCACTCTCACGTCAGCCACGAGAAATCATACGAACAGCAGCCGTGGAGAACGACGATTCAAAAAGGTGCAGCTGGTTAGAGAGAATAAAGGAGGAGGTCAAGGGAAACCCGGAGAAATTCCCGGATACATAATCGAAGGCAACGAACTATATCGTCACATCTCCCATCAGACCACAGACGAGGATTGCACGCCCTGGAAATTGTGCGTCCCAAATTTCATACGAGCACGAGTCCTGAAGGAAAACCACGATGAACCCACCGTAGGAAATTTGGGTATTCATAAGACAATCGCAGGAGCCGGCAACCGATACTACTGGCCGGGCATGTTAAGGGACATCAGGCGATATGTCCGCCGGTGCTAATCCTGCCAAAAATATAAGTCGATCCAGCAGAAACCGGCCAGCCATGTTGTCTCAGATCGCAGACGGACCATGAAATATAGTGTGTGCGGATTTCGTTGGACCACTCCCCAGATCCAAGCACGGCAACACAGTAATATTAGTCCTCTTCGATAAATTCTCAAAGTGGACAGAGATCGTTCCGCTGCGGAAAGCCACGGCAGAATCACTGAAGGCGTTTCGCGAAAGAATCTTGGCCAGATACGGCGTCCCGAAGATTTTCGTGAGCGACAATGGGGTCTAATTCTCCAGTAACTTGTTCAGGAAGTTTCTACGAGAATTGGGAGTCAAACACCAGTTTACCGCCCCATACACGCCCCAGGAGAACCCCACAGAGAGAACAAATCGCACAGTAAAGACAATGGTCGCCTAATTCGTTGGCAGCAGCAGATCGAAGAAAATAATTTCTTGCAGCAGCAGAGCGACACTAAACTACGCAAAGTATAAAACCAACAATTTGTCGCAGCAGCAGCACAGAATTAAAAAACGTAAAAAGAAACACCCCTTTTTTTATATTAACGATTTTCTTTTAATACATATAATATTATAAAATTATGAATTATAAAAATAGTAAAAGGATACACCCTTTTTTATATTAATGATTTTCTTTTTTTATATATAAAAAGGGTGGCAAGTGCCCACTGCCCAGTGCGAGTTGCTTATTGTTGAAAAGATAAATTCGAACAGAACGAACTGAAGTTAGTAAAGATTCGCAATATTACTATTAAGTCTGTTCGCATAATTTTTTTTGTGAAATTACAAACATAAACCGAATTGATAATATGTTAACATTATTATAGTGAATATGAACTAGATTGATGATTCTTCATTATTAATAATAATAATTAATATAATTAATGTTAATATTATTAAAGTGAATATAAACTAGATTGGTGATTCTTCATCCTCCCCCGCGTTGAACTGGTTCAATATTAACAGGCAGCGTAGCAATTTTCGTAATCGTTCGTGCATGGAAGGCGTCGTGCGGTCCAACGGACCGCAGTTTTATTTTAAATGTTTTTTATGCAATTAAAACTAATAATTGATTGTTGAATATATTGTTGTAAAGGTATACGATGATATATTTTAAAATAATATTATTTGTTTCGAAACAGCGTTGCACCAAAAGAATGTGTAGTATTTTATATAAGGATGTCTAAGGTGGCTATTTTTAGGCAATACTCAAATCATATAAATTTTTTTAAATAAAATAATTTTAAAAGTAAGTTTATATTAATTCATTTATTAATTCAATATTCATTCATTCTCAAAACATAAAAAAAAGAATTAAAAATTAAAAAATATGAAAACTGTGGGCCAAAGTTGATACTTTTTTTACACAGTTTCTGACAACATTCCATGTCCTGCGCTTATTTCTTTCGAGTTAATTTGAAGCGGTTTCTGTAGCTTCTGTATCAGCCTCAACACCTAGAATACTACTAATCATTATTCGTAGCTTACGCGGCAATCTCTCGTTATTCAATATCAATTCCGAGAGAATACGCTAATTGTTTCAAAAAACTATACCGCAACTCACTTGTGCCCGTACTCATATCCAGTATTCTAAAAAATAGTGCCATTCAATATGGTTTCTTCGAAATTTCGGTCACCAACACTAATTTTTGTTGGTACCCGCTTTTGTGACATTTTTATAATATATATATTCAATCTAAAAACGAAAATACAATAAATCTGATTTTTAATATTTTGTTACACTAAATGCGTGGTGCGGTCCCTCGGACCGCGATAGTGCAATAATTTAGTAAAACCAATTATTATTACCTATGAACGTTACTCAACGAAAGTCAAGAAGGTACTAAAAATTGCAGAAAACAAATTTAACGGTATATCAAGAATTATTTTAATTAAAAATGAGAGCGGTCCCAGGGACCGCACAACGCTCTTAATATTGCTATTTGGACCAGGATGCAACTTGATATTTCTTCCTATCTTCCATTTGAGCGGCAAGTTTTCGTCTTTGATGACGACAATTTCTCCCATCTTTATGTTTGGTTTTAAATGCGGCCAAAATTTCCGTTGTTGCAGGTGTTGTAAATATTCATTCGACCATGATGTCCAAAATTGTTTATGCAGACTGGTGATTAGTTCCCATTTTTTTATAAGTGGTACCTTTGGATCATACTCAGCAGCTTCGGGTATGGATCTTAATGGACGGCCTATAAGAAAATGGGCAGGTGTTAATATTTCAAAACCCTCTGAAACCAACAGTACTAATGGACTGGAATTTAAAACAGCCTCGATTTGTTTTATTAGCATAGTAAATTGTTCATAAGTGAATCGAGCGTTGACAATCAAACGTTTTAAATGGTGCTTTGCGGATTTCACAGCCGCCTCATGAAGACCACCAAAATAAGGTGAGCCAGGGGGTATAAATACCCATTCGATTTTTTCGCAAACAGTCAATTGATTGAGTGGTTTGGTAAGTTCCGAACTGGTCAGAAGATCATAAACGTCATGCAGAGTGTGATTTGCGCCATTGTCGGACAATATTCGTTTAGGAAGACCCCTGGTGGCGATGAATCTTTTCAATGAATCAGTTGTCATCGAAGAGGAGAGCGCAAGGTGAATATCTCTCGTTACCATACACACGAAACATGCCAAATATGCCTTAGTAGGAATTTTTCCGCGTGGTTGATAGTGAACAAAAAACGGTCCGCAATAATCAACAGCGGTAAAAGCAGAAGGTAAAGCCTGATTTACGCGTTCACTAGGTAAATCAGCCATAATTTGCTGCAGCATTTGTGGCTTAGCTCGAGCATACAACAACATACCAACTTGCAGACCTTTCTGCCACGAACTGGCCAATAGTTTTGTCTCACGATAGCTAGTAACCCCTGTGCGCCAACATGTAAATTTTCCTTGTGAGGAAACGAAATGATGGTGGTTGTAACAAAGTGCTTCGGGTGAAGTAAAGCAGGGTGCTTTGACGAGTACGACAACGATGAAAACTTGAGACGTCCTCCTATTCGAATGATTCCATCAATATCTATAAATAAAGATCTCAGTAGCGGATTTGGAGTCAGGTAATTTGGCTTGCTCAGTCTGACAAATTCTTCAGGAAAGCATGTTTTTTGACTTTGCAGAATTAAAGTCTTGAGACCTTTCTTTACTTCATCGCAGCTCAACAAACCAGTGCGTCTCTTTAGCGGATTTTTTAAATTGTTTATGAATCGTAGTATATATGCCATCAAATTTTGTAGTTTTATGAATGACGTTTTGTGATCAAAGCTGTTTACTATATTATCTCGTTCATTGATACTATCATTGCAAATATTGTTTGAAGCTAATAACGACATCGCAGCCTTTTTCAGTTCTGGAATGTTTTCTTTGGTATTGGCAAAAAATAGTTAATACCAATGTTCCTCTGTGAGTAGCAAAAATACAGGTCCTTCCCACCACATGCGTAGATTTAGTAGCAACTTAGCGTCTTGAGATGAAGTTAGCAGGGTTATTTTACGAATCTACGTGCAGCCCTTGTAACGCTGGAGCAATCGATTGTATCCTTTGAACACGAGTACCAACATAACGAGACCAACGAGATGCATCTGAGTGAAGCCAATGGAGTACAATTGTAGAGTCACTCCTGCAATAAATTTTCGATATGTTGAAATTGACAATAGATTTATTTTTGGCAATCAATTCGGCAAGCAGCCAAGCAGCGCACAGTTCAAGACGTGGAATTGTTTGCTTAATTTTGATTGGGGCCACACGAGACTTTGAGCATATCAGACGAATGCAGAATCCACTAAGAATTTTTAAGCGAATGTAGAGAGCTGCTTTTTTCGCTGGCATCACAAAATCCGTGTATGTCGATTATTGATGGTAATAAATGGCGTGGAATGTATAAGTGTTGAAGACATTCACGAAATGTAGTCCAGCGACAGTGAATTTCTACTGGCAAACTTTCATCCCAATCGTATTTTAACTTCCAGAGCTCTTGCATAAATATTTTGACAATCACCACAACTGGAGACACCAGCCCTATGGGATCATAAATTTTTGCAATTTCTGATACGATCATCCTTTTTGTTACCTTGGATAATTTACTTGATTTGGTGAGACCTTGATGCGAAAGCAATCCTTGCCAGAATGCCAGTATAAACCAAGAGTTTTGATATATTCAGTTTCGTCGAAGTAAAGAATTTTTTCACGATCATTAATGTCAATTCCTTTAAGGGCCTCTTCATCACTTGAACACCATTTTTTTAAAATCATTCCAGCAGATTGTAGAATTTCAGAAATGCGAGATCTCATGTTGATCGCTTCTGGGATGGTGTCGGTTCCAGAGAACAGATCATCCACGTACATGTCATGTTAATATTGCAGATGATGTGATGCTGTGTGTCATTGATATTAGCCAATTCAAGTAGGCAACGAGTGGCTAGAAATGACGCAGATGTGGTGCCATATGTAACCGTATGAAGCTTAAATGTTTGAATTGGATCCTTTGTATTGAACCTCCAGTATATGTAATGATATTTGTGATCATCTGGATGCAACAGAATTTGCCGATACATTTTGGAAATATCGGCACTGATTGCTACCTTGTGAGTTCTAAATCGTAGAAGTATACTAGATAGTTCATTTTGTACGACGGGTCCATTATGCAGCAGAGAGTTCAGAGATTCATTATTGGTCGATTTTGCAGAACCGTAAAAAACAACTCTTAAGGAAGTGGATGAAGAGTCGGGCTTGAGTACACAATGATGGGGCATGTAGTAGTTGCTGTGTGACGGTTGCGACTCCAATGACATATGACCAAGATTGATATATTCAGACATGAAATCGTGATATTGATTGCGCAGATCATCATTTCTCTTTAAGCGAGACTCAAGATTGAGAAAGCGTTTCAGTGCAATTTCAGAAGAGTTTCCCAGTCGAGGATTCGAGTGAATGAACGGCAAGCGTACCACGAAACGGCCACTTTCATTGCGACGGTGAGATGAAAGGAAATGCCTTTCACATGGAGAGTTAAAGTTGTCAACACAATCGCTTATGTCTTCCCAAAAGCGTTGCAGGAGATTATTGAAGTGTTCAGCAAAATTCAATTCCACTAAATGGCAGTGTGAAATAATTGTCGTGGATTGTTGAATGCGTCCAAACACAATCCAGCCAAGCTGTGTTTTTTGCAATACAGGAAGAGAAGGACCTAGGCTTATCTGGCCTACCGATTGCAATTCGAAGAACAATTCAGCACCTATGAGCATGTCAACCTTATTACAATCGTGAATTTTCGGGTCTGCTAATGAATGTTTGATGGAATTGACCACATTGGAATTGACATCGATATGGCAATCTGGTTGATTATTGGAAATTTTATTCAAAATTTGAGCTTCAAATTCTGTAACATAATTGTTGAGTTTTGATTTAATTTTAATTATGGCAGATCCGGATAATGCCAATAATGAACCTCCTATACCTCCTATACCTCGAATAGACATCGTTTGATGACACTAAAACTTCAGCTGTAGCTAGTATGACATAGTTCGATGTATTAACTGATAATTTTGTAGATTAAGCAATATGACTGGTAGATTATGATGCTCGTGATGTGATATTGGTGGATGCATTTGTGAAAGCTGTGCATTCTGATAATGAAGCGTGTAATAATGAATGGTGCTTTAATTTGCAGTAACGGCAGACATCATGACTTGGGCATTTTGAGATGTCGTGTGGCTTAAGACAATTTGAACATAAATTCAATGACTTAATCACGTTATGCGAACATCTACTGATTTTGCTAGAAACTGATGGCATCACCTAAACTTCCATTGAGACGAGATTTGGTGATATTTTATACCTGAGCATTCATCGAAGTATTGGCCCTCTAACGAGTGACTCCGCGCTCTTATAAATTTTCAAATATCATCTAACGTTGGTAAAGCATTTGTTGGAGGATCTTCACGCCATTTATTTTTTGACATGTTATCTAGTTTTGATACTATAAGGTACACCATAAGATCGTCCGAATAGTCAATAGGTCCCCCTAGATTTTTAAGCGATCGCAAATGTGAGTTAAATTTATCGAGAAAATTTAGTAAATTTTGGGAGTTTAGTTTTTCAACAGGCTTTATATTGAATAGAGACCGAATATGTTCTTCAACAATATAATTTTGTTTGTCGAATCTATCTATTAACAGGCGGCGAGCCTCCGAATAATTTGCTGAAGTAAAATCCAAATTCTCTATTGTTTTAGCAGCAATACCTTCAAGCGAATTTTTCAAGTATTGAAACTTGGTTAAATCCGACAAGCGCATGTTATTATGTACATGAGTATCAAAAGTTTCGAGAAAACATCGCCATTTCATAATGTCTCCTCCAAAACGATCTAACTTTATTTCTGGCAATTTGGGAATCAAACTTAAATCTTCCACCTTGAGATTACGCTTGGTTTTTTTATCATCTTTAATTTCGTCAAGCTTGTCTTCAAGTGCAGGTCTCAAAATAAAAATAAATTTATCGACAATAGCTCGAGTCTCAGAATTTATTTCAGCTTCATCCAGAGTTTCTAAATTTGACTGAAATTTCATACATTCAGTTCGCTTGGCAACTAATTCATCTAGCCGAAGCCTAACCTCAGATGCTCTAGTGGTATTTAAATTGTTCTGTACGAACTTATGGGATTCTTCCATAAAATTGATTATAATTTTAATGGCGCCCTTAAGGCGCCTTACTTCCTTTTCAGTCATGCTTTTGTTTTTAATATTTTAATATTGTCAGCAATATAAATAAGGTAATGCAAATATGCACTCACAGCTTTCCAATTAAATGCTGAAGAATGTTGAAGAATGTACCAGAAATTCGAGCACGTGTGAAAAGAAAATCGTTTCTCGCAGCAGCAAATCGAACATCGAAGATGAACGCCAGTTAATTGTGCAAAAAATTGTTGAAGATACAGTTGAAAAAGTTGATCTGAAATTGTAATGGCGTTTCCGACCGATGTCACCAATGAAAAATTCCAAACTCAATTTCTGGTCCTCTTTGAAGGCGTGGGTTCGTATCCCACTTCTGACACCAATGATAAAGCCCGACCTAATAGAACTAGAAGAGGTCAAGGTATGCCGAACCGACACCATGGAAACCGAAACTGACGAACTCTCCCCAACTATAACTGTTCGGGATCATTGCAGTGGAATAGCAAAAACCACCATTAGTATACGACAAAAAAAAAACACATTAATTATCGAAGATGTCAAAACGAAGATGTCAAAAGAAAAGGGAAAAAATTGTGAACTTCCTACTTCAACTTGATAATGTGGAGCGTCAACGTGTTTTTTCTCTTCTCAAGCGATCGCTTTGCACATCTTTTGAACAATTACATAGAATTAAATATAAAAGTAATTCCTCATTAAAAACTTTTTTTTTTTAATCTGAAATTGGAGTTGAACGTTGAATTGGGCAACCACAATCCACAACACTACGACCGAAAGATTACAAGTTTAAAAGTGTTTTAAATTTTGAATAAAAACTAAACAAAATTAATTTTTGATTTTATTTTCAATTATAGAACAAGGTTATGTTCGAATCTTAACCCTAAAGGGCGTATAATCGGCGAGACCCTGGTGCCTAATTTGCTTGAAATCAGCGCAAACGCATCCCAACCCAACATTTGGTCCTTTGAGCCGGATTGGGAGCCATAAAAGGAAAATCCACCATCAAAACCTTCAGAAGATTCCAGCTGAAACACGCGGTCAACCACAGTCATTCAGCCTACCGCATTGCAGTTCAGCTGGCCAAACTAACAGTGCACAACAATGAGTATGTGTGAAAGTCTCAAGAGGCAACGCTCTGCTTGCAAGGGCGGTTTAACAAAAATTGTTAAATTTGCTAATGAACTAACAGATGGTTCAAGTGTGTCTGTCGACGAAATCAAATCTAGACTATCGTACGCAAAGAAGTTGATGGAAAGGTTTCTCAAGGTAGAAGCAATCAAACTCAAAACCGAAGCTGAAGAACCTCAAATTAGTGAATTCGAAGACGACTATCTATCAGCAATATCTAAGTTAAATGCTGGGCTACGCACACATCAAGCATTATCACGTCAAGAATCAACCGTATGTCACAATGATGAATTACTCGACAATACCATGCACCAACCAATCAATGTCGTCAAGTATGGTAAGGTCGATATTCTAACGTTCTCAGGTGAGCCAACCGAGCAACTGTATCAAATATAAGTTCGGCACATGAAACGACAGACGAAGTATTGCGGGGCCTAAATGCATTGGGTGACAACGCTGCTGTTCGAGACTGGTGGTTAATCTACTTGCTAACCGAAAAGATGGATGATGAAACTAAGTCGCTATGGGCGCAAGCAACAGTCAGCAAAGACAACCTTGAATTTGGTGACTTCCGTAAGTTCTTGGATGCACGAGGAGAAGCTCTTGATGCAGTTCACGTACCAACCAAGTCCCCAGATGTTACCTTCACAAAGAAAACCCCTCATTCCACATTCAAGTCTACTGCGCTTACCACCTTTGCGGAACCAGTTGTGTCTAAATCCAGCCATTGTCCACTTTGTATAAAGGAAGCTCACCGTTTGATTGAGTGTCCAAAATACAACGCATTGCCAGTTAAAGAACACCAAGAACACAGTCGCTCACATAACCGATGTTTTAACTGTCTTAACGCTGGGCACCGTGTTCAGTTTTGCCGTTCAAAGTCAAGATGCGCCGTTTGTCACCGGAGACATCATAGTCACTACATTCTGATGAGCAACTCACTGCTGCTGACTTAAACTCTGACAACGACACTTCATTTTTGACTCAGCCGAAGATACAAAGTCTACAGGCTGCGCCAAAGGTCATTGCAGTGCTACCGACAGCTATAGTTCGTGTAGTTGACAATCATGGTATCGAACGAGAATTCAGAGCATTACTCGATTCCGGATCACAAGCCTCCTTCATAACCAAATCTTGTTCACAACAACTAGGCTTAAAGTGATCCAATGGTCGAATAAATATTACCGGCATGGTAATACATCAGCTGTCACCTGGTCATCCCTAAGATAGAAGCTACACTGCCTGAGCTGCTGAACCGTGACGATTTGAATTGGTTAGCTACCGTGCAACTCGCAGATTTGTGGGTGGAACCAAAGCTACTCAAGCCCAAGAAATCCAATCGCACTGCAGTTTGCTCGACATCGACAATACGTTGCGGCGATTCTGAGAGATAGAAGATGTTCGGGACCTTAAGCAACATTTACTGAGCGCAGAAGAAGCAAACTGTATTAAGCACTATAAGGAAAACATAACAATTTTGCTGCGGTTTCTGTATAAATTCGTCTTTTCAGCGGACATTGAGAAGATGTACCGTCAAGTGGCGGTAAACGAGATAGACCAGAGATACCAGGTAATCCTTTGGCAGGACCATGAGAGCAATCTGTGTGCATATCAACTTACTACAGTTACCTACGGGACATCATCCGCTCCCTTTGTCGCAAGCACACTAAACGAGTTAGCCTCATACTTTTCGCAAAATTATCAACAGGCTGCCAAAGCTATACAAGAAGATATTTACGTGGAGACGTTCTCAAAGGTGCCAATACAGTCGAAGAGCTGATAAGGCTCAAAAGGGATATTTGTGTCATTCTGCAAAGTGGGTAATTTCATCTAAGAAAATTTGTTAGTAATCATCTAGATCTTCATGATTCGTCTCTACCAAACAATGCAAAATCATTAGATGAGTATCAAGACACAATCAAGGTGTTCGGAATCCAGTGGGATCCTCTTCAATACCGGTTTTGCTTTGCGACACAACTTCCAGTCAGGAAAATGCACACCAAACGATCGATCCTTTCTGAAGCTATTCGAGTGTTCGACCCGTTAGGGTAGTTTTCTCCGCTTCTAATTCGATCAAAAACCCTTCTACAAAATTTGTGGCGCAGTAATGTGGATTGGGATGACAATCTACCGGACGACATCCCCAATGAATGGCTCAGGTTGCGAAAGGAAATCGAGAAGTCAAATGCCATTCAGCTGAACAGATGGATGGGCAGTACACCGGACGTTGATGAGGACCTTGAACTACACGGCTTCAGCGATGCGAGTGAGATAGCCTACTTCGCAGTCGTTTTCCTGTGTGTTATCAAGGTTAACCAGACTACGTGTCACATAATAAGTTCAAAAACGAAGGTCGCGCCTCTGAAATCTGTAAGCTTACCCAGGCTGGAATTTCTGGGTGCTGAACTTCTTGCTAGTCATGTGCAGTTGATCCTTAATGAAAGCAAGCTCAAACCTACACGCATCACCCTTTGGACGGACTCCAAAATAGTTCTGGACTGACTGTCCAGCAAACCAAGAAGATGGGCAACGTTTGTCGCAAACAGAGTTGCAAAGATCACAAGCCTGTTCAAAAGAATGCTTTGGCGTCATATCCCATCGCAATTTAACCCAGCGGATTGCGCGAGTCGAGGTATATCGTTGAATGAGTTGAGGAGCCATCCGTTATGGTTGACTGGACCAAGCTTCCTAAATCAACCAGAGCAACATTGGCCAGTGCAGAAAAACTATGATGTATCCCAACATATTGAAGAGAAGGCTGTTAAGCTTGCCAGCAACATAGCAGCTCATAGCGAAAGGGAAACAGGACAAGATGGCAGAGATAACACGACATTGACTTATCTATTTACAAAATTTTCAAGCTACAAAAAAATTTTTCGCATCGGTTCATACATTCGTCATGCCTTCAGTCAAGTTAAACCCAATACCGTCGTGCTAAGTGTTGATGAAATTACTGAGACAGAAGCAATATTGTGCAGAGAGATGCAGCGCATAGAGTTTTCGCGAGAATACAATGAGTTGTCACAGCACTGCACTTGCACTGTTAATGGCCATGATTCAAGAAAGGTATTGTATCCTAGGAGCCCGAAATTTGGCACGCTTAACATTTCGACGTTGTATCGGATGCATTAAACAACGCCCACGTAAGGGCAAATCATGGGAAACTTGCCAGTGGAACGTGTGAACATGTCTGCCCCGTTTGCCTGTGTTGGAACAGATTTTTCCGGCCCTCTCAGAGTTCACACAATTCGTAAAAGAGGAGCTAGTCCAGAGAGAAAATCATATTTGTGTGTCTTTGTCTGTATGTCAACCTGAGCCATTCACTTGGACCTGTGCCTGCAATTAACCACTAAGTTATTTCTAGCGGCATTGAAACGCTTTGTTGGTAGACGTGGAATGTGTAACACCATACTTTGTGACAACGGAACCAACTTCGTTTGCGCGGCAACTTTTTTGAAGGAAATGCAAACATTTTTTGAAATTAATCTCATGACAATCACAAATAAATTACTGAACAACAGAATTCAATTCAAGTTCAACCCACGTGGTACTTCTCATATGGGAATCAGCAGTTCAACTAGCCAAAACTCATTTGCATCGCACCATTGGAGAGCAAATTCTCACCATCGTAGAATTTACCACATTTCTTGTTGAAATTGAATCAGCGTTGAACACTCGCCCTCTGTGTTCATCATTATCACCGACCGATTTAGTACTTACCCCTTCGCATTTCCTTTTGCATCGTTCAGCACAACAAGTACCCGATATAATTGATGATAAGAAGTTATCACCACGATCGAGGACATGGTTAGAAAAATAACGTTAAACTTTTGGCATCGTTGGCAACGAGAATATCTCGTAAATTTGCAAACACGGTCAAAGTGGCAGCAACCGCAACCAAATCTTCAAGAGAATGACATTGTTATCATTTGCGAACCAAACCTACCACCCGGAAGGTGGATGGCAGGACGAGTTATCAACGTGTACCCAGGTAAAGATGGCAAGGTCCGGGTGATTAAGCTAACAACGTCAAATGGCACGACACTGAAACGTCCAATATCAGAGGTATGCAAATTACCAGTAAATGAATCAGTTGATTCATGGCCGGCGGGATGGTCGGGATTACTGCAGTGGAATAGCAATAACCATCATTAGTATACGACAAAACACATTAATCATCAAAGATGTCAAAACGAAGATGTCAAAAGAAAAAGGAAAAAATTGCGAACTTCCTACTTCAATTTCATAATGTGCAGCGTCAACGTGTTTTTTTCTTCTCAAGCGATCGCTTTACACATCTTTTGAACAATTACATAGAATTAATTATAAAAGTAATTCCTCATTAAAAACTTTTTTTGAATCTGAAATTGGAGTTGAACGTTGAATTGGGCAACCACACTCCACAACACTACGACAGAAAGATTACAAGTTTACAAGTGTTTTCAATTTTGAATAAAAACTAAACAAATTTAAATTTTGATTTTATTTTCAAGAAAGTGGTAATTATTCTTAAAAGCATTTACACGTTTATTTTGCGATATTCGATAGTCTGTTAAAGGGAATTTCCAACATTCATATCATTTGCAAGTTCACATGGAGGCAGAGCAAGGTTATGTTCGAATCTTAACCCTAACGGGCGTATAATCGGCGACACCGTGGTGCCTAATTTGCTTGGAACCAGCGCAAACGCATCCCAACCCAACAGTAACCCTGTCCAGCGACGAGAAGGAGACTATTCACGTGCTCATTAAATGTACGACCAAAAACAATTATGTCATCCAAATAGACCAGACATGTCTTTCAGCTAAGGCCTTGTAAAACATGTTCCATCAACCGCTCGAACATAGCAGGAGCGTTGCATAAACAGAAAATATTACAAGCTGTTTTCCGCAGTAAATTCTGTGTTCTCCTTGTCGTCGTCATGAAGTGCCCCCTGCCATTATCCGCTTTTCATAGTCCTATGTGTCATCTATACGCGGTAATGGATAACTATCCTTTTTGGTGACATCGTTCAGTTTCCGATAGTCCACACAAAATCTGGTTGAACGGTCTTTCTTTCTCTTGGACAAGTACCACAGGTAAGCTCCATGGGCTTTTAGACTTCTCTATGATTCCATCTTGTTACGTTAGGTGGTCGCACTTGGGGTTCTGCCACTGGAAGGAGACGACGACACCTTGTCGTTGTCTCAGCCTAGCTCAACGGATGGGCGGTTCTTGTCACCTTTCAAAGACCCCTCTCCGTACAAAAAAAAAAGATTTGTGTCGTCTAAAAAGATCGAAAGGACATAGCAAAAAAAAAGGAGAAAGGTTAGGAGAAGGGAATAAGTGAAAGGGTACAGCCTCCATGTACAGATGTTTTAAGGGGTTGTATGTACTATTTAGTTTATTGTTATTATTATTAAGCATATAGCTTCCCCCCACCCGCGGTAAGGGGTTATATGCTATTATCAATATCATTATCATAGCTTGGTTTACAGTTTGCAACTTCCCCCAACACGTGGTAAGGGGTTGCAAACTATCATCTATTCCACTCATAGGGGGCAGGGACTTTGTCTCCCCAGTTCATGTTTGGTTAACTAAGTGTCAAGCTTGTATACAGTCTGCAGCTTCCCCCCACCCGTGGTTAGGGGTTGCAGACTATTGATTCTATTCCGCTTATAGGGGGCAGAGACTTAACTAACTTAGTCTCTCCAGTTTTTAATTGGCAGCTATCAACCCTAGCACGACTCTTATTAGGAAATGCACCTTGCGATGCCGTGGCGTCGACTCGTTAATCAACGCGAAAATATAGTATGCATATATCTATATAGTAATAAACCTTGTAATAACTCATTGTAAAAATCCGTCAAGATAAAATTAACGTTAAGAAAAATAAATAAAATAAAAGCGAACAATACAAATGGTCTATGTAATTTCTGTAACGAACCTCCTGGATCCGCTGAGCATACCCCACCTATAAAACTTCGTTACACACTGCCGAGGGAACGTTCCGTCATTGTCTTCGTAATAAGTAAGTACTCGTCACTTCATTCTATTTTTTTTCGGAACTGACATCGTCACCAGTTCAAATCATCGACCACACACCAGTTCAACACGATCTACTCACTCATGGCGTTTACTTCCCGTGGCGACATAAAACGAAGTTCAAAGAAAAAAAAGGAAACAAAACCTTTTGCCTTCAGCCCCAGTTGGCAAAGGCAAATAAAGACCTCAGCCTTTTTTCAAAAATAATAATTCACAGGCTTAATTATACATTACTTCATCTATCAATTCAATTCAAGAAAAATTCAAAGATATGATTTATTTACATATTTAAAAATTCAAATTACCAATTTAAAAAAAAAGAGTGCGTGTAACTTTTACGCGCGGTTGAAGTGAAACTTTTTTGACGTTGTTGCCGATATTACGATTAATCCAGACCCTATTGGCCAGATCCCAGAATTTCCATAGGAACAAGTCTTATAGTCGCATATTAGTCCTACATTATGAGTTTCATACGAATCCCTTGAGAAATGGCTTGGTTCCAAAAATCCCAGACCCTATTGGCCAGATCCCAGAATTTTCATAGAAACAAGTCTTATAGTCGCATATTAGTCCTACATTCTGAGTTTCATACGAATCCCTTGAGAAATGGCTTAGTTCCAAAAATCCCAGACCCTATTGGCCAGTTCCCAGAACTTCCATAGGAACAAGTCTTATTGTCGCATATTAGTCCTACATTCTGAGTTTCATACGAATCCCTTGAGAAACGGCTTGGTTCCAAAAATCCCAGACCCTATTGGCCATATCCCAGAATTTCCATAGGAATAAGTCTTATAGTCGCATATTAGTCCTACATTCTGAGTTTCATACGAATCCCTTGAGAAATGGCTTGGTTCCAAAAATCCCAGACCCTATTGGCCAGATCCCAGAATTTCCATAGGAACAAGTCTTATAGTCGCATATTAGTCCTACATTCTGAGTTTCATACGAATCCCTTGAGAAATGGCTTGGTTCCAAAAATCCCAGACCCTATTGGCCAGATCCCAGAATTTCCATAGGAACAAGTCTTTTAGTCGCATATTAGTCCTACATTCTGAGTTTAATACGAATCCCTTGAGAAATGGCTTGGTTCCAAAAATCCCAGACCCTATTGGCCAGATCCCAGAATTTCCATAGGAACAAGTCTTTTAGTCGCATATTAGTCCTACATTCTGAGTTTCATACGAATCCCGTGAGAAATGGGTTGGTTCCAAAAATCCCAGACCCTATTGGCCAGATCCCAGAATTTCCATAGGAACAAGTCTTATAGTCGCATATTAGTCCTACATTCCGAGTTTCATACGAATCCTTTGAGAAATGGCTTAGTTCCCATAATTCAATTATACGACACAAAAACGTTACACAAAAACGTTAAACAAAATCCGAACACAAAATCCGAACACAAAAACGTAACACAATTTTATTTTTATGCTCTACTAAATTTTCTCCTTACCGTCGCTAAAGTAGTTTCACTTCAAAAAATTCGATGAGAAGGAATTATTGTAATTGATGAGAATTATAAGCCATACTGTTCTTAGTAGGATATACGCACAAAATCAAAAAAAAAAAAGTAATCAGATCACTTACTTTTTGTTGTTTTTTACAATGCTACCCAAAAAAATTCTCCCGGCAGAAGTATTCGGAGGCGTTGTCCTGTAATAAAATGTTGAACCTTTTTCGGAGGCCTAGATAAGAATAGCTTGCAAGTTGGGTTACGTTACGTGTATATATGAATTAATATATATGCCCATCAAAAGTGGACCACTTAAGAAAAACTGATACATTTTACTTACTTACTTTATTAGAATGGGTATTTAAATATGTATATATCGGGTGTTTCAACAGGTGCGCTTCAACTTTTCTCCGATAGGGACGGCGAACGACGCCATATTTTTTATTGTTCTTTTGTCATTTGGAAACTTCATTAGTATACATTTCATCGTGGAACGCTACACATGTGAACAGCGATTGCAAATCGTGCAAATTTTTTATCAAAATAATCGTTCTTTTGTTGCTACTTTAAATGCAGATTTTCACCGAAAAATCATCTTCAGCAATGAGGCTCAATTTGGCTAGAAGGATTTGTCAACAAGCAAAATATGCGTTACTGGGCAGAAAGCAACCCACACGTGATTCATGAGGCACCGTTGCATCCCGAAAAAGTCACTGTTTGGTGCGGATTACATGCCGGCGGCGTCATTGGGCCATATTTTTTCATCGACGATAACGATCACACGTTATAAGATTGGAATTCGTAAAACGTGCACGCGGTGGTCATGCAAAAGAAATCGGGTTTCATCATGTATCATATGTATATGTTCAAATTCGTTAATAAAAAAAAAAGTTAGTTCAAAAGTCAAACAGTTTGTGTTTTATTCAAAAAAAAAAGTTGAAGTGCTCTTATTGAAAAACCCTGTAATAGCTGACCCGATAGACGTTGTCCTGTCTCCTGTCCCACTTTCAATAAAATTCTTTGTAATCGTTTTGTGAACTTGTGAAAAGCTATTTGTTTTGCAATATCGAGTCACAGTATTAGTCACATCATTGTGTTACATTTTTTAATTTTGGGTCTTTTAGGGTCTTTTCTTTCTTCTCTTTATGTCCTGTATCCCCTTGTGGGTCCTAGGGCCTCTACTACGCCTACGCGCCATCGCGTGCGGTTCCTGGCAATAAGCTTCAGCTCTCTCCAACTCTTCCCCAATTGCCGTGCCTCCTCTTCAACTGTTCTGCGCCATGTATTTCTCGGACGACCCGTTCTTCTACCATCCTGAGATAACGGGTTCCATTGCATTGCGTAGGTTGCTATGGAACTGTCGCCTTTTCGGAGTGTATGACCAATCCACTGCCACTTCCGTCGTTGGATGGTTGTGCCTATTGGTTCCTGACCCGTTCTCTGGTAAAGATGTTCGTTAGAGATACGATTAGGCCAGAAAACCCTTAAGATGTTCCGTAGGCACCTATTTACGAATGTTTGTAATCTTTTTGTGATAGTAGCGGTCACCTTCCAAGTGCTGCACCCATACAACAGCACAGATTCAACATTTGAGCGGAACAGTCGCAGCTTGGTGTTTAAGCTGATCGCATTGCTTCGCCATATCATGGACATCATTCCAAACACCGATTTTGCTTTGCCGATTCGGTTGACAATGTCCTGTTCGGTTCCACCTTCGGTCGAGACAATACTCCCAAGATATTGGAAACTCTCTACTCTACTACCGGCTGTCCAGCAATGTTAACATGAGTAAGTGAGTTAGTGCCGAGGTTGATGATTTTGGTTTTGGCAGTATTAATCTTCAAACCCGCAACATTTGCCTACCTCTCCACATTTGTTGTCATTTGGTGCAGCTCCATAATTCTGTGTGAGAGTAAACAAACGTCGTCAGCGTAATCCAGATGTTGGAGTTGAGATGTAAGAGTCCAACGAATTCCTCCGTTTCCAGTAGATAAAGCTGCGCGAAGTACATCGCAAATCACCAACAAAAAAAGTATCGGCGATAGAATGCAACCTTGTCGTACCCCACTTAGGATCTCGAATTCCTCCGACAGCTTTCCTCTATGTAGCACATGACATTTAGAGCCATCATAGGTTGCTTTAATAATAGGTATTAGTTTATCGGGTATACCTCTCCTGCGCAAGGCGAGCCAGATAAACTGTCTGTCGACACTGTCAAACGCCTTCTCAAAATCGATGAACAGTAGGTGCAGTGGTGACCGGAATTCAACGCACTGTTTAATAATGATCCGCAGGGTCTTTATGTGGTCTACACAGGAGGATCCAGTGCGGAAACCAGCTTGTTCGGCATCGAGTGTATCTTCCAGATGTTTCTTAATACGCTCAAGTACTACTTTGGCTATTACTTTTGCAACTGCAGGGAGAACGCAAATGCCTCTCCAGTTTTCGCACTCCATAAGACTACCTTTTTTAGGAAGCTTGACAATCATTCCCACCTTCCACTCGTCGGGGAATCTTTCTACCTCCCAAGCTCTCTCTACAAGAGGACATAAAAGCTCTGGTGATGTCGTTGGAGCTGCACGCAGAAGCTCTGCGGGTATACCATCTAGTCCTACCGACTTGTTGTTCTTTAGTGCGTTAATCACGGTAGCGATCTCGTCTTTACTGGTTGTTGAGGTGCGAATTCGGGAAATTGTTACTTCCGGCAGCTCCATTTAATTTAGGTGCATATCGTTAGCAAATACACGGTTAAGGACCGTAGAGAAATGCTCCTTCCATTGCTTGAGCTGATCCTCATCTGAAACGAGTACGGCACCATCTAGGCCTTTCACCGGATGTTTGCTAGAGCGGTGACCACCTGTCAGCTGGTGATTCTGTAAACGGTTCTGATATCGCACCTGCTCGCTGCTTCCTCTGCTTCTGAGGCCAGGTTGTTAATATAATTACGGTTTTCACGTCTTACACTACGCTGCACTTCTCTCATTTTGCTTCGATACAGGGACTCTACAATACGAGCTTTAAGTAGCTTACGTTCTTCAATCCGCCTCCAGGTATCTTCGGTAAGCCACGTGCTGTGCCTTGCCTGGCTTCTACCAACAATACTTTCCGCTCCAGATGTGAAAACATTTTTAACAACATTCCAATGTTCCTGGATGGTTGTCGGCAGTGAAATGCTGATTGCGATCCACTCCTTGCGATAAATGATCCCTTAATTGTTGGCGTACTGAGGGGATCTTTAGCCGGTCAATGTTATACCTAGGCATTCGGATGATATTGCGGATTCTATGTACTGATGCAGTACGTAACTGGGCAGTAGCTACCATAAGGTGATGATCACGTACCATACTCATGTCGGCTCCTCGTCTGTTTCGTACGTCTAACAGACAGCTCCTAAAACGTCGGCTGATCGCCATATGGTCGATTTGGTTAGATGATGATTGCCTGTCAGTTGACACCCAGCTGACCTTGTGGCAAGTCTTATGCTCAAACATGGTGCCTCCTATGACAAGGTTGTTGGTGTTGCAGAAATCAACAAATCTTTCACCATTGACATTTCGTTCGCCGAGGCCGTGCTTCCCAATCACATGCTTGAGTCCTTCATTGTCGTTGCCAACCTTGGCATTCAAGTCCCCCATCACGATGACGATATCTCCGTTCGGCGTTGCGTTGAATACAGCGTTTAGTTGACTGTCGAAGTTGTCCTTTTCATCCTCAGTCGAAGGATTCGTTGGGGCGTAGCACTGTATGATCGTGACGCGCCATACTCTAGTCCGAAATCTGGCCGATAAGATCCTATCACTATGCGGGTGCCAGGAAATTAGGCCTCTACGTGCTGTTGGCGTTAGCAGCAGACCCACTCCAGATTCACGGGGACTGCCAGAGGGTTTGCCAGAGTAGAGTAGCACAGTGCTACACGTTGGGGATTGGTACTCTCCCGCGTCGAACCATCTTACTTCACTCACTCCCAGTATGTCCATATTGTATCAAAGAAACTCACGTTCCAGTTGAAGAAATCTGGAATTTTGAGGTTCTTCACTCCCAGAGTCAAGGAGCGTCCTCACATTCCAGAAACCAATCTTAGTCCGGGTACAATAGCCAAAAGTCGTCATTATTCGATCAATACTTATCCGAGGCGTTGTTTCAGTTTCAGTAGCGGGTATTTTACGGTATTGCAGGGTGCTAGCCCACGTTACCTAGACTAGAAACGCTAGATCGTTCGCACTTGCAGTTTTAGCCTACATGTATAAGGATTTATACACATAGTTGCCCGGGGACCACCACGAGGAGGTAGAGCAAGCACTACATCACGAACTTGATTGTTGCGCTACTGGCCCAAACCAAGTTTTGAGCAGTCAGTAGTTTCCCGATCAATCGCAATGCAGATCCCATTTCTTTGGGGTCTTTTGGGGGTCTTTAATGATTTTTTGGGATTTTGAGGGACTTTCGGAGGTCTTTTTGTGATTCTTTTCGGGGTCTTTTGTGGTCTTTTGGAGATCTTTTTTCCCACAAAATCAAAGAAGAAGCTGTCAAATGACATTTGCGCACGTAACCCAAACAATTGGAATCTATTGGAACAGAAATGAAATAACGACTTTTGCTGGACAGATCGCGAATCAACACAAATTTAATTTTCTTTTAAGTTAGGCTGGAATGCGTTTTTCCAAAGTTTTCATTTCACCGAAAACATTCAATAGATTAATTTCCTCAAAATATATCCAATTTAGCGTTTTCCAAATTTTTCCGCCGGGAACATAACGAACAAAACAATTTTTGCTGTTTATCTGAATTTTTCGACTTTCCTTTGTAATTGTCTTTGTTTCCTAGGACTATATCAAACAAAACGACGGTGGGGTCTTCCGGAAACGCCCCCTTTAGGTAGGAGGGGCATCCAAAGTTTTGAGTTTTTTTCAGAAAAATGCATTTTTCCAAGTACTTTGAAGGAAGTGTTGGAGTTTATTGGTACCAAATGATAGGTAATAAAAATACCTTTCATTTAAAAAAAAATCTCCATCTCCTCCCCCTTTGACAGAGTTAGAGTCCAAAAACTGACTTTTTATAAAAAGTCGAAGAGGGCGGAGTAAATTTTGGTGTCAAATGAAAGGTAAAAACTAACTCTACGCAGCCGTACTATTTTTACGGGCGTGGCCAAAGATTAACGGAAGCTGGATTAATTTGAAATTGGTTTATGTGCAGTTTCATGTAATTGAGTGGTATATCATATAATTGAGTTTTTCCCATACAAAAACAGGTGTTATATGGCAAACTCCATTATACGGTTTTCGAGATTTGGGTTTTCGGACACATCTCACATGAAAGCCCCAACTGAGCAAATTTTGGAAATCGCCATCTTGTTTTCCGGAAACGCCCCCTTTAGGTAGGAGGGGTATCCAACATTAATATGTATCATACGGAAGGTAATAAAAATACCTTCCATTTAAAAAAAAAATGGGGCCAATAGAGCCCCCCTCGACGGAGTAACAGTAAAAAACATACTTTTCCATAAAAGTGTAAAAAGGAGCGTTCCTAAAAGTGGGAGGGTTCTAAGTATTGGTGTCAAATGAAAGGTCAAAATAAGCTCTACACGGCCATGTCATTTTTATGGGTGTGGTCTAATTTAAATGGAAGTTACATCAAAATATACTCATTTCATATGATTGAGTTTTTTCATACAAAAAGAGGTGATGGGATTCCATTGTTCAATATATATTTAGAAATGAGTTTTTCCTTTTAAAAGGCGTTTTTGTAAATTATGCACACACTGAAAAATAAAGTGCGCTCAATTAATTTATATTTAGAGAGGAGTTTTTCCTTTTAAAAGGCGTTTTTGTAAATTATGCACACACTGAAAAATAAAGTGCTTTCAATTAATTTATATTTAGAAAAGAGTTTTTCCTTTTAAAAGGCGTTTTTGTAAATTATGCACACACCGAAAAATAAAGTGAGCTCAATTAATTTATATTTAGAAATGAGTTTTTCCTTTTAAAAGGCGTTTTTGTAAATTATGCACACGCCGAAAAATAAAGTTTGTGCAAAAAATCAGTTTTTTGGCTCTACTACTGGCAAGGATAGTTCGATTGGTCCCATTTTTTTTTTATTGATACTTTCCTATATAACCTTTCATTTGTTACCAAATAACCCCTAAAGCTCATTCAAATAACTCAGAAAAAAACTTTGGATGCCCCTCCTACCTAAAGGGGTGTTTCCGGAAGACCCCACCCACAAAATGTGGGCAGTGGGCGGTGGGCGTGGCAAGGGGGCGTGGCAAAATACCGGAAACCCGTATATTGGAAATACGCCAGTTGATATACGAATGGCTGTAAAGCAACACGTTTATTTTCGCAAGCGGAAAAAAAAAAATGGCTGTAATTCCAATTGCTAAATTTGTGAAAATTTTAAAGTTTTTTTTATATAAATTGGTCATTGCATAGTGACAGTGAGGCACAAAAGTGCTCACTCCAATTCCACTAGGAATTTATTGTTTAAATTAACTTACAAAAAAAATTAATATTTTTGCAAAAGCAAAAATGGCTGAAATGCTGCTTACATCAAATATTCAATGTGTACAGTCTACATCAGTATCACTTGGAATTCATCTGTATCTGTTCGGGAACATAGTGAAGACCAAAGGTACCTACCGTAGGTGATAAAATGCAGAAACCCAAAGCTGCCAAACGTAGGGTGTAAAACAAATTATGTTTATCACTGTAAATATGCAATTCAGCATATTCCCACACATATTCACCTTGAAATTTGTTACTAGATATTTCGTTTGTGCACATATTTGTTCTTTACCTTAATATAACGATATTACTAATGTGAATATGCAATGCAGCATATTCACATGCAAATGCATATTCTGCATTTTTCATATTGTACGTGTTAGAGATAAGAAATTATTGTCATGTTAGCATTAGATATTGTTAGATAGTTTGTAATTTTGTATATAAACCCTTCTTTTAGTCCAATAAAATATAGTTCAAAAAAAGCTATCGCCGAATTAATATCTTCGTCAAGCCCCGAACCACGGCAAGCGGAAGATATAATAGTCAGTTTAAGGAAAGGTATTTCCTAGGCTGAACATTGGTCCTTCGAAGCCAACTAGTAAACTGGCAACCAAAAACGGAATTTACAACTCCACTGGAAAATACCAACATTCAAAGCCATCCAGAAACTGGAATTTACAACCAAGTAGACGCAGATCCACCTACCAACGGAAACTGGAATTTAAAACCCAGAAGACGCAGATCCACCTACCAACGGAAACTGGAATTTACAACTCCAGCCATCAACCACTAGAAGTTACGGAGCCATCATTCAACTAAAGCCAATAACTTACAGTCAACTAGCACACAAACGTGACTGAAAACCATCCTGTTCATCAGTGCTTCCAAGCCAACCAGGAACCGGCACCTAGAAGTTACCGTGTCCCCAAAAAACAACGGCTGGAACAAGCATCAAGCATTTGTCTGAGCCACCAACCAGAAGACAACATAACAACATGGAAGCGCTTCTAACACAACAAGAGGTAACAACCGAAAAGATAATTCAATTTAAAACGAATTATTACAAAGATAGTGCTACCCGAAAAACAAAATCATATCTGGAGAAGAAAATAGCGGCATTGAAGAATCTCTACAAAGAATTCATCACCACTGATGATATCATCCGAAACAAGGAACCATCGTTAGACCAACATCATCCATATACAACAACCAGAAAGGAGATTGCGGAGATTTACAACCTCGTAATTGATGAGATGCGGACACTTCTAAACCATGAGCCACCAATAGACGACAACGAGCAGACAGCCACGAAGAAGATACAAAAACAATCCGATGTCAATTTCACAACCACAGAAATTACCAACAGGAAAGAGTTCGATCAGATGATAAAACAGCAGACAATTAAAATAAGAACTCTGAATAGGGAAATAAGAAAAGCGGAAGACGCCTTGCAAGAAAATAAACCGAAGCAAGCATTGAAGCTCGCCTTGAAACACATTGAAAGGGTGATGGAGCAGATCACGGACCTCGACGAGAAGATACATTTAGAAGCTTCAGACGAAGATGAGACGAATTTAAAATACTTCATGGAACAGCAATACAACAACATAAGACAAGAACATGATGACATTGTGGTAAAAATCACAATTGAGATGGAGAATGACAGTCATTATCAAACAAACAACAACACAGTGGAAGTCCGATTACCAAACATAGAAATTCCACATTTCTATGGTGACATCATGAAATGGAAAGGTTTCTCAGACATCTTTGAAAAACTAGTGCATAAGAACAAGACAATTACAGACACTCATAGAATCAACTACTTAAAAGGTCACTTAGGAGGTTCAGCTGCTAAAATAATAAGCCATCTTGAATCAACAGCAGAAAATTATTCTATAGCTTGGGAGATATTGAATAATCGCTACAACAACAACAGAGTGATGGCAGCAGCATATTTCAACCAGCTGATTAATCAACCAAACTTGCTAACGGAAAGCAGTGTAGGAATCAGAACAATGCACGACACCACAAGTGAAGCCATTCATAACATCAACAACATACTAAAAAATGAAGAAAAATTCGATGCCTTAATCATTCACATTTTGCAAAAAAAAATTAGACAGTGAGACCATCAGAATTTATGAGACAACTTTAGAAGATCCCAAAGAGAATCAACATCTACATAAATTTTTGCTGTTTTTGGAAAAACGATTCCAATCACTAGACGTAATCGGAAATAAAAGCAACCGACATCAACCAACAAGCAGTCGACCACAACCCCAAAGGGCCATAACGACATTAGCAGCAACAACAAACAGATGCATAAATTGTAAAGGATCACACAACATCGACACGTGCAAATCATTTTTGCATATGTCAACGATCGAACGCAACAGGATCTGTACCATAATGAACCTATGTAGAGTATGTTTAGGCACTCACAAATTTTCAAAAATGTGTTTTTTTAAAAAACACGTGTTTAGTGTGCAAGGGCAAACACCATACCCTTCTCCACACAAAAGAAGGCGTCACCAAAAATACAACTGTAGCCCAGCAGAACAATTTACCAAAGGCACGGTATCCATCAACACAAAGAACAACACCAGTGGTGGAGACACATATGGTAAATAATACATCTACAACAGCGCAAGTAATCTTGAGCACAGCCTTAGTAAAGGTTCCAACAAATGGCTCTTATCCAGAATTGCTCAGAGTATTGATTTACCCAGGATCCCAAGCAACGTTCATAGCTTACAACGCGGCGAAAAAACTAAACATTCAAAGCCAAAAAACTCACGTTGAGTATAAAGGAATAGGAGGAGCTAAAGCTGGCGTTTCCGATCAGCGAATCAACTTTAACATCAAGCCGAGATTCTCGTCAAAATTTCAATTTCAATTAAGTGCACTTATAGTAGACCAGCTACTCGGAGACCTGCCGGAAAACAGCTTCAATGCTTGGAAATGGCCTCACATTAGTAACCTGTTATGGGCAGATCCTAATTACAACATGCCGAACAAAATCGACATATTACTGGGTGCAGATTACTATCCTGCCATAGTAATGAATGAAGTCATAAAAGGTGCTACCGGAGAGCCGATAGCACAAAAAACTGAATTAGGATAGATCATATGTGGACCAGTCGACCAAAACAAAAAAACAAAAGTTCAATGTTTGATAACAAAAGTAGAAATAGATCACAGACTAAAATCATTCTGGGAAATAGAAGAAGTACAAATGGAAAAATCACTTACAAAAGAAGAAAAGCAATGTCAAACACATTACGATGAAAACTATCATCGTGACCCCAGAGGAAGATATGAGGTTCGCATACCATTCAAAAATAATCCACCAATCCTTGGAACATCCAAAACCAGAGCCCTAGCTAGATTCTTGCAATTAGAGAAAAAGTTTGCATCATTCCCAACATTCTCCGACGACTACAAAAAATGCATTAAGGAATACATTACACTAGGTCACATGCGACTGTGTGAAAACGAAATGACATCCACTGAAGAATACTTCATCCCACACCATGCAGTCATTAAAGAAGGCAGTACTACAACAAAGTTACGAGTTGTTTTCGATGCTTCAGCAAAAACCAGTAACAACAAGAGTCTCAATGATCAACTATTGGTTGGGCCAACCCTACAGAAAGAATTAGTGTCAATATTGTTAAGATGGAGGAAGTACAAGATTGCCTACACAGCAGACATCGAAAAAATGTACCGCCAAATACGAATACATGAGGATGACCAAAAATATCAAAAAATTCTTTGGAGGGAAAATGTCCACGAACCAATATTAGAATACCAACTAACGACGGTACCATTTGGAACAGCGAGTGCTCCATAATTAGCCGTACGCACATTACAACAATTAGCAAACGATGAAAAAAATATGTTTCCAATAGCAGCCAACATCGCGTTGCACGATTTTTATGTAGATGATTTACTCACCGGCAGTGATTCTGTTAAACAAGCACAGCTGGAACAACAACAATTAGTAACATTACTCAAAAAAGGAGGATTTAAGCTCAGAAAGTGGGCAAGTAACGATCCACAAATATTAGAACAAATACCACGAAGCTGCCAAGCTTTTGGCACAATGGATATAAAATTAGTGACACAATAAAAACTCTTGGACTATCATGGAACCCTGACTCAGACACCTTCGGATTCAAGATAAACAAAGAAAGAACAAAGTCAGAAACAACTACCAAAAGAAAATTGTTATCTGAAGTGTCACAATTATTTGACCCACTGGGATGGTTAGCCCCAACCATTATAATAGCAAAAATACTACTTCAACAACTCTGGTTAACAGGATTATCATGGGACGAACCATTACCAAAAAATATTGCAACAAGATGGAACAGTTACAAATATTCTTTACCAGAACTAGAACAAATAAAAATACCAAGATGGGTTAACACGTTCAACAATTCCCCTATAGAACTTCACGTGTTTTGCGATGCATCTGAATTGGCATATCCAGCTGTAATATATGCCTACCAAAGGAACGGTACAGAGGATTCCCCACGACCATATCTAATAATATCAAAAACAAAGGTCGCACCAATAAAATCGAAGCAAACAATTCCTAGATTAGAATTGTGCGGCGCCTTGCTACTTGCGAAACTAATGGCAAAGGTGATAAAAAGCTTCCGTATTCCAAATATTACAACACATACATGGACAGACTCGAAAATCGTGCTTTCATGGATCAAAGCAGAACCATACCGATTCAAAACATTTGTGGCAAACAGAGTATCTGAAATTCACGGTCTCACAAGCCCATCAACATGGAATTATATCAAATCAACCGAAAACCCAGCTGACTGTGCATCAAGGGGCGTAGAACCTACAAACCTAGGCAAACATGAATTATGGTGGAATGGGCCAAGTTGGCTAACAAGCAATCCAAAGGACTGGCCAACTCAAAAGGCAGAAATAGCAACTGAAGACATTCCAGATAAAAAAACTAGTGGCGGTATCTAGAACAACAACATTAATAAGCATGAAAGATGTCTTTGATGAGCTATACGTGAAACATTCAAATTTAAAGAAAATTCAGAGAATAGTGTCATACTGCAAACGCTTCATCAACAAGCTAAAACTAGTGAAATACGAACCAAATACCATAATTTCACCACAAGAAATGAAAGAGGCGCTCACTCACTTAATCAAACATGCGCAGGAAAGTCAATACAAAAGTGAAATTCGTGACCTAAAAAACAACAAACCGATTAACTGTAAAAGTAAATTGCTGTCACTTTCACCATTTTTAAAGAACGACGTGTTAAGACTTGGCGGACGGTTATACAATTCAACCGCCTGGTCATATGATGAAAAACATCCAATAATTCTTCCACAATCACATCCAATTACAAACCTAATAAATCAAGAAGGTCATACATCAACAATGCATGGTGGTACCCAGTTAACACTAGCCCACATCAGGACAAAATATTGGATCACAAATGGAAGAAATTTGATAAGACAACAAATAGCCAAATGTTTAAGATGTCATCGATTTACCAAAACCATTAAGAATCAATTAATGGGAAATCTCCCAGAAGTAAGGCTAACTCCCACCAGGCCATTCCTAAAGTCAGGTGTCGATTACGCTGGACCATTCAGTGTGAGAGTATCAAAAGGTAGAGGTAATAAATCATACAAAGGCTACCTAGCGATTTTTGTGTGTATGGCAACAAAAGCTGTCCACATTGAGGTAGTCAGCGATCTAACTACGGATGCCTTCATAGCAGCTTATAAACGCTTCATATCACGTAGAGGTATATGCACGGACATTTTTAGCGACAATGGTATAAACTTTGTGGGCGCAAGCAAGGTGATTGAATCAAAAACATTGAAGACAGTAGAACACATTGCTTCAATCTCTATCGCCGAACACGGAACAAAATGGCATTTCATACCGCCAGGAGCACCTCATTTCGGTGGATTATGGGAGGCCGCCGAAAATCTGTAAAAACCCATCTAAAAAGAGTCATAGGCGAAGCAACTTTAACATTTGAAGAGCTAACCACGTTAACCTGTCAAATAGAGGCCTGTCTTAACTCAAGGCCAATATCACCAATGACCAACGATCCAAGTGATCCAACATTTTTAGAATTTGGATGCGAAATCCAGCTGTGGAAGAGGTAAAAAAGGCTGCAGAGAAAATGAAGAACATTCCCCAACCTAAACCTAACAAAGGAAAAATAAGACCCTGTTTTCAATCAAGGCTACTATTATACACCATGATCCCATTACTAAGCTTGCTTAGTGTTTATTCCTCAGAAGTGAAAGGTTCAAGTTTTGATATCACCCCTCTAAACACTATAACAGGAATATATTTTGAGAACATTGGGATCGCCCAACTATCACATCAGCAATGGACTATTATGTCATACTTCAATCTATCATCAATATTGTTAGAAGTTGATGTGTATAACGCGGCGATGGAGAGAATAGTTAAGTCATGTCAAGAGGATAACGGATGGATGCAACTAAGGCAAATTTTCAGACCTGCGGTATTACAAATGAAACAGCAGTTACTAAACATAAACCGCAACAATGAAATATTTCAACCCAGTTATCAACATGCTCGGGCTAAACGAGGATTGGTAAACATAATAGGAACGCTGACCAACCAATTATTTGGAATTCTCGACCAAGAGGATGCACAACGATACGATAATGAAATCACTTCCATAAAAAATAATGAACAACACATTTACAAATTGCTGAAAACCCAAATTACAATAACTGAAGCAACAGTGAACATTATAAAAAAGGACTGGATGGCGGTAAACAACCAACTCGAAGCAATTGACAAACAAACAATGTTAATGTTCAATCTCATTCAAAGAAATGAGAATGAGAATACAGCAGTTCAAAAATTTATGGCTCTATGGATACATCTATCCATAGAAATGACAACTTTTGCAGCAACGCAACAACAACTAATTGATGTCATCACTGATATCCATCATAGTAAAATAAACACATTTATCCTTAAACCCGATCAACTCAAGACCGAACTACAAAAAATACACGAATTCATCCCAGCTGACGCTACCATATATGGAGAAAACAACATGATATCGATGTACCAACTGATGACAGCCAAGGTTGGACAGACAAAAAATACATTAATGTTTGAACTCAAGATACCCTTACTGAACAACAAAGTATATCAAGTCATCAAACCGATCGCCATCCCAACCAAGCACAAGAACATGTACGCATACCTACAACCATCAAGTGAATTATTACTGATTAGTTTAAATAGGGAATCATACTACCAAATGTCTGAAGGGGAGCTCTCCATCTGCAAGTCCATTAAGCCTGCTGAATACCTCTGTATGATACACAACGTAATTCATAACACTCTAATAAACCCCACACCTTGCGAGATTGCATTAATCATGAACAAAGGAGCAGAAACTTGTGATATACGTTTTACACAACCAAAAAACATGCGGATTCCTACACACGACCCGAGTACATGGATTTTTATCTCCCAAAAAGAGCACACGATAAACATCATCTGTAACAAGGAAGTGGCAATCACAACTATAAGCGAAACTGGAGCGATAACAGTGCACAAGGCGTGTACAATCACGGATGGAATGATAACTATACACTCCATCGAAAACTTCAACACAAGAATGGAAGCCTTTTATCAACCCACAATGAATCTGAGTAGCTTAATTTTTCAATCCGAAAATGAAACTCGCCATAACTATACCCACAGGATGGTGACGCGTAATGAATTTAACAACATTCAAACAGACTTAGATCACCTTTCAACCAGTCTTACGCAAATAAAGACATCAGCACAAAATGAAGATCAACAGATGAACTTCCACGAGGTTCATCACTACGTGGTCCTATATGGGATCATTGCTACAGCTATCGGAATTGCCATTGCCTACTATTGCAAAAAGAAGAAGACACCCTCATCAGAACAACACCCCACCATGGTTCCCATGCCACGTCGCTTCATAGCCGCCCCGGAGGATGTTCGGGAACATAGTGAAGACCAAAGGTACCTACCGTAGGTGATAAAATGCAGAAACCCAAAGCTGCCAAACGTAGGGTGTAAAACAAATTATGTTTATCACTGTAAATATGCAATTCAGCATATTCCCACACATATTCACCTTGAAATTTGTTACTAGATATTTTGTTTGTGCACATATTTGTTCTTTACCTTAATATAACGATATTACTAATGTGAATATGCAATGCAGCATATTCACATGCAAATGCAATTCTGCATTTTTCATATTGTACGTGTTAGAGATAAGAAATTATTGTCATGTTAGCATTAGATATTGTTAGATAGTTTGTAATTTTGTATTTTAGTCCAATAAAATATAGTTCAAAAAAAGCTATCGCCGAATCAATATCTTCGTCAAGCCCCGACCCACGGCAAGCGGAAGATATAATAGTCAGTTTAAGGAAAGGTATTTCCTAGGCTGAACAGTATCACTTGGAATTCATCTGTATCTTCATCTGTAAATCAGCTTTAAAACAAACCAAAGAACATTTTTTTGTTGTATTTTTGCCAATTGAACAATTTGCCGTTAGGAATTATTCAAGTTGGGCATTCTTGTCATTGTCGCGTTCTGACAGTGAGGCACAAAAGTGCTCACCCCGAATTTTTTTTATTCTATCATGGATTCTGGATTTAAGTATCTTTATGATTGATATCGTCTTAAGGTTAAAGTGAGGAAACAACCTTTTTTTTGATCCCCAGTAAAATTATTTCTTTGATAAATAATTAAACAAAAAAAAGAGAAAAGGGTTTACTCCAAATTAGATTGGCAAAAATATCGAATTAATTGTCACTGAACTACGGGTTAATAATTCCTGGCCTGGTGCTTACAATGTTTTTTACCTTTAACTTAATTAAGTTGGTTCAGCTATACCGGATCGTCAAACTCGTCAGCGCTGTCGAAGGAGACTTCCCGGATTATTCAATGATTAACCAGGAAATTGGTAGAAAAAAAATTATTTTTTTTTTAATAAAACAATATTTTTGTTTTCGTTATTTTTGCTTATGCCGCCGTTGCGGCTCAGTCATCAGTAGTTTTTTTTCTCTTGTCATCATATAATATAAAATTTTTATTTTTTATATAAAGGGTTTTGTTTATTTTTTTTGTATTAAAGCCATATTATTGGTGTAACCGAGATCAAATAGTTTTATAAAAAAAAAGGTGAAATATATATATTTGTAAATTGGGTGAGGGATTTTTTTATGTGAAAGAAATAAAAATGTAAGCTATGATGGATTTGCACTAAAAAAAACTTCAAGTGGCATCTCTCCCCTCTAGCATGACCCTCTAAATAAGGCGACGCTGCGTTGATCATGGCAGCAGCTGTGGTGATTTTCCTCTCTTGTATACGGGGCATTTTTTTTTGGTAGATTCTCTTTCTACTATCCAGGATCTTAATTGATTCTAAACAAAATTGCACGCAATAAAACAAATTTTTTTATGTAATGTGAAAGGGTTGGTGACAGGCAAGAACACCCCCCCCCCACATCCCGACGAGCAAAGTCAGCGCTCCGCTAGGCGTGCACCCCGCCTACAGTCACTTCAACCTTGTCGGCTTTTGCTCCCGGTTAGCAAATACGTTGATTACGTATTGGTCGCACCATCGATCCAAGGTAATGGTAATCTTAGAGTGTACCGGGTAGTTGGAAGTTAGTTTTCAAAAAAAAAAAAATAAGGTATATACATAGAAAAAAAAAACATCCGAATAAAACACCAGAATCGAAAACAGTAATAACAAATAACACATAAATCATTACATAAAATGGCGCCCAACGTGGGGCCCGACGGTGGTAGCTCTCTATCCCGTATTGGTTCCAAACTTTATTCTTTTCCCTATATCTTAAAATTTTAACTTTCCTTTACTTAGATTAATTGAAAAGCAGTGTCGCGTAGAAATGCAGGAAAACTGGCGATTGACTGCTGGATACCTGACCGATAAACTTTAACTTAATTAAGTTATCTTTGCCCTTTTGACCGATGATACTTATTTGCTAGAGTTCATCCGGAAATGCACGAAAACTGGCGATTGACTGCTGGATACCTGACCGATAAACTTTAACTTAATTAATTTATCTTTGCCCTTTTGACCGATGAGACTTATTTGCTAGAGTTCAGGAAAACTGGCGATTGACTGCTGGATACCTGACCGATAAACTTTAACTTATTTAAATTTTTTTGGGTAATTTATTCTTTGAAAGCTTTCTTCCATCACAAGCTATCTCACGTTGGATGAATCAAAATTGTTGCTTTATCTTTGGACTATCGTTCCTAGTAGTTGTTTGGATTGGGCAAGGAACACCAGTTCAATACCAGTCAATAGGACGGATCGTTAGACCTTTTACTATTTTTTTTATATAAACTTCGCTTTCCATATAGAGAAGACCGAATTGCGATTAGTCGGACCAAATGACTAATTAAGGATTCAATCGATTTTGTTGATTGAACAGCAAGTCGTGGTGGTATTGATACACTGTTGTTTTTTTTTAATAAATTGATTTTGCCTACCCCACTGATTCTTATTTGCGTACTTTTGGTTGGATCCCACGAGTGGTCGAAAATGGTTTGTAAGCGTACACCACCATAACTGAGACATTGGTCCACTTTTCGCCCGGTCAATCTGTCCCCAATAACCAGTAGGCAGATTCAAGCTCAGGTCAAGATCTGGTAAAGGATGATCACACAATTCGAACTGAAATACAGCACTCACGAGTGGTGAGTGAGAGAGAGAGGGAGAGATGCACATTTGAAAGGTTTACATAATATTTTTTTCGGTTACTATCCATTTTTTTTACTTTTTTTACTTATTACTTATATTTACTCTTCTGCTTCACGAAATTCCTTAAAGGGATGAGTGCAGATTATTGACTAGGGTTAGATCAAGTTTTAGTTTACGTTACATAGAATTTCGGGTTGAGTATTGGTTCATTGGATCCTATAGTTTAATACCCTTGAGAGTACTAAGGCTGGTGCTATCAAATAGCTATATCTGGCGCTCAGTGCTGAATTTTTGTTTCTTTGATTCGAAACTGAAGGTTTCGGACCTTAAGAAAAAAAAAAAATTAATAAAGTATATAATAATAATTTTTTTTACATATCTATATGACATGCCCTTTTCCGGCGCGATTATTAATCCTTTCTACTGAATTGGTCTAGATATTACTTTAAGAATTATTACCTTGACAACTTTGCTAAGTATTTTTTTTGTACGTTAAAGTTAATACTGTGCTGGCCAATCTGGCGTCGAACCTATTATAGATTAACGTTTTGTTATACTGTTTCACTCAGCAAAGGTTGTACTTCCATTTTTGCTAAAGCCTAATTATGGCCGCCCCCATTGCCCCCAGTGCCGACAGCCTTGCCTTACAAGTTCGTTGAAACCGTGCGTAGTTCGACCAAATCCCGATGCCATTGAAGTCAGTGGTACTGCGATTGATCCGAACGCTCATAATACGCGTAATCGTTCCAAAAGGAAACCTCCCGTGCGATTTCCTACTACTTCGCAGAAGGATCAGCGTACAGGCAACGCTCTGGAGGGGGAAGGTCTGAAGTCTAATCCGGAAAACGCCACTGTCACAGTCGATCGCGCTCGATTGTCACAACTCGACCACCCAGGAAGCCAAAATCGAAGAGAATCCAGTCTGGTTTCGACAATCCAACGAGTAGTGAATAACTCCATTGGACAAATCCAAGAATCTTTAATGCAACAAATGTCACAAGATATCACTCAATTAATTGACCAATGTTGAACGTTGCTTAGGCGGACTGAAAATACATGAAGCCGAAGCTAGAGCGCCAGCAGTGCCAGTAGCACCAGCTAATACTCCAGACTGTGAAGATTATCCCTGGCCGCGCGATATGCCATTCGAGCGCCGAGAGCCAAATAATCAGACCTCTTATCCAATTCGTTCCACTCATGTAGATGTTAATACGGCCGTGAAAGTGTCAAACATAATCGCGGGCTGGCACCTACAATTTGAAGGGTCGTCAGACGGATTGACAGTAGACGTGTGTCTGGAGCCACGCCAAGTGTTCTGTTATGGGTGTGGGGCGGCGAATACATATAAACCAAACTGTCCCAAATGTAATATTCAGGGAAAATGGACGAGGGGTGTGAACCGAAACACCAGTTCACGCCCACATTAAATTGCAACATCATTCGACCACCTGACTCGACCAGACCAGTCCCACTATCAGCTAAGAAGTTAATTGTTAAAGATGGAATAAGCCCTGACGTAAGCGTCGGGTTATCCCTTAGGACCAGGAAGACCTTGCATCCCATCAGACCCTACGATATTCGCGTCACTGAGAACAACCAGACCCGAAATAAAATTTTCAACTCGGTTGCGGCCTTAGCGAAACCAATACCTAGCCGATCCGCCGAACGAATAGCACTTTTTTGGAGACCAGTGAAGGAAAGGCGCCGTTTGTTGATGAGCACCATATTGGCAAAACCCAACGATACCCGCCCTTACGCTTCCGTAACCTTATTGGGCAAGGAAGTAGAGGGACTACTCGATAGTGGTGCCTCAATAAGTTGTGTCGGCGGTTCATTGGCCACACGAGTTCTGAACAGCAAGATCAAGTTAAAGCGGTGTGTCTCACCCCTTAAAACGGCAGACGGAAATACGCAAAAGGTCTGTGGGTTTTTTGTTCCAGATATTAAATTTATTGGCAAACTGAATCGTCTACCAAAATGTCGATCATCCCAAGCAAGCGCTTCACCAGGAATGGGCCAAAATACCGCAGAGCCACTTTCGTGCTGCATGCAATAGCTTTGTCGGCCGTTTGAAGGCCATAATCGCGGCTAAGGGTGGCCAAATCGAAAACTGCTAAAGCAATTCGAAAATTTAAATATTTGTGAACATTTTTTCCGTAAAGTCCTCAAACCAATTCGGTATTCTAACGCCCTAGAAGAGCTTAAGTACACTGCGAAATCAAATAGCTTTAATTGTATAACACTCATGTAGGCTTGATGAATCCGTTCATTCTCAAGACAATATTGTAGATGTGGTTAATGTAACCTGGGAAGACTGGGGTTTCTCAGACTCCCCGGAAGCAGGCAACGATGAAGCGCATTACATAGCCACTCTCGCTGCAAGACCGTTGAACGGGACAATAGTGCCCATCCGACAAGACATGACCCTGTCTAGCAGAATTCAACGGATCTAGAGGAGACAACCTTGATAAATAATCCTCAATCCAAGGTGAGACTCGTGCGCTAAGGGATGAATGGCCATGAAAATTTTGGTCTGTCCAGCTTAAAGTGACCTAACCACAGCAAGAGGCTCTGCGGTGATGGACCCTACTTTCCTCATATAAAAAAACTTATGGATAGTTTACAAAAAAATAGAAATCTTGAGTCCCTGCACAAGGCTCCAACGTCCCAAAATGCTTGGAAAACACGTCCTACCTCAGACTTAAGAGACGGACTGACAGGTTTAGATCTTGAGGACAAACAGAGAAAAAGACTGCACCTAAGAAAGAAACAACTTACTTCCCCACAAAAGTAGCCGAAACACCCAGCATCACTGCAAAAACAGGTTCGGGTCTAGGTGAAGAAGAAGTATTGACAAGGGGATCAGGACATTGCCACGATATAGTGATGTCATGAAAGCCATCAGGTTGGCAATTACCGACCAGTGCTTTCCTGGTGTCAAAATGGAGACGGCCAAGATGTCACTAATCCAAGACAATATTATGGACGCAGTAGCTGAGCTCCCACTCGATGGCATAAGCCCTAAGCCTAGGCCCTGTTTCCTAGGCTGT